>CM053622.1:491339518-491385271 GCA_028646595.1 Phalanger gymnotis
GGGGAGGGCTGACTGGGGAACAGGGCAACCAGAATGTACGCCATCTTGGAGTGGCGGGGTGGGGAGGAAATGGGGAGAAAATTTGTAATTCAAACGCCTGTGAAAATCAATGCTGAAAACCAAACATGTCAAAAATAAATTAAAAAAAAAATAAAAAACAGTTAATGTAAAAAAAAAAACCACAGCTGGTTCAACCAAGAAGTACAACTAGAAATGTCCTCACAAAGCTAATTGTGATAATTTTCTGTCCCCACAAATATAAACACAACAGAGAATTACACATCTTAAATCATATGGTACGATCAGAAGGAGGTTGAATGTGGAACACTGAATTTGGAGTCATAGCACTTCAGTTCACATCCCAGCTTTGCCAATTATTGCCTGTGTAACAGTGAGCCAATCATTATACCTCTCTAGGCTTTAGTTTTCTCATCTATAAAAGTATGTGTGTAGAGAGGGTTGAACTAGATGATCTCTGAGGTTCCGCTCAGCTCTAAATTTATGTTCATATGATGTAATTCAGTGGTGTCAAACTCAAATTGAAACAGAACCCTGCTTGCTACTGCATATTGACATAGAAAACCATAAATTAACATCACCCAAGTTGTATTGTATTTTTATTAAGTTAAACATGTCCCAATTGCATTTAATCTCATTCAGGCTGCATTTTGGGGTCTACAAGTCAGCAAGCCCCAAGTTTGATACCCTGATTAGGAACCTAAACTGGATTAGGGGACATGTTGGTCTGAAGGAGGGAGCATGAGTTAATAAGGTTTGTCAGCAATAGGAAGTGGGTAGTTGAAGTCATTTTTTTTCCACAGTTCAGTCACAAAATCTTACTTTTGTCTAGCTTACTTATTTCAGTTTTTAGACTTTAGGGAATTTGAGTGGATAGGTGGTGCTAGAGATTTGGGGTGGGGGAGGAACCAAAAGAAGACTTCAGTAGTTTGACTTTGCAGTACCTGAGAAAATCACTGCATCTAATATTGTCTCTCCTTACTAATTAATAAGCCCCTCTTTCATATCTGGCTCACATTTACTCATAGAAAATAGCACAAACAAAATTGCACAAAATTCGGCAAAACCCCCCACAATATTTTATTGGCTAGGGTCAAAGATAGGACCTGCTATTTCATTGCAATAAGGAACATCCTAATAAGAAAACTCCTATCAATGCAGGTTAGTGCCTTTTCTACTACTTAAGTATCAGAAAGTTGCCAGGGGTACTGAGAGTTTGTGAGCTGGCCAGGAAAATACAACTCATACTAATCAGAGGTGGTAGAATCTTGGCCCTAAAATACCTGGTAAAAACTTGTTCATAAGGAATTTTGAGAACTATTGATAAAATGACAAATGCAGCTAATTAAAGAATGATTATAATTCAAGGTGATCTACCTAACAGGTAAGGAGAAGCTAGCAAGGATGCTATAGGGCTAGACTTTAGTACTTAAATTCCACATTAGCTCTAACCCATACAACATGCTGGTCAAAACTTATTTTCCTGGGGTGTTATTCAATTAACAAATATACACAATATACAAATGTTAAATAATATACCATTGTATAATAAATGAGTTATATCATCAAAAACATTATAAAAGAACTATGGATGATATTCAAGAAAATAAGTATTCCATTACATTTGTTTACAAGTTACCTAAGAAAAATGGTTTTTGACTATCAGATATTTTCTGTTCCAAAGACTAGGGAGGAAATAAAATGACTAAATGAGATACTTTTTATGGTAGGCATTTGTAAGATTCCAAGATAAGTGTCTTAATAAAATGGATAAAATCTTTTTTTTTTCACCTCAGGGTATATCACAATTAAGGTTCCAACTTCTGACAAGGTTGGTTTTTTTTCTAACTGAACAAAAAGAGAGCAGAATTTCTCATTTTAAATTCAAACTGCATTAGGTTCTATTTTGAAATTGAGGGGCTTATGAAAAACACAAGCAAAGGGCAAGACACTAAAAGAACTGGCAGGGATAAAGTAGATATACCAATTTTAAGGTCTTCAGTTTCCTACAGGTCAGCAAACTTATCATATTGCTACAATTCTCCACCAGTTTTCCTAAGGGTAAATATTTCCACCACATGGGCTAGTCTTAATTACAAAATGTATGTCAGGAGAACCTCCCCCACCTTTAATCTGTGTTAACCATCATCAACCTTCCACTCTACATAAAGGTTCAAATTTTTTTCAAAGTGGCAATGCATCATCACCCAGACAATTTTATCATTGATCACACCTTTTTTTTTCCATAACCATAAGGTATAATGCTGTATAGTTAACTAGCTTGCATAA
The DNA here is from genome assembly GCA_028646595.1 of Phalanger gymnotis. Taxonomy (NCBI): domain Eukaryota; kingdom Metazoa; phylum Chordata; class Mammalia; order Diprotodontia; family Phalangeridae; genus Phalanger; species Phalanger gymnotis. The sequence continues at coordinate 491,341,826 of CM053622.1, forward strand.
ACTTGTCAAATTTCATATTTCATTTCAAAATGTATATTTTACTTAAAAGCTAATGCCCGTTCTTGCTGACATTTTTGCAGAGAAAGATATGCAAATACTTGCCATATTTACTGACCCATGAATGACTTAGAATGAACAAGGCATCCTCATAAGCAGGGGTTCTTAAACTTTCCTGAGCTGTAGAGCCCTTTTAGAGCCTGGTAAATCTATGGAACCCTTTTCAGAACAATATTCTTAACTGCATAAAATAAAATGCATAGGAGTACAAAGGAAAATGATTATTCTGAGGTACGGTTATCATTTTTTTAAAAACACAGATTAAGAAGCACTGTCTTAGAATCTTATTTTTCTGGGCATCCCAGAGATACTAATGGAAATACTCTTTCTTTTTAACCTGGGTTATGTTAGTATTAAGACAGAAGCCTTATTAGGGCATTCAGGTGCTGTGATGTAATTTTGAATTTCTTGTTATTTAACCTACAAGAAGATTCAAGTCAAGAAAATAAGCATTTATTAAGTTCCTTCTATATTCTAGGAACTGTCCTAGGTCCTAGAGATATAAACAAAGACAGAGTTCTTACCCCCAAGGAGCTTACAATCTAAAGTCTTGTTAGTATTAAAACTGCCAACAGGGACAGCTAGGTGGCACAGTTAATAGGGCACTGGCCCTGGAGTCAGGAGGACCTAAGTTCAAATCCAGCCTCAGACACTTGACACACTTACTAGCTGTGTGACCTTGGGCAAGTCACTTAACCTCAATTGCCTTCCCTTCCCTTATCCCCTCCAAAAAAAACAAAACTGCTAACAGTAGAAATAGTGTGTGGGGCCATCCCTAAGTATTACTTTCATTAATTATACACAGATTTTCTGCATGATGCAACCTCCAGAATAGCATTATTTTTGTGAGATAGGTAGATGAATAGCTGGATCAAAGGACTCACACCATTTGGCAAATTCTGAGTATAATTCCGAATTGTTTTCTGGAATGGCTGTACCCATTCACAGGTCCACCACCAGTGCATCGGTGTGTCTATCTACCTTCCCACAAACCTTGTAACATTGCTCATTTAGTATTTTTTGTTCATCTTTGCCACTCTGATGGGTGAAAGGTGGAATCTAAGAATTTTACTAATTTATATATTTCTAATAGTAATCTAGGATTTTTTTTCATGTGGCTATAGATAGCTTGGGTTTCTTGAAAACTATCTATTCATATCCTTAGACTGTTTATCAAATGGTAAATGGTTCATTTTCTTATAAATTTGAATCAATTCCTTACATATCTTAGAAATTAGACTTTTATCAGATAAACTTGCTGCAAAGACTTCCCCAGTTTCTTTCATTTTAATCTTAGCTTTATTAGATATCTTTGTGCAAAAACTTTTAAATTTTATTCATTCAGAATTATACATTTTATCTTTTATTATCTTCACTATTTCTTGTTTGGTCATGGACTTGTCCACTATCCACAAATCTGATAGGTAATTTGTCCCACCTTTCTCTAAGTTTTTTATGATATGACCTTTTTTATATCTAGGTCACATACTCATATGGGGCTTATCTTTGTTTGCAGAAATATTTTTAGCATCTCTTTTGGTGGTGGCCAAAAAAAATTGTAAAGCAAAGGAATGACCATCAATTGAAAGAAATGAGGAAATAGATGATTTAAAAAAGACATGGAAAGGCTTATATGAACTGATTCAGAGTGAAGTAAGCAAAGCCATAAGAACAACTGATACTAGAACATCGATATTATAAAAATGAACAGTTTTGGGGATTCGTATCCCCACCAGAGCAATCTGGACAATAACAATAACCCTAAACAAATAACTTTGAAAGCTATAAGGACTTATTAATACAATGACCATTTATGATTCTAGAGGACCAATGATGAAACACGCTATCTGTTTGAGAGAGGATTGATTTAGAATGCAGAATGAGACCACAAAATATATATATATATGTATATACATATATATATACACATACATGTATATGTATGTATATATGTGTGTGTGTATATGTATATATACACACATGCTTATGTTTATACATACACACATGTGTGTATGCGTGTTACATATAGTCAGTGAGGGAATTTTTTTTGCTCAGCTATGCATATGTTACAAAAATTTTATTTTTCTTTTTTCTGATGGGGTTAGACAGTGAGAAAATAGAGTTATGTTAATTTTTTATTGAGGGATGGGAGATGTTACAGATGTGAGATGTTCAATAACTGTTAGATGAGGTCACTGTATTATTGATTTTACTAAATTGCTATACTTTGTTATAAGAGACTTCTCATGAACTGGGAGTAATCTATAAATGTTTGTAATGAAAAAACAAAACATATCAACAAAACTCTTTTCAAAGAAAAACTTAGAGGAAAACTCCAAGAGAGATATGTTACCTTCTGATATTCCCCAAAGTAATGCTAAATTCAAGAAACAGTACTCTAACAATAAGATTGTGTATACTTTTAAATAGATTTTGCTCTTTAGTCTATTCTATTAGTCTCTTGTACATGCTGAAAAGGGCAGTTAGGTAGAGCAGTGGATAGAGTGATGAGCTTAGAGTCAGGAAGACTCATCTTCCTGAACTCAAATCTGGCCTCAGACACTTACTAGCTGTGTAACCCTGGACAAGTCACTTAACACTGTCTGCCTCAGTTTCCTCATCTGTAAAGTGAACTGGAGAAGGAAATGGCAAATCACTCCAGTATCTTTGCTAAGAAAAACCCAAATACGGTCACAAGGAGTCAGACACAACTGAAATGAATAAACAACAACAACAAACAACAACACAGTGAAAATATAAGAAAATAAAAGCCATTTTAAATCATCAAGGTAGTTGGGGGGCAGGGAGGGGACAGGGAGAACCTATTTCACAGGTAGAGCTTAGAAAATGGAAGTAGAATCCAGACAAAAAAGGAAAACATCACAAAAAAAATTGTGAACAGAGCCCAAAGGGTTCATCTTTGATTTTTAGCATCATATGAAGCATACTATTTTGAGTCACTGCACATCTGGGAGTTTAGTTTTGACTTAATACTCTAAGCACAGCCAGGCATATATCTGGCTGCTTCAAGCAGTCCAGTCTAGGGATGAGGCAGTGGGGGTGATGATTCTTTTCATGTATGAGAAAGGCATGTAGTTGCATCTTGCCGGAATTAAGGGAAGGATCATTCAATATTAGACCCAGGGATAATTAGTCATATACACCATGTAATACAATCATTTCATCGAATGAGATCATAGATGTAAAGCTGGAGGAGACCTTTGAGGTAATGTAGTTCAACATCCTTATTTTACAGATGACAAAACTGAGGCCCAGAAAGGGAATATAAGTTGGCCAAGGTCACAGAGGGAGTATGTGGCAGTTTAGATCTGAGCCCAGGTCTTCTGTATCTAGATTCATGTTTCCCACCATATCACAATGGCATTATATTATTATTCAAAGACTCAATCACAAAAACCTCTTATTTCCTTCTTTGAAGGAATCCATCAACGAACACACATTGCATCCTGTCTATGCCTCCTCATTAGATGACTGAATTGCAGTGGCTGAAAAATTTACAACCCTATGGTCAGTCTAGCAATGGGGCCTTCAGCTAGTCCAGTTCTCAGGTGGAAGACATGACTGAACCCTCCATAAAAGTCTTTTCTAACTTGCCTATTATTGGCTAAGGACACCACAATCCTCTCAATCACCCAGGCTCTCAACCTAGCTGTTATTCTCTACTCCTCACCCTCTCTCACTTCCCATGTCCAACCAGTCCAGTTGGTTCTACTTTCATCATATCTCTCATATACACCCCTCACCCCTTTCTCTGCTCTGATATTGCCACCATACTCGTGGCCTGGACTATTGGAATAGCTTGCTTCTCCCTGCCTCCCAATCTCTCCCCATTCTAGTCCATCCTCCACTCACCTGTCAAATTGATTTACTTAAAGTTCAGGTTCCCTCCCTGTCCCCCACACACACTCCCATTCAGCAAACTACAATGGTTTCTGTCTATCACCTCCAGGATCAAATATAAAATCTTCTGTTTGGCATTTAAAGCCTTTCACAACACAGACCCCTTCTAGCTTTCCTTCTGTTCTTACACCTTATTCCTCTCCATGTACTCCATGATCCAGTAAAACTGGTCTCCTTGCTGTTCCTCAAATACTAACTCTACTTCATCTCCTGACTCCGAATTTTCACTGTCTGACTCCCATGCCTGGAATTCCCTCCCTCCTCATCTCTGTATCTTGGCTTCACTGGCTTCCTTCAAGTCTATAAGTCCCATCTTCTGTAGGAAGCCTTTCCTAGTCCTTAATCATTGTTACTTTCCTCTGAAACTACCCCCTACTCCATTTATCTCGTACATAGTTGTTCACATGTTGTCTCCCATTAGACTATAAACCTCTTGAGATCAAAGAATGCTTTGTTTTTTTTCCATTTTTTAAAAAATCTCTCCACTGCCTAGCAAGGTGCCTAGAACTAGCAGACACTTAATCAATGATAGTGGACTGACTGATGCCTCAGTATGGCATGAGGATGACCTTCAGTTCTGGAAAGCTTTCTCAGGGGAATGTTCTTCCTAAACAGCAGAGCCTTAGGCCTTAAGTAAGGCCTCTTAACTGAAAGTATAGTAACTTTCCTGAGGTGGATGATTTCATCAGAGAAACACAAGACTGAGGGTAGTGACTGGCAGGGACATTGAGGAAAGCTATGTAGCGTACAGGGTATATTTTAATTTGTGCATTGTTTCCTTCATGGCATACCCAGAAAGAATCCTATTTTAACCTCTGACCTCGCATTACCATTCCCTTCCTATCACTGTGTGTTGGAGGTAGGAGAGGAGGGTGGGAATGAAATTCTGTCAAATTCCCAACCTGGAACTGAATGTGAAGGGAAACTGAGGTTCATCCTAGGAAGTATTGGTTTCATGATGATGTTACTTGGAGCAAAGAGGGAAGGAATTAACTGAGACAACTAAAACTTATGAGGCCACTGCTGATGAAATTTGATAGTTCTACAGTGTTAGGGTTTTGAAGTAGTCCTACAGTGTTAGGTTTTTCTCATGGAAGCACTGTGAGGTAGGTGGGGGCATATATTATAAACTACATATTGCAGAAGAGGAAAGTGGGCAAATCTGAGTCCCTTGGCTATTATCTATGGTTAAGTATAATCTTAAAGGGCTTTTCAAGATAACTGAAGTAGCTAAGGCAGCTTGTACCAAGTATAGGCCTTGTACATTCAAAACCAAGAACTTTTTTTTAATAATGATAATATAGTAAAAAATAATTATGCTACTATTGGAAGGTTGTGATTCTGATTGTGATCATGACAGCTAGGGAAGAAAATTCTTTATGGAGGTACACAGATCCAGACCACACTTTGAGTATATCAACTAAAAATGTACTAAGATAGACAACCACCATTTTTATTTTCCATTCAATCTATTGGTAAATATGGTAACTGTGATTTTGGATAACAATATCGAGAAATTTGCAAAAGGATCACCAAATAGAAGATCAATAATATGAAGAGAATGCATATGCTAAGGAGGGAACAGTTAATTTCTATTTTTACTGCCATCACAAAGAAAACAATAAGCTTCATGCATGTACTATGCAATTTGCAATAGTACGTCAAGTGAATGCAGTCACAGTCCTAGCTCTTATACTTCAATATTCCAGTGGAGCTGTGATGTCATCGATGTGAGCAGTCTCTCCAAAGATGCAGACCACAAACCAGTCATGTCCATCCATCCCGTTCAACTTTCTATCATATTCCTTCTATCAGTTTGTCTTAGGGGTCCACAAACGTGTTCAATTGCTCTTCACATACATGTGGATACCAATGGCCCACATGAGTTGTCCTTTAAACTTGCTAAATGATATGTGATGTTTTTTCTACACAGTAGAACTGATTCTTTTTCATACATTTAATACATTTTTTCCTGATGATGTCCTTTACACCACTGAGTAAGGTTTCCAGGCTTAAGGCATTATAAAATATTAACAGGAAACAAACACACAAATATAATGCATAAAAATATTTAGTTCCACTGTAGTAACTATGAAGAAAAAAAGCCTAATGAATTTATATTATTTATAGAAATTGATGTAAGTGAACCTGACATTTTCATAAAATATTGAAGGTAGAGAATTTTTTGTCCACAGTGATCTTTGAAGTCCCTCCTCTGTCTCTTTGTCCTTCCTCCCCATGTCAGCTGTGTAGTATTTGGTCAGTATAATCTATGATGAGCTATAAATATTACAATGTAGTATAGCTGGTTAGCTAAATAAGACCATTAATGATTAATAATAATAATAATGATATCTAGCATTTATCTAGCACCTTAAAATTTGCAAAACACATTACAAATATTAGCTCATTTTATCCTCACCACAACTCTAGGAGTTGGATGCCATAATTCACATTTTACAGACCAAGTAACTGAGGCAGGAAAAGGTTAAATGTGATACTGTATTTGATCTCAAGTCCTTCTGACTCCATATGGGTCCAATGTTCTACTGCTCCACCTACCTGTATTCAAGATTTACCCCACCTGGAATTAAGAAAGCATAAGAACGACTTAAGACAAAGTAACTCTGTTCTTTAGAAGCTCCCCAATAGTACAAACATTGATAAATAGCTGTTCTCCCCCAGAAGTTTCCTTACTCTAACAGCAAGGAGGGCCACCAGAGGGCCTCAGACCACCTAACCTTCTACTCTCTCTCTCTCCAGTATTCCCTACCTTCTGTTCCTTCTGTCCTGGTTACTCTCCATCTCCAGTTACAGAATCACAGAATTTTAAAGCTGGATGGGGAATTGAAATGACTTAGTTATTTTATAGATAAAGAAAGAGAGACCTGTAAGGTTGTGATTTGCCCAGGGTTACACAGAGAGTTAGTGGTAGGACTATGAGCTTAGATTTCTTGACTCAGGCCATTGTTCTTAAAAACAAAAACAAACCACATTGATACTTCTCTTTTCTGTTTCTTTTTTGAGGTAACTGGGGTTAAGTGACTTGTAGTAGTGTCTGAGGCTGGATTTGAGGTCCTCCTGACTTCAGGGCCAGTGCTCTAACCACTGTACCACCTAGCTATCCTTGCTTTTTTTTTTTTTCTGGAAGGGGTCTTTTAGTCCTGTCCCTGTGTTTTCTCACATGTTAAATTCTACTTTTTCCATCAGTAAGAAAAAAAATGGTAGTTAGGTGGTGCAATGAATAGAGTAGAGTAGAGGGCCTGGAGTCAAGAAGATCTGAGTTCAAATGTGATCTCAGATACCAGCTCTGTGACCCTGGACAAGTCATTTAACCCTGCTTGACTCAGTTTTCTCATCTGTAAAATGAGATAGAAAAGGAAATGGCAAAATACTTTCACTAACATACTATTCAAAATTGCATAGTACATGCATGAAGCTTATTGTTTTCTTTGTGATGGCAATAAAAATAGAAATTAACTGTTCCCTCCTTAGCATATGCATTCTCTTCATATTATTGATCTTCTATTAAAAACCTTTTGCAAATCCTTTTGATATTGTCATCCAAAATCACCAATAGACTGAACGGAAAATAAATGCGTATCAAGAAAACCCCAGATGGGGTCATGAAGAGTCAGAGATGACTAAACAACAAGGAAAAGAAATAGAGGGCTAAAGGAAATGCTATCCACAAAGTAAGAGCTACGGCGTTTCTACCTATCTATTCTTTTAAATCCTAGACTCTCCCTGGGTCAGCTGTATGACCTCTACTTCAAATACTTTTGAACATGGAACAATGTCCAGAGGCTTCATATTAAAAGTCCAAGTAAATACACATCATTACCCTAATCATTTTCCTTTCCTCCGGGAAAAATAAACCAAAACCAAAAAAATAAGAAACTCTATCTTATTACCTGGATGAGAGTTATTCTTCTTCTTCTCTAGAGAAAGAAAATGCAGACCAATCCTAAAAAAATTAAGTAGCCAGTTGTTAATGACAACTTACATAAATTGATCAACTGTGGTGCGACCAGCAATGCGGTACACACTGTGCCCTAAAGAATTAAAAATAAAAGGAAATGTCAGTATGTTAATACATACTTGGTAAACGAGTCATGGTATGTCTAGGGGGAGATGTGACACGGAAGAGGTGAGGCTAGGTAGGAGTTTGGGAAGTCTAAGGACTCCAATTCATTGAAAACAAGAGGTAGATGAAGATCAGAGTTGGTTTGTCCGGAAAGCGTCCAGGGGGCAGAGGTTCTCCTAGTCAAGAGGGCTTTACTGATGCAAAAGCATCAGGCTAGTCCTGAGATAAGGCAGAGGCTTGCTTTTATACCCAAGTTTTGGGCACTCAACTAGGGATGCTCCTTCGTGAGCAGTTAACCACAGGGAAGGATGTCAGGAAGGGGAAAGCAGGTATGTAAGAGACACAGGAAAAGGGGGAAGCAGGTGTGTTGGGTATTTTACAAAACAGTTCAGGAATGTGGTCATAAAACAGGGAACTTGCAACATTCAAGGATATAGGCACAAACTATAGGGGTTAGTCTTATGCACAGAAAATAATGTTTTCTTGTCAACAGATGAAGCCCCCAATTCCTGGGCAGATTTAGGCTTAGGCAAGGCTCTCATTGTTGCTGGGCAGAAGTCAGCCTCATCAAATGGTCTCTTTCAGTTTTGCCTCAACTCAGGGACCATACACTTTGCCATAGAAATCAACATGTTTCTTTTCTTGAAAGCTTTTTTAGTCTTTCTCCTCACCTATCCTAAAAATAAGAGATGGTGTCTTGTCCTGGAGAAAAACAAGTGAAAAGAGCACTGGATTTGAAGTCATAGGACCTAGGTTCAAGTCCTTGCTTTGTTGCTTACTCTATGTGTGACCTTGGGCAAGTCACTGAAACTTTTTTGAGCGCTAGTTTCCTTATCTGGTCTTCTCTCTGTTCCTCACTCACAATATACTCCACCTCCCAACTCTTTGTCTTTGCACTGAATGTACCCTATCCCTGGAAGGCACTCTCTCCTTACTTTGTTTTCATAAAGTCTCTATCTTCCTTTAAGAAACAGCTCAGATATAATATTCTGTATGAAGCCTTTCTGGATCCCCAGGCTGCTAGTGCCCTTCCTCCCAAAGTGCCCTGTATTTAAGCTGTGTGTGTGTATACACTCATACATTTTTTGTGTCCACATACGCACTCACATATGCATACATCTATATAAAACACTATAATTTCATGTTATATAAATTTTTATATGAACTTATTTCCCCAATTGGAATAATAAACTCATATTGCATAGAGATTATTTCATTCTTTGTATACTTGTATTCCTAGCTCCTAGAACAGGGGTAAGAGCTTAATAAAGGTTTGCTGAATTATCTCTAACATGATTTGTAACTGTAAACTCTATTCTCAGTCCAGTGTTCCCAATATCAATTCACAGTATTGGACTGAGCATCAGAAGATCAGTCTTCAAGTCCTGGTTAGCCAGTAACTCCCTAGCTTTAACACTCAATTAACTTTATCTTTTTGGGATTTTTTAAAAAGATAGGAGGCTTTGCTATCCTTGAACAATATACAAGGGGAATAATTTGATAATACATTAATATCTTCTCTGCCCCACATGTTGTTGGTTGGTTCACCAAGAATGCACTAGTATATTAGCTTCTACTACCTACCCCCTTGTAGCTTTGAGGGCATAAGGCCTTCGTACCGTGCAGGTGTGCATACCATAGATGACTGACAAATATATGCCTATGATGACCAAAGGTTAGCCTACTTTTGCATAACCCTGGGCAATTTGTTCTATTTCTTTGGGCCTCAGATTCCTTGATTATAAAATGAGGGTGTTGCATGAGATAATATGTAAGCTTCCTTCTAATTCTGAAATTATGCTCCTGTATGAATAAAGCATCGTTTTATGATGCTATCATCCCCAGATGCTAAAAGGTTTCCGATTCCAAGCCAAGTATCACGTCATCCCTAAAAGTATATTTAGGAAGAAGTTAGAGTTAAGCTAAGCAATGAAACTTTACTAGGGCATGAGGTTAGAAGATTGGGTATGGTGCATGTAATATTTTCCCCATTTTATTAATTTTTCCTCTTATTTATCTGTGAATTGATCAATGTCATGAAAGAAATTGACAAAGTTCTGAGATCCATTTATTAGCAAGGCTAGCAATTGCAAATAAATAGGATCAATGCCTCTCAGTGACCAAAGACCCAGAACAAGGGCTGATAGGGTCTTTTATAGTGGCTAACAAAATGACAGAGCAAAATCTTGAGCAGCATAGGTGTGTCTTCTGATTGGCCATAAAGTAAAAGACTGATCAGGTCAGGTCATGAAACAAGGGCGAAGATACTACTCTCAAGAATAGAATTTTGCCCCAATATGAGGTTCCCTGAATCATGAAAATAGAATTGTGACCCAAGTGACCTGAGTAAACTTGCAAGGGTAAGGAACAAAGAAGGAGAATATTAAATCTAGCTTAAGTCCTAACAAAACAGAATTAAAAATCAAATTTCAGTTTTACACTAACACCCAGAGTGAAACCAAATGGGACACATCTTCATAGTTTCTATTTCTTTTGACAAAAGGAAGCATTGTTATGAAGACCTGGGATTTAGGTTGTATTATATCTGCTGATCTACCTTCATTTAGCTGTGGTATTAGACTGGAGTTGCTAGATGGAAAAGCCATTGAGCAGTAATGATAAACATCTATATTTTGTTGACTTTATGTCTTTTTAAATATATAATTATTTTATATATATACATATATATGCATATATATGTATATATACTGTTCTTAGTTGATTTGCATATCACCTGTATTGCTCACCAATACACTAACTTGTACCAGGGGCCTGTGTTGCACACTCTTTAACCTTTATTTTTGTGTGTTTCAGATTGCCTTCCAAAATCAAATGAAATTTCTTTCTTCTTATACAAAAGTGATTTCCATGCTCTTCACTATCATTTCCATTTTAATGGTTCTTGTGAGGGGAAATAAGTGAAGACAGAATTAGTTGGATTGAATGCTTTACAAGACTTCAACATTTTGTAATTTCCTTGTTATAGGTACTCATTCTACCTTAAGATCTTAAATAGGTCATCTTTGAGAATCCTTGTGTTCAAAACATTTCATTATCCTGAAGCTAACCTGGTGAGGAGCCTTTGGAAAGTTAGTTAGATTAGTCCTCCAGCAGGAGAAAAGGGGTCCATACCTGAAGCCTTTTCAGCTTACTGTAGGATCTGCCCAAAGTTTGTATTCCAATGACACATTTTTCTGGAATTCACAGTCTAACACCTACTTCATGCCAGTGAACTCTAGAATTTTAGAAGCAGTCAGATACTGAAATGCTCTCTCCTTCCTCACTTCTGCCTCTTGTCTTCCCTTGCCTCCTTCAAGACTCAGATCAAATTCCACCTTTCCTGGTCACCCCTACCACTAGTACCTTCCTTCTGACCCTACTTCACATATGCCCTGTATATGTCTTGTATGTACATAGTTATTTTTATTTGGTTTCTCTCATTAGAACGAGAGGTCCTCCAGTGCAAACAGCCACCTTTTTGTTTTTTTTTTTTTTGGTAAACATGACCCGCACTTATTAAGTGCTTAATAAATATTTCTTGACTGACTAAAGTGGCTCTTGGAAAAGATACTTCGAGAGAGCCACTGGGAAAAACAGGTCCAGTGGTTTTGGTTTAAGCATATTAACAATGAATCAATCAACATTTATTAAAGTACCTCTAGGTACTGTGCTAAACGCCGAGGAAACAAGAAAGGGCAAAAAGACAGTCCCTGCCCTCAAGTCAGTCAAATGCTGAAGTTGTGTGTCCAATGGAACCTCTCTAAGGAGAGGGCAGAAGTTTCATTTTAATCAGTCAATAAACATTTATTAAGCACTTACTATGTGCCAGGCACTATGCTAAGCACTGGGGACATAAAAAGGGGCAAAAAGACAGTCCCTGCTTTCAAGTCAGTCAAATGCTTCAGTTGTGTGTCCAATGGACCCTCTCTAAGGAGAGGGCAAAGGCTTGATTTTTATCAGTCAATAAACATTTATTAAGCACTTACTACGTGCCAGGCGCTATGCTAAGCACTGGGGATACAAAGAGACAGTCCCTGCCCTCAAGTCAGTCAAATGCTGAAGTTGTGCATCCAATGGAGCCTCTCTAAGGAGAGGGCACAGGGTGGATTTCCATCTGTCCTCAGGCATCAACAGCCACCTTTTCAAGACACCCTTTAAAAACGGCATTCAGTGCAACCCTACCTTTCTCCTCAGTTTCAGCCTTAGGGCTCCTCTTTAGGGGTGCCTACTTCCCTCAAACCTCTACTTCCAAAATTTCTTTGATCTCCTCGAACAACATACAAAAAGAAGAGAATTTGGTCGTCCCCACGGTTTGGTTGCTAGTACTCAGAATCCGTAGAGTAAAACCCAAACCCTTTTAAACTCCCCGAGGGCGGGGTGGGGGAGGGAGCTAGTTCGGGCCAGGAGTTCGGGTGACCCGGAGGAGGCGGCCCCGCCAGTAGGCCGGCGCGGGGGCGGAGAGAGAGCGGTGCTGCGGGCCCCGGCCCTCCTCCGGCCCAGTCCCCAAGGTGAAGGTGAAGGTCTCTGGGGTCGCTCCCGAGTCCCGGCTCAGGCTTCCAGAGCCCGGCAGCCGCCACTAGCGGAACTGTGCAAGAAAGAGAGGAGCGCTCGTTTCCGCTGGGTGTGGGCTCGGCAGCGAGGGCCGTTCCTGCCCAGAGAGGAGGCAGAGACACCGACACCACCGCCGCCGCCACCACCTCTCCCGTCTGCGCGGCAGAGAGGAGGAGGAGGAGGAGGAAGAGGAGGAGGAGGAGGAGGAGGAGGAGGAGGAGGAGGAGGAGGAGGAGGAGGAGGAGGAGGAGGAGGAGGAAGGAGAGCAGCCATGTCGCTATTGTCTCCGGTCCTCCCGGCCTTCAAGGTCTATTTTATGGCCGTTATCGTGGTCCTGTCGCAGCTCTACCAGCGCTGCCGCTACGGCTTCTCTCTACCAGGTTAGCAGAGCAGTCCCGGTCCATTTCCTCGGGATTCTCCCGGATCTGTCAGGTGTGGCCTGGGAGGTGTGTGTGTGTGTGTGTGTGTGTATTATATATATATATGTGTGTGTGTGTGTGTGTTGGGGGGAGGGCGGAGGAAGGAGGGAAGGGGGTGTTCCTTCTTGTTCCTCCTTTATTACGGAGGCGGGGGTTGGGGGGGAAGGCAGGAACCTGAACCTGGGCCTTGCTTTCTCGGCGGTGCCTTTCTTCTTTTTGCAGCCTCCGAACTTTCCTCCCGTGGAGGGTGTGCGTGCGTGTATGTAGTGTGTGATTGTGTGTGTGTGTGTTCTCCCCACGCCCCCGCCACGCCTTTGCCTCTTCCCGAGCCCTCCGCAGCCTCCTCCCCCCGAGTCCAACCCGGCCAGGATGGAGTTGTCTGTTTTGTTGTTGGAAGCAGCCGCCCGGACCTGGGGAGGGGGCAAAGGTGGGAGAGAGAAGACTCCCCTTTTCTGCTTTGCTCTACTTCTCTCTCCAGTCCTCCCACTTTAGAACCCTGAGGAGCGGGGGAAAAGGAGCGAGGAGAGCGAGCGGAGGAGAAGCCGGGGCTGGGTGTGCAGCCGCAGCACCCAAAACCTTAACCTTGGCCTGGCTGAAAACAATGAGCTTTCTGCCCCCCTCCCCCTTCCCCACTAGCCTTGCCGACCCCTACGGGGTCGGTGCGTAGTTTGGGGTTGGAGCACGTTAGGCGGAGCCTATAGCCTCCCTCAGCCCCCCTCCCCCACCGCCGGGCTAGAGCTGGAGGGGGCGGTGGGGAGGCTGGGCGGAAGCACGAATCACCGGTCCCCAGACCGAGTTCGGAAGCCGGTCTCGTGCGCAGGCGTCCCAGTTCCTGGGCTGGCCGGCTTTTCCCGGCCGCACGATCACAGTCCCTAGCTGCCTGGTCCTCCGCTAGGGCCCCTAGCTCCGCTCCACTAACCCCCGGGGCCGCGGTGCTGGAGTGGGAGGGTGAGGACCAGAGGCCAATCTTTGGCCTAGCCCTGGCAGCGGCCGGGCTCCTCCTCCTCCCCTCGTCCCCACCCCTCTTCGCGCCCCCGCCCCCGCTTCCCCCCTCTCCCCCCCTTGCATTGCACACTTGGCCGACCTGGCTTTTCTGCTTGCTACACACCCTCCCTTCCCCTCTCCAACCTTGGTCTCAGCCACTTTCAGGGTCTCTTTTTTTGCTTCTTGAGGGCTAGGAGAGTTGGGCTCTTACGGTTTGGCTTTTTTTTTTTTTTAAACATTGCTAAGTCCTTTGTAAGAAATAGCAACCTCTTGTTTATCTGTTTTGGGTTACAAATCTCAGGTCGTTTTCCAACTCCAGATTATTTTTGGATGTGACAACCCAGGGCATGCCTGCAGTATGTAACTTAGACAAATTTTACCTGGCTCTCTTTCCCTCCTTCACTCTTTTGAGTTTGCTGCCGAACTGCACAGTCAGCATTACCACCTTGCTCTCCCCAGTTGCCCATATGAAGGAAATGTGGGTTTCCAGAGAACTTTAATATTGCTGCAGCTGAGTTGTAGGTAAGGATTGGATTCTTAATGCATGACTAGAAGAGAAATTAAATTTACATTTTTCAACTTCTTGAAGTTGATAGAGGATGAAGACTGGGAATGGGTAAAAAGAGGTAATAACTTTTCTAAGTTTATTTATGTGCCACACAATAAATAATGTGAAATGAATGTACAGTTTGGAAAGTCCAGATGCCATCACATCTAGTTAATTGGATAAGTTTATTTCTTTGACTTTATTTTCTTATCTTTATAAGAATATGTAAAAATGTTTAAAATGCAAATAAATGGACTGAAATCCATAGAAAAAGAAAGAAAATGTTTAAAATGAAGTCGATTTTCCCACTCTTCTAAACAGATTGTAATTTACTTTAAAGGCGAACTAAATGTTTTTCTAGCCATATTTTTTTCTGACTAGAGGAATTGGGGTATTCACCACCCCTTTAAGCAACACTTAAAAAATCTGTAGTAATTAGAACAGAATAGAAAACATATGCCATTCCCCCTCCGCACTTTAAAGTATTATAAATTACTAGATCTTACTGGTACATTGAAAAATATTGGTGGTGTTATGAGAATGAGACTAGAAACAGAAATTGTTTAGTATAAATTGGACTGAGAGTCGTGTACTGGAAGACTGTTAAAACTTTTTTTTGATAAGGAATTCATTACTTGGTAAAGGACATCATTAAATTTAGAATGGTTAAGTAATAGACATAATATCTCTTCAGTAAAATAGTTGAAATGGTCACCTTAGACTTAATTGTCATGCATTTTAAGAGAAAAATATTAAAAAAAACAGGTGTAAACTTTTCTGCTTAAAGATAATATAATTGTAAAGCGACAACTTGAAATATAACACAAACTTCGGGAAATGAAATAGATTTTAGAAGTTGTAATAACTGCTACTAACATCTCAGACAACCACAATCTCTAAGCAAAAATATATAAAGTTAAGTTCCTAAAGAGGTGCTTTAAAAAAAAAAAAACCTGATCATTCTCTCTTTATTAGAATAGTCCTATGGTGGGGTAGTAAAGATTACCATTATTTTGTTTATTCTTTAGGATCCATACTATATACAATTATTTCTTCAGTAGAATTTTTCTTGGCTTTTAAAGAGTTCTTTTATCCAGGTATCTCTATCATGGTAAAACTCATTGGTTAGAAGGCTGAATGGGACTTCAGATGGCTTAAACTGTTCAAAGGTCATAAGACTGCCAAACTGCTAATAAAGTTACAAGTTTCATATTTCAGAATGGAAGTCTTCTGGAGAACATTGAAATTGATTGGGGTCTAAGGAGTTTAAAAAGATAATTTTAATAAGGTATGAGTGTGAAGGGTATTTTCTTTGATTGCGTTTAGACCAGAGGTACTCAAACATTTGGCTTACTGCCCCCTTTTTGAAAAAAAAAATTACGAAGTACCTCCCTGGAAATGTAATTTTTTAACCTTTTAACTGTTTTTTTTAATTTGCATCATTTCAAAAAAAAATGTTTTTTAAAAAGACATTTTAAATTTTATATTTATTGTAAATTTGTTTTTTTTTCCTGCATTGAAATTTTGATGATACAATATTGCAGCATGTAACAGTATAATATCGTATAGTAAACAAGTCATTACATGCACATATTCCTGCCAATGCATCCTGGACTTTCTGACCATGGGACAGGCTAGCCTGCCAGCACTTGCTTGTTAAGACCTGTCAGCAAACTTGACCGCTGATTGGTTATAGCTTCTGTGTTTATTTGGAAAATAATGTAATCATTACAACTTTTAACTCAGTTACACAACAGATGAAACATAAGGGAATTTTCTTTCCTTCTCTTCTTTCCTTATGCTTCCACTGTCCCCTTATCTTTATACAATGTCCACTCCACTCCCTACCCTGCCCCCAATTGCGCCTGAGGCTACTACTGCCCCCTGGATTGTTCCAGCACCAGGGGGCAGTATTACCCATTTTGGGAGCCTCTTTAGACTAAGTGACTTGTAACCTAGATTAAGGAGAAAAAGTAGGGTTTTTCTCTAAGTGGGTTAAAGCTTCAATAAAATGTATTGTTATTAATATGAATTCTCCATAAACATGTATTAATTATGGATCGTCAGTGTTCATTTGACAGTTGTTTGTTTACTGAGATCATTTATTACATTAGTAATTACTGTATCCCTTTTCCCCTCCAAATGCTTGGTTTATTTAAAAATAGTTGCATGTAGAAATACCTTCCTGAAGGTGTGATATTACCTCATAAACAGGTTTTAAAAACAGGAAATCTAGTCAGTATATTTAGAAGGATGAGCTAATGCTAATTGTGACATGAACATCTCAACATTGTAATAATTTGTAACCCCTTAAAAATCATTTAGACCAGGAAACAACCTTAGAGCTTAGCTAGTCTACCCTCTTCATTTTACAGATGGGGAAGGCCCACAGAGGTAAATAAATTAAATTGCGTAATATTCACAAATATTTTGTGGGGGAGCTAGGACTAGAAGATGAGTCTTTTGAACTCAGATCAGGAGTCTTTCCACTGTACTAGGTAATAATACTGTGTTTCATCTCTTTGAAATCATGTGCCACTAAGTAATTTGTCTGAGAGACAAGATTTCTCCATTTCTTAACTGCGGGGAGTTATGATAGAGAAAATTGCCAGGATATGAGTTTTACCTTCCATTGTTAGTTAACTTGTAAAATATATGTTGTGTTTTCTAATATAGAAGAAGTTTGTTAATACAGAGTTTGAGAAATCAATATCCAGAAAAATGTGACCATAGATTAAAAGATCTGAACTACTTACATAGCAATTTTTTTTTTGTGGGGAGTCAGCACCTATAGCTCTAAAAATGAATAGCTTAGTTCGTTACAATATTTTATGTAGGAATCCATTTTCTTTTTTTATCTAGCCATTTTTCTCATATAATAAAAATATTGAACATTCTTACAAAGCATTATACGAATATTAATTATTTTAATATTAAGAATGTGAGGGTTTCAGCCATCAATATTACCGGGATATGTGAGGTGATGATATGTGTGTATGTATGTGTATGTAAGTAATGTGTTGATTTACTAAATATATTTTATAAAGACGAAGCAGTATAATTTACATGTAGTTCTCTTTAACCATGTGCTTTGTGAAGAGCCAATGATTGTGGGGTATTTTTTATGACGAATAAGAAAGTGCTTTAAAGATAAGGTGTGTCATGACATGTGGGAGAAAACCATCTGTTGGCAGTATTTCTAGTCACTTGATATTAGGCTTGCAGCCCTCCTGGGGCATTTGAGACACAAAAATTGTGCCTTAGAGACCAGATATATTTGATTATGAAGGTGGTAGGCTAAGCTACTGCTCCTTTGGTTTGTCCTAAATAAGAAAAGTCTTGCCTTGTGAAGGCTTTAAACATTCTTCTAGTAGAAAGTCATTGTGTTTCTTAAGTGAAAATGTAAGAATTTGAGGAAAATTACCCATATCCTCCTATAGCCAGTTACAAGCAGGGCACAGGCCTGTTCACTTTCATATAAGTAAGTAATGATGACAGATAATGAAAGTCTCATTATATTGTCATTTTCCATCTTATGCTTTGGAAATGAGATTTTTGTCTGAACTCAAGGAGAGGTTAAAGTAACATATTTGGAAAGTCCTTATGGTTAACTGTTCAGTCATTTTTAAGTCCTATCTGACTCTTTGTGACCCCCATATGGGGTTTTCTTGACAAAGATACTGGGGTGATTTGCTGTTTTCTTCTCTAGCTCATTTTTACAGTTGAGGAAACTGAGACAAATCAGGGTTAAGTAATTTGCCCAGGGTCACATAGCTAGTAAGCATCTGAGGTCAAATTTGAACTCAGGCCTTCTGACTCCAGGCTTGGCTCTCTATCAACTGCATCAGCTGCCTTAGTAGGGCTATTTACCGCTTTGAATATCAAGCCCATGCAAAAGTAGCAGTAAAGGTCTAAATTAAAAGCTATTTAAGAAAGGACAAAACCAGACTTTTTTTCTTTTCATTTTTCTGTTGACTTGATATTTTATAGCTTGTTTTCTGTTGGACATCATTCTTTGCAATAAGCCCAATTTGTGGGCTGTATTTTTCAGGGAGTTAGCATGATCCAATCCAATAGACATTTATTAGGTGTCTACTATGTACTAGGTACTGTGCTAAGCACTTGGGATACAATTAATAAAAAGAAAGACAGTCCTCAAAGAGCTTACAATCTAAAGGGGGAGATAAAACACCTAATTTTTTTTTTTTGGATATTCCTAACAGCCTTATTTTGAAGTGTGTTATAGCATAAGCTCATAGATTTAGAACTGGAAAGGACCTTAGATTTCATCAAAGTACAACTATCTCATTTTACAGATGAGAAAACTGAGGGCCAAAGAAGATAAGTAAATTGCCCAAGGTCTCTCAACTAGTAAGTAGCAAAGCTGGGACTTGAACCCTGGGTTCTTTGACTCCAAATCCAGCATGCTTTCCACTAAATCATGCTGCCTCTCTCACTTTGAATATTTATAATCCATGAGACATTATACTTAAATACACAGGCTTCCATTTGTATTATAGCTTATTTAAGTCATTAGAAATGATACAAATGGAGGATCATGTAAACAGTGAGGATAATAACATGCATAAATGATATGCTTGCCAGCATAAATCCTAGGACAATTAAAATCTACAATTAAACTATTGTATGTCATAGCATTTTTCCCTTTCTAAGCCATGTTAAAGTAATGTAATGTGTCTTGAAGCCGTGATGATGTGAACTTTGCAATATCTATATAAAGTCATTGAAATTACTTATAACTTTTGTTATTTCACTGAAATGAATGAGGTTTGCTGCTTATACTCAACAAGAATTTATTAAGCACCTATTATATGCCAGGGCTCCTATACTAAGCACCAAAAAAAACTCTCTTCAAAGTTGTTCATGCTGTCGTACAAAAATGGCACCTTGAATGGAGACAAGAAGGAAATATCAACATCTGGGCATTCGTCTGCTTTCTAAACTCCAGGGGATGCTGTTTTAGTTTTTGTTAACCTCAACTCTAGAAATAGACTCATTTTCATTTGATTTTTTAACAACAACTACAAAATAGGACATGCTAGTCAAAAAATTCCAAGAATTAAGACATTCAACATTACTTTAATAAAGCTTATAATTGTTATTATTTTTATAAACAGCACTGCAGTTTCTGTTTACTGCTTAGTTCTTTAGATGGGAGAAAAAAAGTTTGTTGCTTGTTCAGAACTTTCTTTTGCGTCATTAAAAGATCTCATAAATTGGTACATCTGCTTTTTTGACACACTTGGTTTAGGCTAGTTCTTGCCTTATGTGCTTATACTGTATTTCAAGTAGCATCAAATTCTCCAGCAAGGCATTAGCAGTAAAAATGCTAACTCTGCCGTAACTACAGTTTTGTAAATGCATGTGCCTGCATGTAGTAAGTGTATGGGTGTGTGTGGTGTGTGTGCTTGCACTTCCATAAATAGAGTTTAAAGTTCTCTTGCTAATTATCTGCAGAACTTTCCTATCCAAGTGCTTGGTAAGGCTGCCAGAACCAGTTAATACTAAACAGTTAAAATAAGAAAATAAATGTAAGATAATTAGAGATTTGCCTGCTTTCAATGTTAATTTTATCTTGAGATGTTCTTTTGAGTGCAAAAACAAATTTTTATATGCTAAAATAATAGCATTGAATTTATTTATTTAGAAAATATTTTAAAAAACCATTCCTGATTCTTCTTCTAATGGGAGCTTTTCTCCTTTACCTTTGAAAAGACAGTTGTCAAGCTGGACATCTTGTATAGGCCACAGTTCCTGGAGACAGCATCCTAACTTTTCCCAATCTAGTTAGAAGAGTGGGTTTATCATTGAATTTGCATATGTGCTGATTTCAGTTCTGTAGTGAAGCTGTGATCACACCAGGAGTACTTTCTCATTTTTTGTTTATGTTACTGCTTTTTAGCAGGTACTCATTAATGAGTGAAGGATCAAAAAGCAGGACGGTGGTGGAGAAGCAATGGAGAATAAAAGCTTAGAAAGTTCACCATCAGACCTAAAGTTAGTGGCTCACCCGAGAGCAAAAAGCAAAGTTTGGAAATACTTCGGTTTTGATACCAATGCAGAGGGATGCATATTGCAGTGGAAGAAGATCTACTGCCGTATTTGCATGGCACAGATTGCCTATTCAGGAAACACTTCCAACCTTTCATACCACCTGGAGAAAAATCATCCAGATGAATTTTGTGAATTTGTAAAGAGTAACACAGAACAGATGAGGGAGGCCTTTGCTACTGCTTTTTCAAAACTGAAGCCAGAATCCTCACAGCAGGTTGTTCAGGATACTTTAATCATGAAGACCAGCCACAGCTACGAAAACAAAAAGCACCAGGAGCTGACCTCTGCTGTGATTAGCCTAATTTGTGAGGGCATGTATCCTTCCTCCATAGTGGATGAGCCTACATTTAAGATGCTTTTGAAAACAGCGGATCCAAGATATGAACTTCCTAGCAGAAAATATTTCTGTACAAAAGCAATTCCTGAAAAGTACAACGCAGTTAGAGAAATCGTCTTGAAAGAACTGACAGACATTTTATGGTGTGGAATATCCACTGATATTTGGAGAAGCCAAAACCAGAATAGGTCCTATGTAACCCTTGCAGTTCATTTCCTCAATAGCAGCTCTTCTCATTGTTTGGCTGTTAACTCACGATGCTTAAAGACATTCGAGGTCCCTGAAGAAAACACTGCAGAGACAATTACGAGAGTCCTTTATGAGATCTTCATTGAGTGGGGGATCAACACAAAAGTCTTTGGTGCTACAACAGATTATGGGAAAGATATTGTAAAAGCTTGTTCACTTCTGGATATTCCAGTTCAGATGCCTTGTCTGGGTCAGACCTTCAACGCAGGAATACAACAAGCTTTCCAGCTCCCAAAGCTGGGCAGTCTTTTGACAAGGTGTCGGAAACTGGTGGAGTATTTTCAGCAGTCTACAGTAGCCATGTACATGTTAAGTGAAAAACAGAAACAGCAGAACATCATGCACTGCATGCTTGTGAGTGATCGTGTTTCTTGGTGGGGAAGCACTCTTGCCATGTTGCAACGATTGAAAGAGCAGCAGTTTATCATTGCAGCTGTTTTAGTGGAAGACAGCAATAATCACCATCTTATGTTGGAGACCAGTGAATGGAACACCATTGAGGGGCTGGTGGACCTGCTGCATCCCTTTAAGCAAGTGGCCGAGATGATGTCTGCATCCAAGTATCCCACGATAAGCATGGTAAAACCCCTCCTTCATATGCTTCTCAATACAACCCTGAACATCAAAGAAAATGATTCGAAAGAGATCAGTATGGCAAAGGAAGTGATAGCCAAAGAATTATCAACAACATACCAGGAGACCCCTGAGATAGACATGTTCCTCAATGTGGCAACGTTTCTGGACCCGAGGTACAAGAAGCTGCCTTTCCTTTCTGCTTTTGAACGGCAGCAGGTTGAAAACAGAGTTGTAGAGGAAGCAAAAAGCCTTTTGGAGAAAGTAAAAGAAAACAGTTTCAGGCCCGAAGAAAAGCTGTTTTCGTTATCTGAAGAGCCACCAGTGAAAAAAATGATCATTTCTTCCACCCCACCCCCGACTAGTGCAATTAATAACATGCTGGCGGAAATCTTCTGCCAAACAGGGGGTGTGGAAGATCAAGAGGAATGGCATGCCCAGATTGTGGAGGAATTGAGTAACTTTAAGTCTCAAAAAGTACTTGGCCTAAATGAAGATCCACTTAAATGGTGGTCAGACCGATTGGCATTGTTTCCTGTCTTACCAAAGGTACTTCAGAAGTATTGGTGTATTTTAGCTACGAGGGTCTTCCCTGAACGACTTTTTGGTTCATCTGCCAATGTCGTGAGTGCTAAGAGGAACAGATTAGCTCCAGCTCATGTGGATGAGCAAGTCTTTTTATATGAAAACACTCGTAATGGGTCCGAAGCTGAACCTGAAGATGAGGATGAGGGAGAATGGGGTTTGGAACAGGAACAGATTTATACATTAAGTGACACAGTTAATGTAAGCAACAATTTCTTTAATATAAGGGACAGTGGATTCATCTGACAGTGATGCTAACAATGCATTAAAGAAAAGGTGTTTTTGTCTTAAAAGTTACCAAAAATAACCTATTTGATGCTTTCTTGTAAATACACAACAGATGTAACAGTGGCTTGGTTTTTCCTTTCCTGTATTTGTGCCTGCCATCCATAATCTCAAAATACAAAAGAAAGCTGGTCTTTGATGTTAACTGAAATGAGAAAGATGGAGTGTTCTCTTTAGGTTTTGACTGTGATTCCTTGCCCCTACAGAAATAATAATTAAAAAAGAAAAGCAATGCAATTAAAGATTTAGAAACCCACTTAGGAAAGTCTCTCTGAGGAGTTTGACAGATTAAATTTATTAATAAAAGTAGAGTTGGAGGGGAGAGTTTTGTTTTTAAAATGTTTATATCTTATTTAATTCAGTCATTTTAAATAGTATTTTGGAGAGATCAGAGAGCAAGTAGAAAAATAATACCTTTGCTAGAGCCCTAGTAGTGGTGGTAGGTTTTTTTTTAATCTAAATATGTAAAATATTTACTTTTTAATTTAAATGGCAACTTCCCTCAGAAAATTCTGAAAGCTCTTTAGTAGAAATATTTTTTAAAGAGAAGGCAAGCTTTAAGTTTAGTCTCAATGTGCAAATGAGCATGTAGAAGCACTTACCCTCCTTATCCCCCAAATATGAGGTGTTAAATTTTTATGTTTCTTGTCATACTGCCAGCTCTGAAACATCTTTCTCCTTTTTTTGCCAAAATTCATCCTGTAGAGATGGTTAGTTTAAGCTGTTTCTGAAGTTATTGGATCCTTTTTCTGGCTGATGTATTCTTAGTATATGATAGGTTCCTTTCTGTCAGAATGCTTATGTGTTCTGCATTTCTTAAAAAACTGATTTTGTGCAAGCAGAAATAAGGTATCTCTTTTAACGAGTTGCTTTTAAAACAAAACAAAAATCTCTAACCAGTTTTCTGGTTTGTTACATGAAGGTAGCCAAATGCCCATGAGGATTTTTAGGTCCTTTTATTTAGCAGAAAAATAATTTAATCTTTTTATCTTAAACTCTCCTTAAAAGCAGGGACACTTTGTTTTTGTGTTTGAATCCCCAGTACCCCAGCCCAATGCTTTGCACAAAGTAGGTGCTTAATAATTACTTGCTTAGTTGAAATGAATTTAACTCTACACCACTTGTCCAAGTAAATTTGCAAAGTTGCCCTGTTTTGGTTTACCTCTTAAGTCAGTTTGAGGTGTTCACATGTGATATTTAGGGAAGTATGAAGAAATATGCTAAATCTTGGTCTATTATTTGATCTTGAAAACTTTTTGATTGTTAGGGAATTCAAAGAGGCACACCATCTTTCTGTGTTTGATTCACCTCACTGGCTATTCTGTGCATCTGTTTAAGCAACCCATATTGGGAAAGACTGCATATAAATGGTTTAAGAATGACCATTTTAGCTAGTTACTAAATTCTGCCCTGGGGCTGGAATTCTAGATATATGAGTGTTTGAAAAAAAAAAGTCAACCCTGGGGTTGGTGAGAATTTCACGTGCCTTTTGGAGGATAGCATCTGGTGTCTGTCATCATTGATGCATGGTTTTAGAAGATAAATTTGCAGGCTAAAAGCAACCAGAAGGAATATTTCCTTTTAAAGGAAAACATGATGTTAACTTTTACAACATGGAAATACGTACAATGCAAGTTGTATTTGCCCTTAGTTGTGTGTGTGTGTTTTTTTTAATAGCAGTACAGTGCACTGTTCTGTTCCTTGAAATCTCTGAATAATGAAATTGTAAACTGTTCCAGTGAGACTAGTCTCATTGCATTTTGTTTTTGTTTTTTGTTTGTTTTTGTTTTTTGCTTTTGTTTTTATTTTTAAAACCCTTGTTGTCAGTCTTGCCTATTGGCTATGTTTTCTTATTTAATGTTTTAGGCTCTGACTATTGTTAAATAAACCAGAGAAATAAATTAGCTTCTAATTTATTTGTCTGATGTGTGTTCATATTGGTAGCACTTTGATTAAATTCTAGCAGTGAGAGGCTTTTTTTTAAGACACTTTTTCAAGGCGTTCACAAAAGCTTGTTACTTTATTTCCTGACCTTTTGAAATATAGAAACATTGTGCTGAACAAAAAAAACTTTTTAGATTAAAATGGCTAGATCTGTAAAAATTAGTAGGTTGAAAATTTTCCTAATGCGAGGATTGCTTACAACTTCCCTTTATTGCCCTGGAAATACAGTAGATGTTGGTGGTGAGAAATTGTGAGGGATTTATCTAGGTATAGGTAATAAATTTGGTGAGAAACCAAACCTAACTTATTTCTACTATAGTGAACTGTAGGATATTTTATTCTTTTAAAAACTGAAATTATTAAAGAAAAGAAAAAGAAGCCAATATGTCACACCTTACACTAACAATATGTGCTTGTCAATGCCTCATTCCAGAAGGCAATCAAAAAATGTATTATTAA
Organism: Phalanger gymnotis; assembly: GCA_028646595.1. NCBI lineage: Eukaryota > Metazoa > Chordata > Mammalia > Diprotodontia > Phalangeridae > Phalanger > Phalanger gymnotis. Next base: position 491,366,899 of record CM053622.1, read on the forward strand.
ATCTTAAGTCAAAATAGGCCAATCTTCATTTATCAAATTTATCTCTAGAGTATTTTTTCTAATTTTTGAATGAAGAAAGCCTTAGTATTATTTGTTGTTACATTGTTATTTGGAATTATGCATCCTATTAGAAATTAAAGATCATTACATTTCCTGGGAATGTATCTTTATATATAATTTTTTTTTTCTGAGCTACTATATATTAACTCTGTGTGGGCATATATATATATATATATATATATATACATATATGTACATGTATACATATATAGATACAGATATACACACAGACATATCTGTTTTCTTATCAGTTACTACATGGGACAAACTCCCTCAAAATTGTTTCCTTATGCATGATTTTAATGTAAAGTCATAATTCTAAACAAACATTTCCCATTACCCCTCTACCCCCGCAAGAAATGTTTCTTTGATTTGGGTGGAGGAGCTGGTAAAGCTTTTAAATATTTGTATTTATCAAGTAAAAAAAAAATAATTCTATGATATTACAAATATGCTCAATGTGCTTTAATTTCACCGTGTTTTTAAAATTTTCTCAAAGTTCCAGGAAGCTTTGAAACTGAAGTGGTTAAATTTAGAAATCTTGTACATAGGCTCCATGAAAAAAAAATAATCCACTTAGCTTTGAATGCTGCATCTATTTCTATTTTTATTCTTGCATCCTATCTCTTAGGTTGTTTTTAACTGGAATGTCATTTCATATATTGGGAATTCCAGATATTGCACACCTAAATCAATGTACTGTATTTATATTGTTAACTCAGGGATAATGACTTTCTTAATTTAAGTGATCTGGGTTGTATCTGTTTTCTCAAATCTAAAAGTGAAACACGTTTGATGATGTAAAAGCTCGTAAACTGTATCTGTATTGACAGAGAATGTGAACTCAAACTCGGCCTTTAAAAGAATATGATTTTATTAATTTCTTTTCAAGTTTCTTCTTCAGCACACTTGTGGAGCCCCTTCTTGTCAACTTTCAAGTGGCTCATGCTGACTGTCTTAGGTCTCCAGCTTTTATAACCTTTTCTATTGGACCAATAGTAGCACTACCAACAGCATTTTTATGTGATGCTTTTTCTTCCTTTTTTGATGTTACTTTCAAGAAAATTCCTCTGCTGTTTCAACAAGCCTGTTCTACCTCCACGGAGCCTAGCACAGGGTATCATCATCATCATCGTCATTCAGGACTGTGACTTAATATTTGCACAACATTGTGTCAGCAAGGGACCTGTGTATTGTTCTAGTTGCTTGAAGATTAAAATAAATTTTTCAAAGATTTTAAAGTGATATCCTTGAAATGAAGTTACTCCGAAAAACTATTACTTTCTTTTTTCTGTAATCCCTTTTAGCAGATAAATTGCACAATATCCGAAAACATTTATGTGGAGGAAAGAACCAGACATTGTTTTTATTACATTTTGGTATGATGTACTTTAGATGACTAATTATGCTCTGTCTTTGGTGTATATGGCTGTGTGACTTAAACTGTGTCTGTGACTTGTTGATGAAGAGCTGTGAGTGTCATATTCCCTTCATTATCTTTGTTGGTATTCTGAACATTTTTTTTTTATTGAAATCATTAGAAACTTAGCTATGAGAATGTATCAAAATATAAGTTACAGTAAGATTGCAGGGTTTTAAATCTTTTGTTTTTTAATGTCTGATATTTAAATTCTTGATATTTATTTTTTTATAATAATAACTATACGAGTAATATTTTGTCTGACTTAGTCCTGTGGACTCCTTACAGAATTTTAGGTGCTACTTCTGCCTTGTTTTTGACTGGTGGTATCTAATAAGGTTATATATTTGCTGTAGTTTGTTTTCAGATTACAACTCCTGTGCCTTTTCTACTTAGTTTTATAGCCACTGGTGAGTGACCTTTAAATTGAATATATTTAAAACATGTTAATTTACTTAAAATAGTAATAAATGCTATAGAGAAGTTTAACTATTTCCAAAAGTCTGCTAATTAATTGTAGGGTTTTTTCCTCCTGTTGGATGATATGATTTGAATAAGTATTGATGTACATAAAGGAGTTTTTTTTTAATATGTAACATTGTGACACATAAAAATGTATTAAATTTGAGAGAAGAGAAAGTTGGATTAAGTTAACTTTTTCTAATAAATGTACTTACATAATTATAACTTGTTTCAACTATATACTGAGTGTCTTCAAACTGAAATACAGTTTTGTTTTGTTTTTTTACAGTTATGGAAAGCAAAACCTTAAAGTTAGAAGAAACCTTAGAAGGTTATGTAGGTTTTAAAATTGGAAGGAATCTCAGAGGTCATTTGGTCCAAAATCCTATCTAGTGTAGGAATTCTTTCTGATGTGTCCCTGATAGTCACCAAGCTTTTCCTTCAGTTGTTCTAATGCCAGACTTTTGAGGCAATTTCCCCACCCTCCACTCCCTTACCCACTTCTGCCCCTTTGATTTGTTCATTAGCTCTAAATATTAGATTTATGTTGAGATGAGACCTATATAATAGAAATTATCCATTGTTTTTAACTCTTGCCCTATGGAGTAATACCACTCCAAGTATATTGTGACTTTTAACATGGAAACACTTCACAAATTTGAATATAGTCTTGACATTCTCACTAAATCTTTTCTTATTGAGACTGAACATCACAGTTCCCTAAATGTTCTTTCTGTCTTATGGTTTCCAGGCATTTTACCATCTTAATAACCTTCCTCTGGATGCATTCTAGTTTGTTAGTAGTTCTGTGGTACTCAGATTGGATGCAACATTCCAGAATCTGGTCTGATCAGTACTATTAGTTGATTGTTACCACTCTTGACTTAGTGGTCACTGTACTTTTATTCATGAAGCCCTGTTATTTTTGTTGTGTTAGTGTTTTTAGTAGTAGCTTTACCCTGTTTATTTGTAGTCATTGAAAACTCCTAAGGTTCTTTTCACATGAACTTCTGTCAAGCCTCTACCTGTACAACTCATTTTTTTGAGTCTAAATGGATGAACCTTGTATTCATTTATTCAAGGCAGATCTGTTGAGTATATGAAGCACTTTGTAGGTGCTTTATTTCTGTATATCTGTTGAGATATCCTAATTTGTTATACAACGTTAGTCAATACCATCAGCATTGTCACTTGCAGTTTTGGTAATCATCCTATATATTCAGCCAATATTTTTATAAAAATGATGATCTACAGTCAAAATAGAACCTTTCATCCTAACACTAAAAACTTCCATCCAGGTTGATGTTTAATCTCTTAGGCTACAGCTTAACCAACTCTGAATGTACATACCGGCATTATATCCTCCCATGTACATTATTCCATCAGGTACATAAAGATTTTGTGAAAAAATATCGAATACTTTATTAGATATGGACATTTTTTGTTAATCAGATTCTGTTTCTCCTTTAACCAACCAGTCTAATAATCCTAAAATTTATAAGAAATTCTTAGTGTTGTTTTTTATTTTAAACCTCGAAGATGTGGCAGTCTGAGGGTTGATCTGTTTCACCTCTAACCTTTGGTAATATTTTGTTATGTTATCTATTATATAAAAGCGTTAGAAATATTTTTTTGTATCTCATAGTATCTCTTCAATGTATATTATTTATCACTTGAAAGAATACTTCAGGAAGCATTTTTTTTCATAACATTATTTTGATACGGGGAAAACAGGTGGTTCAAATCTCACAAAACTTTCATTTTTGCCTTTCAAGGAATGCCAGAAATTTATCCCTAACATCTTGGCTTTAGGAGCAAAATAGAATTACTTCTGAAGTTATTTAAAAGGTACAGTTTTACACATTATTAAAATAACATCAGAATATAATTTTCCATTTAACTTAGGAATTAAATATATTTTTAATTATGTACACTATCTTAAGTCCTTTGGCTTCCTCTCATCAAAAAAAAAAGGCGATATAGTTAGAAGAGCTGAAGGTAGGTGTAGAAAAGAGAATATATAGCTTTTCTCGAGGCAGCTAAGTGGTGCAGTGAGTAGAGCACTAGCCCTGGAGTCAGGAGGACCTGAGTTCAAATTTAGCCTCAGACACTTGACACACTAGCTGTGTGACCTTGGGCAAGTCACTTAACACCAATTGCCCTGCCTTCCCCACTCCGAAAAGGAAAAAAAAAAAGTAAATTCTTTTTTCAAGATGGTCCAGTGAGGCTATTTAATCATTTTCCCCATTTTATAGATGAGGAGGATGAAGATTAGAGAGATCTTATGCAAGGTTATATGGCTAGTTAGTTCACAGTCCTGTTACTCAGACCCATGTTTTCTGAGTCCAAGATTACTTTTATTATTTCACTGTCTCTCTTCAGATAGAGGCCTGTTTTCTAGCATTCTGTCACTAAGCATTTCTAAAATGGCTACTATGTAGCAGGCATTGTACTGGATGGTGGAGTTATAAGGACAAAAATGAAAAAAATGTGTTTCCCTAAGGAGCTCATATTCTGGCAGGCAACATGTAAGTGAATATGAAATACATAAAAAATATTTTCTTATAAGAAGGGAGTAGCAGCTGAGAATATCAGGAAGGGCATTATGTAAAAATGTCTCAGGTGTCTATGTGTGGTACTCCACAGCCAAATATAAGAGACTTGGGCTTATCTGTTATTTTGTGTTTTGTCTTTGTTCCCTATTTATTGTTTTATATAATCAAAGATGTGGGGTTTGGGGTTTTTTGGCTTTTTTTTTTTTTAGAAATAAAAAGTGAAACTGTTCACTTTAATATCACAGACAAGGCAAAATAGAAAAAAAGCTAAGAAAACAATTGCATTTAGGTATTGGCCAATGAGGGTGCAGTTCTGAGAATATGTGTGTGTGTGTATGTGTATGTGTATATATGTAATGTGTGTGTGTGTACATACATATATATGTGTATAGACACACATATACACATACACACGTGTGGTTAACTTTTTTCTGGAAGTGGTGACATGGTATAGAAAAGCTTGGCTCTCCATTTTAGAGTATCAGTAGGCATTTTATGACTATTTTCTATCTGTTTTCTGTAAGATAAAAAAGTCTGTTGAGTGACTGTTGAGCTAGAAGTGAGTGTATGTAATAGACGCTAGTGGGCCAAATCTTTCTTTCTTGGTGGTGATGGAAGCAAGGACTGCTATTGGTCTCTACATAGGGAGAGGGGGAGAGAGAGAGAGCTTATAGGCCACTCGATCCAATCAAGATGTATTAATAGCCATTAGCATATTTAATGTCTTTGCTATCTCAGTTGTTCCTTGGGTAAAGAAATACTGAAAATGGCCTCAGACTTATGAAGCTCAGAAGATTGCAGCTGTTTCAATTGAGATGTAACATGTATGATAAAGAATTGTTCTTTTAAATATTTTTGTCTGGGCTAATGGATGGCTACTTTCAAGTGAGCATTCAGAAAACTAGAGGGAGAGTTGTATGTGAGTTAAAACTCATTTTTCTGTAAAATTGATAGGCTGTTCTTGAAAAGGAATGAAGTTTTTCTATATAATAATTAAATCAGTCTTCCTAAGTAGGATAGGGTCTAGTTTTATGCTTTTGATGTTTAAAATTTGGAGTGCTGTCTTTAAGGGTATATATGATCAAATTTTGATGAGTTGGGCCATTGAGAAGTTAACTTGTTTTCTAAGTTTTAATCTTGCTTTTATTTAGTGGAAATAATTGATTTTAAATTTTATCTCTGATAAATGTAAAGATATTAAAGATAAAATTAAAGAATGGCTAAAAAAGAAAAGCTGTTGAAAAACTATGTCCTGAGAATTACATTCACTGAGACTGATTCCCAACTACCTTGTTGCTCTCTGTGGCAGAAGTTTCTAGAACTGGGGACATATATGTATAGATATACATACATATATACACATATACATATACATATATATGATTTTAGAAAATGCATATGGGAGGAATAAAGTTTGCATTTTAAATTTAAAAACGCTTAAGGATACAGTAAAAGAAATGAACATGGATTGAAAGAAGTATACGGTTTTCAGTTACCCAAAGAGTTTTTGCCATACAGAAACTTATTGCTGTATCAAAGTTCATTGAGATAAACAGTTTTTCTTCAAGGAAATTCTTTTTGGAAAATGGAAGTGGCGAAAGTATGCACTTTAAAAAAAAAAAACTTTCTTTAATTCATGCTGAATTAAAAAATTGGTATTTTTAGGACCTTCTACCAGAGGTGGGGAACCTGCAGCCTTGTGACCACATGTGGCCTTCTGGGTCCTTGGATGCAGTTTTTTGACTGAGTTCGAGTTTTAGAGAATAAACCCTTTTATTAAGGGGATTTATTCTGTGAAGTTTGGATTCAATCAAAGGGCTGCCTTTGAGGACCTAGAGGTCCACACCTGGGCTTGAGGCCACAGATTCCCCATGTCTGTTAGACTTTCTCATAAGGAGTTCCCTTGTTTTTTGTTGTTCTAGTTGTAGCTATTGTTTTATTCTCTTCCCCCTTTTTATATACACTCCTTGCTAGAATTCTCACATTGCAGAAATCCTTGTAGAGAGAACTTTTGTTTCTGGATGGGGTAATTGGTAATCTGTAGCTTGACTTTAGTGTAAAGCCTCACTGAATTATGAGGAAAAAGGGATTAGGTTTTCTCTCCTGCTGGTTCACCTATCACCAGGGGGCACCTTAACTATGTGCATTCTTTCCAGAGCTTTGCCACCTAGTTTTGGGATGCCCCTAAACTAAATTCCAGGCAATTTGTACTAAAATGGTATTTGCCTGATGTGACAAGACAGTAGTCCTTCAAATTATGATCTCCCCCCAAATCAGGCAATGGGCCTAACATGAACATTTTTAGGCTTTGGCTTCTCCTTTTTATGGGAGTTTGAGTGAATTCTTAATGCCATAAATACATTTCTGTGTTCTAGTCCAGTAAGATGATGGAGAATTTCATTAAGTGGTAATCAGGTTGATGGGGATTCTATAGGGCACAAAGTTAGATTCACAAAATCTTCAAGTATTAAATTTATTTACAGAAGCTCTTCATATTTGTAGGATTTTATCAGTTAAGTACATGTCTGAAGCTAGAGGCACATTGCATATCTTTCGGGGACATGTTTCAGTTGAGGCACTATCAAAAGATTTTTCCTCACCAATGGCTGAGTTGAAAATAGTGCAATTTCGTATATTGTGGTTTCTTACCTATAGGTTTGAGAAGATCTTTTTCTCATAAGTGTAAAATTTCAAAAGACAATCCCTGCTTAACGTGCCAAAAGTTTATTTTTTTATAAGGACATAGTTCATTTTTCCTAGAAATAAATTTTTTTGAGAAAAGATTTCCAAATGTACTATAAAATACTGAAAGTGCCATTGGGCTACTGTACTACTGTAAAAGTATTCATTTATAACTTAAACTTTTATGGTAAGTTAGCAAGATTTTTTATTTTAGCAATTCTATCTAGAGCAGTATGATACAGTACAATGAATGCCATATTGGCAGGCAGACTGGGTCTGTGACCTTTGGCAAGCTGTTTAATTCTCAGTTTCCTTACTTGTAAAATGGAAAGGGTTGGACTAGATGACCTCTGATGTCTTTTTTGGCTCTAAATCTAATGATTCTGTTACCACTGAGATCTTTCTAGTCCTGTCTGATTCTAGTTACGTGGTCCCTTTGTGTATGTGTGTGTCTGTGTATATATATGTGTACATATGTACATATATATGTCTTAGAAGAAGATGGAAACTCATCATTTTATTTGAAGTTCAAATGGAATGAATAGTTCAAGTTTTGTTGCTTTTATATAAAGAAGATAATTATTTCTTTTTATTCAGATATATGATTCTGTAATGAAATTCATTTTGAGGTTGACAAACAGCTTGGTATAGTTGAAAGAACACTGGATTTGGAATCAAGAGATATGGTTTTGAATCCTGGTTTAGACACTTATTAGCTCTGTTATTTAACCTCATTTATATGATAGGAATAATAATATGAAATTTCATTCTTTATCTTTCAAGGTCAACATGAGCCAAGTACTTTGTAAACCTGAAATCACTATGTAAATGTTTGTTGTCATCTCATCAGTGCCTAGCATGTAGTAAGTGCTTGTTAATGGATTATTTCCTTCTTTGACCTTTGTATAAAAAAAAAAGTTGCCGGGCCTGGAGTCAGAAAGACACTCATTTTCATGAATTCAAACTCAGGCTCAGACACTAGCTGTGTCCCCCTGGCCAAGACCCTGTTTACCTCAGTTTCCTCATCTGTAAAATGAGCAGAAATGGCAAACCACTTCAGGATCTTTGCCAAGAAAACCCCAAATGGGTTCACAAAAAATTGGACATGACTGAAAAAAAATGAACAACAACAGCAAAAAGCAGAATAGTTGAATTAAAACTCCTCTTTTGGGAATATAGTACATATACACACACATTTGAATGTGAGAACAGAGTGAAGCCACAAGGCTTTTGTTAACCTGATACAAGGTTTAAAAGTTCCTCTTAGCCTTCTTTCTTCTCCATTTTATACATTTTGCCCATAGTGTATTACTTCTCACTTGAGGCATTGAGACTTAGTCATAGCACAAGCAACTTGAATTGTCTGTCACCAAAAGATTTTTCATGTGGCACAGAGAATGGCCTTTTAAAAAATAATGCTAATGTTTACCCTGCGGACCACACCCTTACCTTCCCATCTAATGCCTTGTGCTGGCTGGATGGCTACATGCTTTGCTTATGCCTTGTCTTGTTTTTGGTGAGGATTGTACTGAGCTTTTAACTTATTTTTTGTTTTGTATGTCAGATGACCTAATTGTTCCTGTGTAGCTGTTAAAGATGATATAGCAGAAATGCCTGGGGAATTTTGACTTGCTCTGTGTATTTAAATAAAATTTGATTTTATTACATAGGCATTAATTTACCCTGGCTGTGTGTGTGTCTGTGTGTCTGTGTGCATGCATGTGTCTGTATTGATTTAAGTGGTATTCTAACAATGCACTCAGAAACCATCTACTTGATTCACACAGATATACTCATCACAGAAAGCTAATGAATTTGAACTTTGAATTTAAGCTGAAGGAATTACTGATGCTATTAGATACAACCATATTCTTACTCTGATTTAATAGAAAATAGCATTTAGCCAAATGGGGAAAAAAAAGACATAATGCAAAAGCAGAATAAGGATGAGTACTGTATTTGGGGTAGTACTAGGACTTCAAGAGATTTCTGTATGTTTATATAGGAAATTTCTGTTGGACTTTCTGATTTGTGGGGTATTTAAAGACTTTTCTAAGTGTATTATGTGGAGGGGTGCATATTTTGAATGAAAATATAATGAATTTTACCATAATAGTTTTATATTCTGCTGATTTACCTTGAGGTTATTCAGCCAGTCTTTTGGCTGAAGTACTTTATTGTGAGAAATAGTAAAGTATGGTAGAAATAACACTTTCTCTAGGGTGGGAGGACCTGCATTCCAATACTGTCTCTGACATGACCAGTGTGACTGAACAAGTCATTTAGCCTCCATTGGCCTGGTTTCCTGAACTGTAAAATTGAGGGGGTTGTATTAGACAGCATCAGAGGTCCTTTCCAGGCCTAGATTTATGATTTCACGTACAAAGATAGAACCCCTGACTCCTAAAATGTTTCTCTGGCAGTAGTTAGGGAGGTGCATGATCCAGTCTCTCTCTGTGGTTTCCCGTGAGACCAAGGCACACTTCTTCAGACAGCTGACCAGAGAGAGTAGGGATGTATTCTTTTGCTCTCCAGCAAAGCTAACTGGCTTACTTAGGGCTTCAACTGGAAATCATTCACAGGCATTATTTCTGTCTTGGGCCTATAAAGTTGCTGCTTTTTTTGTTACCCAGTAAGTAGAGCCTGGATGCTGGAGGACCTAGATCCAGTTGTTGGCTCAGCTGCCATAACTGTCCGTGTGACCTGAGGCAAGTCACCCTATTTGGGCCTGAGTTTCCTAATCTAGAAAACGAGAGAGTTGGATTAGATGATCCCTCTAACATTTTTAACTAAAAGCATTATGATGTGTGAGGTTTAAAATGGATCATATGCTTGCTAAGGGAGCTATATATCTAGGATTTAGGACATATAGTCTCTTTAACTGTAGGAAGATGGAGGCTATTTGATTGTAAGTCTTAAACTGATAGTAATAATAATAATAATGGCAAATAATAATAACTAACATTTATATAGCACTTAGCATTACCAGGCATTCTGCTAAGCACTTTACAGTCAAATAATCTGTACAACAACCTTAGGAGGTAGGTGCTGCTATCATGAGGAAACTGAGGCAAACACAAGTTCAATGACTTGCCCAGGGTCATACAACTAGTAAATGTCTCAGGCTGGATTCCTGACTCTTAAGCCCAGTGCTCTATTCACTGTTCACCCAGCTGCCCCTATGTCAAGAAGAAAATGTTACTCAAGTCTCTTTGCCAATACGTCTTGCATTCCAGGATGCATATAGCTAGGAAACAAATCAGTTAGGAAAATTTACTCTAGGTAACATTGGATTACTCAGTAAGTAATCCTTGAGTTTGGGTTGGCCAGGCACCTTGCCCTTCTTTTTCACTATTGCTTACTTTTGACCAAAGGTTCTCTGATACCTCTACAGTAGGTAGGAGGAAACATGGTGAGTTCTGGGTTTAGATTTGGAAGAATGGGAGTCTCAGCTCCCTGCCTTTGTGACTTTGAGCAAGTAGATATGAACCTTAGTTTCCTGATCTGCAAAATAGAGTAAATAGTAAATGTACACTATTGTTGTGAGGAAAGTGCTTTGTAAACCACAGATCCCTCTGAAAATGTGCCCTATTTTTTAAACATTTGTTTATTTTAAGCTCAAATACAAAAACCTAAATGTACCATGAAAGAAAAAGGAACATAAAGTTGAATATTGAAACTTAAATACAAAATAAGAAAAGAAAAAAAAAGCATTGCCATGTGCATAGCAGAATGTAAGAGAGGATTCAAAATATATAGCAGTACATTTCCATTTCAAGAAAACCTATATAATCCATCTTTTCTTTGCTTCCTTGTAAGTTTTTTGTTCTTTGCTGTGCACTTTTTACTTTGTTCTTTTTTCCCTCTTACCTATACTCCACTCCTGCCCCTGAAGGCTGCAATTAAGCTTAAATACACACACACGCATACACGTACACGTACACACGTACACGTACACACGTACACGTACACATGTACATAAAATACATCCATATATGTATATACATATGTACATACATATGTTTACAAAAAACACACACATACTTAGATATCTATAATCGTATGCATATATAGACACATACATTCATATGAATCTATGTAAGACCATGCTATATACTTATTTGTCCTCTGTTTCTCTGAGGATGGATAACCCTTCCTAAATCCAAGTCTTTCCATATTTTTCCAGGCCCACCAACTCGTCATTTGCTACGCCACAGCAGAATTCCAACCTTATACTGTCTATAGTTATTTTAAATAGTCAAAACAACATTGATGAAAATAGCTGACCCATTGTGTACTTTCTCTGTTTTCCCATGAAAGTGAAACAAATTAGAATGGGGTCTTAATATGTATTATTTTAAAAATAAATCATCATGAAGAAAAATCATAGGCCTGTAGTCCTTTTTCTTTGTATGTTTATTAATGTTACATACAACTACCACAACACATGAAAGAGAATCATATGTGTCAAACTCTAGCATTTTTCTATTCCTTTTGTTTTGAACAAATACAGTTGTCTTTCTTGAAATAAAGAAACTGCCATGTTCTTTAGAGAGTGCTCAGTGCTATGGGGGATACAAAATAAAATAAATCATAATCCCTGGCCTTAAAGATTTTTTATTATTAGCAAGAACAAAGTATTTTAACAAATTTGTATTTATGCTAATTATTTTAAACATTTAATAATAATTCAATTTCACATAATGCTTTAGAGAATACCAGTGCTACCTCACAACTCTGCAAGGCAGGCAATATAAATATTATTTTTTCAATTTGATAGCTGAGGAAATTGCCTCAAAGAAGTGAGATGATTTGCCCTCGTTAACCCAACCAATACAAATAGATGTAGGACTAGATTCCAGATCTCCTAAATCCAAACCAAAGATCATTCCTTTATTCCTATATGAGTTATTGTGTAGATTTTGGGGAAGAATAAGAGATATTGTCAGTAATATTGAAATGGAAAAGTACTCTGATTCAAGCTTGAACAACTTGTGAGGCTAGAAGCAATTGCCTAATTTTCGAATGTACATTATTAAATTTTACTTCCTCTGAACTAAAGGGTGTTTTATTGGGGAGCAGCCATGGTGGGCTGATTGAAAAACCAAAATCCTTATGTAAAGATGTACCATGGCCGGAAGATGTCCTTGGCAATAAGAAAATGAGGGCAGGGACTGAGAACAAACCTGCAAACCTTTCCTGGCTCTGAGCCTCACCTCCCCTCCCCCGCCTCCACCCCCTCTTGCTGGTTCTATATTATTTTTTCTAGTGTTTGCATGTATTTTCTTTTAAATTTCTATTCCATGGGGTTATTCCTTTTCCTCTTGTAGAAATGCACGCAGCCCTCCTATTGTCTTCCTCCATCCAGCATAAGCGGCATGTTTGATTGATGCTTGACATAAACATTAGGAAACTAGAATCTTGTATTTGCCTTCACATCATACCATCTCAACTGCCATTATAATCGTTGGGTCTAGATGCAGTATGGGAATCCGTTTCATTAAGTTGTGTACAATTAGAACTGAAAGGGACACTGGAGATCATATCTTTCACCCATAAGGAAACAGGTCTATAGAGTGGTTAACTGAAATGTCCAAAGTTCTTGAGACAGAGACAATATTAGAATCCAGGTCTCTTGTCTCTCAGTCTAGTTTGCTTTCCATAGCTTTGACTCTTAGTTTTATTAGTTTCCTTCTTTTCCTTTATCTAAATAAGAACTATGGCTTTCCTTTCAAACATAGGCTTATTTTAGCCCATCTCCATTCCTGCGATGTAATACTTGGTTTAGGAGTTCTAATACTGTAATCTTTCAAGAGCATTGGTTGCCTAGTTTCTTCTCTGTATGTCATAATGATGCTTAACTATAATTCTTGCATTTTTTTCATCAGCATTCAAAATAGTAATTGCCTCTTAAGACATATGTCTCTTTGTTTAAATTCTCACTTCAAGGTTAGAGTGTATTGACATACTGAGGTCTTAGTGCAGGTTTGTTAGCTTAACATTGTACTAATACTTTTGGGACACCCTATAATTATTCTCTCAATCTTGACTGGGAAATGACATGTCAGTTCTGTGAATTTAAAAAAAAAATTACGAGTCTTGTCAACACACGCATAGGCAAATTATGTATGTCTTATGGTATACAAGATAAATAGCTAACGGAATGAAGAAATTATTAATTTCATCTATTCTAACAGTTCACTGATATGGTCACTGAATACCAAAAACAGATAAATTAGATATTGCTTCTCAAGAAGCCCAAACCAGTTTTACTTGAAATTTGGACATTAGTGATTTTCAATTTTGTTTTTATTTTTGTACTTATTAATTTTAATTCAACAACACAATTTCTCAAATTGTTTTTTAAAGTGTCTTACCTCTTTCCTCTGAGGAAAAATATCTTCATGTTATTTTACCCATTTTGGTGTTATTCAGATCTTCACTTGAGCTGAGATCAGATGCTTCTCAAATGTATTGGTTTATAGATCTCAGGATCAGGGCAGGCAACTTTCAGATCACCTGCAGCATCTGCTCCTGCTTGATAGTGCAGCATATCCACTTCCTTTCCTGCTATCCCATCAGCATTCCTACTCATGGCCCTGGCCTTTGGGCCAGCCAGCTTTACTCCATTTCAAATTGAAGGTGGAGAGATAAAAGAAGGCTTAGCAAAGCATGAATGGTAAGTGGAAAAAGCAAGACCATAGTTTCACACTGTCAACTGTGGTCTCCTTCAGAGGATTTCCATGGATCATCTCCTTCCCCCTGTTGTCTCCTAGCCCTCACTATCTGTATTAGCAAAGCAATAAATGCAATATCGATGATGTCTGTGAATATGCCCATACAATTCTGTATTGCAAAATGTGAGAGACTCCATATAGAGGGTAGAAATAAAACATTTATTCAGATACCAGATAACCAAATCCTATAACCAATCAATCCAGCCCATTCACACAGCAAGCATCTCCCCAAACCACTAAGCCCACTTTATTATAAAAGCAAGGAACTTAAAACACTATCACAGGATGGCACCTCATTATCCCATAACCTTCCGCCCCGCCCTGCTGGGGCCTTTCCACAAATACACTCACAGCCCAGCACACATCTGCTCTAATGGCTCTCAGCATTTCCTGTGGCTCACTTTCCTTTTCCTCTCAAGAAGCTCCTCCCGCCACATGTGACTTAAGCTTCCTGTGACATAATCAGGTCACATGGCCTATTAATGGGTGGGAAAGATCTTCAAATCTAAATTGTTGTTACACCATCATGCATAGTTTCTATTTGTCTCCTTACTCAAGATGATAGCAACATAGTAATTCTGTCAATTACTTGCAAGGTACAGTTTCCGAAGTCATTTAGAGATAAATAATTGTTCTGTATTCCAATTTTCTTTTCTGTACTTATTGGGGACATTATGCATATATCAGCATATTTTACTTTAATATTTTGATCCAACCTTACGACCAACAGTGGCCCTTGGACCACGTTTTGAAAATCATTGAGATGATTTATACTGCTTTTTTTTTTTTCCAGTGAAACACTGGTAAATTTCTGATTTTGTAGCAGTATGCCTAGGGACAATATGAGAATGCAAATTCTCACACCACTGAGAATTGGTAGTGGGGAATCACAAATATCCTTTGAAAATAATAAATAAATGGAAGAGATATCAGAAAGGAACCTCCTTTCAGAGAAGTAAGGGAGAACTTGGTAGTGAGACACTGCATATAGTTTCTTTTCCCATTCTTCCTTCTTCCTTTTGAGATCTTCTGGGATGCAGATGCTGAGAAGAATTGTAACCACAACAGTCAAAACAAAATTTGTCAATCCCTTTGCTATGTGCAAGGCATTTCACTAGGTACTAGCATACAAGGGCAAAATGAAAAATAGTTCCTGCCTGTAAAGAACATAGTATTCAAAACTTGGACAGTTCCAAACCTTGGATCAGCAGTGGTCATCACATATAAAGGAAGGTGTGGCTTTTCTTTTTTCTATTTGCTTTAATTGATTGTTGGAGTTCTTGTTAATGGGGGTAGGGAGATATCTTGAGGATCATGCTTAACTAAAACATAATGAAAATGCTGTTCTTAGTCTGGATCCAGTGGTTATTAGACTGGCAGCAGTGATGTTTTACTGGTCCATAGGGGCACTAAACAGGAGATAGGACATGGACCAGGGGAGCATGGCGCTTTAGTTGAATGTAAGTCCCTTCAGAGTAGAGACCAATTTGCTTTTGACTTTTTGTTTCTAGCAGAATGCTGACACTGGCCCTACTGAAATGTCATCGTGTTACCTTCTTGTCATGTTTGAACCTGGTGTCTTGGATATGCCCACATTCAGTCCTTCTGGTCTATCACTTCCTACCTTAGTTTAGTGAGATATTATTGTTTCCTTCTGACTCAGAAAAGCAAATCAAGCCCTAGTCTTTCATGTAAAACATAAAAATGCAACATGAGTCAAGGTGCCAACTTGTTAAATTTGAATTTGTTAAATTCTTCTTAGAGAAAGAGAGCTATGATCCCTGTTCAGCTCTGACACAATGATTTGTCAGCAACTCTGTACCAGCTCATTCAATATGCTCTACTTAGCTGGTTTAAAATTTGCCAATGTCGCTATTTGCAATCAGCAGATTAGTTACAGCTCTTTGCACTGTGGACTCTGATACCTTATATGCACCTGTATTTCACTTGAGTGTTTGAATATAGTAATAACCAGAAGACGGAAGGCAGATAGATGCGAAGCCATTGACCTGCTGGTTTGAGAATACGTTAAAGTAATGTGTCTGTGACCTGAGACACCATTTAACATATTATTTTAGAACCTAAACACAGTGTTGTTTTCACTCTTGTTTCTTAACTTCGGTTGAACTGATATTCAGAATAGTGCATTGCTGAGCTTTTCTTCTAGTAATCTATGTTGAACATTTGATTGTACTGTGTACCTACATATCAGAATACTCAGAGCACTTTGCAATTAATGAAAAAGAAATTTAGAAGTTGAGAAGACAGCAAAACTTTATTTTTTAGTTTAGTTCACATCTTTATCCCCTAAAGAAGAAAGCAATTTAAGAAACTGACATTCAGAATTTGAGAATGAACTAACTGAACTTGGTGTTTTATCAGTCTGGTATTGTTGA
This sequence comes from Phalanger gymnotis, assembly GCA_028646595.1. Classification (NCBI taxonomy): domain Eukaryota; kingdom Metazoa; phylum Chordata; class Mammalia; order Diprotodontia; family Phalangeridae; genus Phalanger; species Phalanger gymnotis. Next base: position 491,383,211 of record CM053622.1, read on the forward strand.
ACAATTGTTGTTTGCCCTTCCTTCTCAAAGCACACCAGTGACATCACAAGGGTGATGTCTTGATTTGCTTTTGAGTGAATTGGGCTAAAGCGAGACAGAGCAGCACAAATTCATCAGCCTCATTCTCTCCCCCAGTCATGCTAGTGTAGTGGCAAGAGAAGAGACAAGACAGTCAGTGATGGCCCAGGATGGGGTGGGTGACCTTGACATATTTAATTTAAGGTCTATCCCAGGTCTCAGTTTGTCTGAAGCAATGCACATTCAGTGACTAAAGACTAGGTTAAGAAGTGAGACAAAAGATAGCCTAGTTTACTTGTTATCAGTCTAGGAGGGGAAGACCCTTAGGAGTTTCTGTCCAGAACAGAAAACAAGTGTTATTTGCACTCACTCTAAACCTTCAAATCCCAAACAACAAGCAACAAAGGCTTGGACTGGGGCCTATTATTGGCCATTCATAAAAGCCAGAGTGATTTGTATTTAAAGGCATAGTCAAGTAGCTCTATTTGAATCACAATGTTCTTTTAAAGCCAGTTTTTTCAGAGCTATACTTCAAGAAATTATAAATGAAAACTGCTCAGGACAAAGAGTAAATTGTACCAGCTTTGTGAGAAAAAATAATAATAAATAGAAAATTAAAAAGAAAATCTAGCCTCCAAACTCCAAGATATCTTACAAAATATAAGCGACCAAAAGCTATGGAACAATTAAGGTATTAACTAAGGAGTTTTAGGGTATAGCCACCATGGCTGCCTTCCCTGGTGGGAGAGGAAGTTTCATAACTTGGATTCCATTGTATAATTCTTAGAAATTGTGGTGAAAATCTTACTTTTTTGCTTCTTAATCACTTAGGGCTCAGCAGAACAATATTCTTGCTGATGTTTAGAATGAATTAATTAAATTTATTAAAATTTGTGGGTGTTCCTCACTTTTACTTTTTCTTCATTGGCCTTTATATTCATAGAGGATGTTATAAATTCTATTATGCTTCATATATAGGTCTGACCCTGCCATTTTTCTGCTCAAGAAGTGCCCCCACCTCCCATCCTACGCCATACACAAATACACACATATACACACACAAACACACAAGGTGCATTTAGGCTAAAATATAAATTCCTCTTTTAAGCTATTAAAATCCTTTATACTCTGCTTCTAGCCTTCTAGCCAAACTGATAACACATTACTTCCTATCACATCCTCTTTACTCCAGCCAACCTGGCCTAGTTGCTGTTCCCCATCCATGACATTCTGTTTCTTGCCTCCATCTATGCCTTTGCATGTCTAGAGTGATCTCTGTCTTTCATCTTTGTAACTTAAGCCCTCATATTCTTCTGACCATTGTGTGAATGCTTTCCCTGTATGAATTTTCCATAGAAGTCTTTTTGGCAAGCATACGTTTTGCATTTGAACAACGTGGCCAGCCCATCAGAGTTGTGCTCTCTGAAGCAGAGTTTGAATGCCAAGTGTTCACATGGTTATCAGAAGAAGCAATAAAAAGACACTTTCAAGACCTCTCAAGAACTTTGGAATTGATTGTGTGACATGGTTGACATTGGCACTGGACTACTCAGCGTGGCATGCCTGCATAAGAGAAGGTGCTATGCTCTATGAGCAAAGAAGAATTGAAACAGCTCAAAGGAAATGCAGGGGGGCAACAACCAAAAAATCTTAAGCCAACATCTTTCAAAGCTCAGCTCCAGTGCCACCCCCTGCAAGAGGCTTTCTTGCTTCCCCCAATTGCTAATGCTCTCCCAACCCCTCCCATCATTATTTATTTTGTATATATCCTTTGTTTACTTGCACTGTTATCTCCTGATGGAATGTGAATCCTTTTTAGGAAAGGGATTAATTCATCTTCCTATTTGTTTACCCAGAATCTGACACATAGTGTAGGAACTGAGTCAATTCATATTAAAGAAGTAGTTAGGTGGTAAAATAATTAGAATGCGGGACCTGTAGTCAGGAAGTCCTGAGTTCAAATGCTACTTCAGACACTAGCTGTGTGACCTTGGGTAAGCCACTTGACTTCCTCAATTTCCTCATCTGTAATATTTTTTTTTT
>CM053622.1:491385771-491415192 GCA_028646595.1 Phalanger gymnotis
TTCAACTGGGTATGGCTGCTTATAGACTAAAGAGTTCTATGTTCCATGCTTGGGCAGATGCGCTGCCTCACCAGCACTCCTTCTTCCCCAAGAACCCCCTACCTGGACTGGGCTTAAATCTTCAGTAGGCTCTTCACTCCTGCTCTGATCAGCCACTTAATTCCTCTCACCAGGTGGGCCTGGGGCCAGAAGCAACTGCAGCCATAGTTCTAAAGCTGCCCCTCCTCCGCTGCCCCAGGGGCGGTGGCGGAACCACAAACTCAGTTCCGCAGCTTTTCCCACTAACCTTCTCTGATGTCTTTGCTCTTTGTGTGTTGCGAGGTCTGGTGGATGCCACAGCTCAGTAATTCAGGATGCTAGGGCACTCTCCACTCGTCTTCTGGTCTGATAGGTCCGCGTCTGGTCTGTTCGCGCCTTGCGCTGGGCTCAACTCCACTCCCCTCAGCTGGTGGCTGGGAGCTCTGTGTGGGACAGACCTTACCCAGAGACCGTCCAGGCTGTCCTGGGCTGGAGCCCTGCTTCCCTGTGCCACTTTGTGGGTTCTGCAACTCTAGAATTGGTTCAGAGCCATTGTTTTATAGGTTTTTGGAGGGACTTGGTGGGGAGCTCACGCCAGTCACTGCTTCCCAGCCGCCATCTTTCCTCATCTATAATATTGAAATTATAATACCACCTACCTCCCAGGGTTGTTGTTAAGATAAAATGAGATTTTTGTAAATTCTTTGCAAACCTTAAAGTGCTATTTAAATCCTAGCTATCATCATCATCATCATCATCATCAATTGACTGATCGATGTGTATAAGTGTGGCTCAAAACTTGATGCAGCTCCTTAGCAGTAGTGTCTAATTTGGGTAGGGCCTGTTGGAGTTTGTGGTACAAGGTGATGCTTAGCACTGTCTATACATTTTTACTTATTTCTTTCTCATTCCCTGTACAATTCCCCACTACAGTCTTTCTCTGATTCTTCATTCTGGCATGTAGGTAACCAGGGTTCTCAAAAACTATGCCAGCATAGTGTAAGCTCTGGCAGATCCTACCAAGCTGGCTGGCAAGTTTCAAATATGTATGAGCCCGGTAATGGATGTTATCCATGGCATTGGGGTCCCTCCCTAGATAAGGGCAGAAAGTCTTATCACCAGGCTGGATCTAGGATGACTAAGTGTTCAGCAACAAAAACTCTCAAAGATTATCCATAGAGGGATTGTGAGCCAGGTCATTGGAGGAGACACCCACAGTTATGTGTGATGTAGACATCTTTAGCATGTTTCCTTCTTGAATTGAGAACTCTCTAGACCAGTTTATTCTCTTTCCTCTAATGCTGTTATTTCAAGACACTGTGGTCTCACTATTGCCTCTTGCAGCCCTGCCTTATTCATTCCAGAGGACTGAGTCAGATTGAAAGTGAGTTGTTCTCTCAAAATCTATATGGTGGTCATTGTATGATTTTTCTGTTAGGAACTTTTGGTTGGCAGTGCATCACCAAATCAATTAAATCACACTCATGTTGGGTTTTGAAATCTTGGAGTTTTACATTGCTATTAATCACCTTCTGGAGTTGCAGATATGAATTTCCAACTGCCTGTTGTCTGTCTACTTGGATATCCTGATGATATCTCACATTCTACATGCTTAAAACTCACTGTAAGATCTATAATATAGCCTCCCTGAAACCAACTACTTTCCTCAGTTTCTTCACATTCTCCTAGTTGTCTGTTTGTTGGCTCCACTTTGTCTTCATATCCCATGTGCAGTTGGTAATCTCATCATGTTAGCTCTGTCTTTTCAGTGTCTCTGGCATTCATCTTCTCCTTACTATCCCCATTTGTTGACTTGCCATTCAGGACCTTCCAGAATTTGGCCCCAAACTACATTTACCATTTTACTTTACACTGCTCCAACCCATTTACTTTCTTTTATAGTCAGACTGGACTATTCACCCCTGTACATTCCTGCCTCTGACTGTTTTGCTTAAGTTGTTTTTTTTTTATATCTAGACTGCTCAACTCCCCCACTCCCCTCACAAAAATGTCTGCAGCCTGACATCATGAGGGTCAAACATTCTCTCTACCAGGAAATCTTGGCAGATCTCATAACCAGAATTATTTCTTCCTTATTTGAATTTACAGTACTTTGTGTCTGTTTTATACATATTTATACATACTCAAATTTGTATCATCAGTGCAGTAGAGTGGAAAGAATGCTAACTCTAGAGTCAGAGGAACCATGTGTGACTTTGTTGAATTTGATCACCTCTCTGGGTTCTTCCCATTTTATATCTGTGGTTCTGACATTGCATGTTACTTGTTATTCAACAAGCATTTATTAGGTACCTAGCATGTACCAAGCACTGTGTTAGGCCCTGAGGAAACTGAAAGGAACAAAAGACAAGGCCCCCACCTTCAAGGAGCTCACACAGGGGAGACAACATCCAAATACTATGTGAAGCAAACTATATATGGATAAATAGAATTAACAATGGAAGGAGTAGCTAGGTGGTGCAGTGGATAGAGTGTCCCACATGAAGTCAGAAAGACTCATCTTCCTGAGTTAAAATCTAGCCTCTGACATTAATTAGTTGTGTGACCCTAGACACATCACTAACCTTTTTTGCCTCAGTTTCCTCATATGTAAAATGAGCTGGAAAAGGAAATGGCAAACCACTCTATTATCTCTGCCAAGAAAACCCCAGATGGGGTCACAGAGAGTTGGACATGACTGAATCACATGAACAATAGCAGCAACTACAGTAACGACCAATGGGAAGGTACTAGAGTTAGGAGAGATTGACAGAAGCTTTCTGTAGAAGGTGGGATTTGAGTTGGACTTAGAGGAAGTCAGGAGGCAGAGATGAAGAGGGAGGCGTGGAAGATAGCCAGAAAAAAATGTCCAGAGCTGAGAGATGCCACCTCCTTCAAGAGGCTTTCTTGATTCCTCCGATTATTTTGAGGGACAGCAAGGAGGCCAGTGTCACTGGATGGAAGAGTATGGTAGGGAAGTGTATGAAGACTGGATAAGAGGGGGCCTAGGGGTAGGGTAGGTTATGAAGCACTTTGAATGCCAAATAGAGAATAGAATTTATTAGACTATGAGCTCTTTCAGGGCAGGGATGGATGCTGTCTTATTGATCTCTCCCAAAGCCATACATTGCATATAGTAGGATTAAAGAGCCATATTTTTGTTGATTTAATGAACTCATTGGTTTTTTTTCAGCTGAACTTGTTTTTTTCCTTTCCTCATCTTGTTGTTGCTATAGTGTACCTCTCCCCCTCCCCCAAATCCCCCCCCCCCGCCGCCTGCCCCTCGATGCAACTACCTAGGGGTTAACTACTTTTCATAAATTTGTATTTCTTTTTTTATAGTTGTACTCTATACATTTACACATATCCTTCTCTCCCCCATTAGAATGAAATGTTTTTGTGAATTGGGATTTTCAAACCTTGTACTTATATCCCCAGAGCATAGTGTCTAGCATATATTTATAATGCTTAATTAAATGATTGATTAAAAAAAAACAATAACAGCAAAGCTGGAAAGTAGCCCTATGAATACATGCTTTTGTTCTTGTAAAGAAAACATTTTCTTTAATATGTAGATTTTGTATATTTCCTTTCCTGCTTGTTTTGAGACCTAGAAGGTGGAAATGATTATTCTGGAGGATGCTAAAATCACCAGAACCATGTAGTATGGTTTTATCAAAAGGAAGGAGGATGGAGATATTCATAAAATTTAAAGTTAGGGTCTGAGTGGCCTATTCTTTAATATGTTTTACTCTTATTTAAGATGTTTTAAATTTGATTTAATGTGATTTGATGTTTTACTCCCTTGTGTAATTAATTACTTTCCTTAGATGACACAGCTGAATAGTGGAAGGAAGCTTGGCTTGAGTAATACTCTCTTTTTTTTGTTTCTTTTATTTCTTTGTTAAATTTTTAGGCTTTTAAAATATGTCTTTGCATTTTGTTTTCTTTTTTTATCCTTTAATGTATCTCTTCCATACTTATGTTTACCCTCTCATGCTCCCTACCCACCTCTATAGTGCTGCTATTGAAATCCATGTTAAGACAGATCTGGTACACATCTGCCCTGTTACAAAGTAGGCTGAGGCTGGCATATCTCATGAGCTCTAAAGTTCTGAGGTGCAGTAGGCTAGGCCAACTGCTGTCTACACTAAGTTTGTCATTAATATGGTGAGTCCTTTGGGGATTGGGGAGCCACTAGGGTGCCTAAGGAGCAACAAACTATCTCAGGTCAGAAATGAACAGGTTAGAGCTCCTGTGATCAGTAGTGAAACTGGGCACTTGAGTAGCTTCTGCACTTCTAGCCAGGGTGAGAGGGAGATGATCTCTTAAAAAAATAAAAATCCATATTAAAAAGCCCCTACATTGTGCTTCTCTTGCATTTGCCACGGAAGTGTGGGGGACAGGCTCTAAAATATTGCCATGTGTATCCTCCAGAGATACCTTTTGTCCAAGACAGACACATCGTGGCAAATTCTTTGGAATGTATAAACTGTTACTAGATTGTATGGAATTCTGTGCTTTGGGAGGTGGAATATCCCTGGCATACCTGGAAGATCTGGCCTCTTTAGTTCCCTTAATCTCTTTTCATTAGTCAGACTTATGAAACTCTTAATCATTTTGGTTTTTCATGACTTGAATTCATTTTTCATCAAATTCCTAAATTGTTCTGCCCATAAGAAAAGTACATCTGTAGAACCATTTGTATTGAGTACTTGGTACATGATGTTTTAAATCTATTTTGCAAATCTGAAACCACTGCGAAAGATTTTTTAAATATACTTTTACAAAGAAGACTTTTTATGCTTTTGCAAGTTGGAGTCAGGAAACCTAGATTCAAATCTTGTCTTTGATACTTTCTAGCTATGTGATCCAGGTAAGTTCCTCAATCTTGATGAGCTCTAATTACTCGTCTGTAAAATGGGGATGATAATACTTACATAAAGTGTTTTGCAAACTTTGAAGAGCTATATTCACGTTACTTGCTAGGCATTATTAGTACCAGAATAAAGGATCCATTTATCCAATTGAAAGAGGTGGTCTGCATTCTGTAGGCATGCTGGTCTTGAATTTGTCCTTTGTTTCTTCTCTAACTCCTTTGGCATTGCTGCAGTGTTTCAGGGACCTGGTCAGATTACTGTTTGTTTCTGCAGGGTATGAATATTTATAATACTCATGGTAGCTTAGCCATTCACAGTTACTCTTTGAACAGAATTGCTCTGGCTGTATCCAACGTTCTCTTGGTTCTGCTCACTTCACTCTTCATTATTTCTTGTCTTTCCATGTTTTTCTAAGATCATCGAGCTCATCATTTCTTACAGCCCAGTAGTGTTCCATCACAATCATATATCACAGCTCGTTTAGCTTGTTTCATTGATGGGCATCCCCTCTACTTCCAGTACTTTACCACTACAAAGAGAGCTGCTGTAAATATTTTAGAACATATAGGTTCTTTTCCTTTTTCCCTGATCACCTTGGGAAACAGACCTAATAGTGGTATTGCTGGGTTAAAGGGTATTCACAGTTTTATAACTCTTTGGGCATAATGCCAGGTTGCTTTCCAAAATTCTTGGGTCAGCTCACAGTTCCACCAATGGTGTATTAGTGTCCAATTCTTCCATATCTCTTCCAACAGTTGTCATTTTTCCCTTCTATAATTTTAGCCAATGTGATAGGTTTGAGACAATACTTCAAAGTTGTTTCAATTTACATTTCTCTAATCAATGATTTAAAGCATTCTTTCATGCGATTCTATATGGCTCTGATTTCTTCATCCAGAAACTATGTGTTCATATCCTTTGATCATTTATCAATTGGGAAATGACTCATATTCTTATAAATATGACAAAGTCCTCTATATATTTGAGATATGAGACCTTTATCTGAGAAATTGTCTATAAAATTTATTCCCTAGTTTTCTGCTTTCCTTCAGGCTGTGCTGTGAATCTAAGGCTAAAACAAGCAGTTTATTCTTGGAGGCTTTGTTTTTTTGATATTACAGTCATTTGCCTAGTCAGTTTTTTAGCCCTAGTAAATGCATTGACCTGGGCATCTTTGTATAACTTACCCATCTACTTTTCCTTATGTTGCTATATAACCAATTTCTCCAAACTCTTTCAAGTCCACATCACCTAGATTGATCGCATGTGTGGAGTAGAGGAAGTCATCCTTAAAAAAAAAATCTTTTTGAAAGGCTGAAGTTGAACTAAGGGCCAGAAAATATCACCTATTTGTGACTTCCTACTGAGGTATTTCTGTGTCACCGTCCCAGAAATGTGGCCATAAAACTGAGTTGAAAATAAAAGCATATAGAATTAGAGAATTAGAAAGCACAAGAACTGAAAGGAACCTCAAAGATTGTCATGGCCCTTCTAATTTTCCAGATGAGGAAACTGAATCCCAGAAAGGAAAAGTGACTCATTAATGGCAGGTCTTTGGGCTCTAGTCCAGCAGTATTTTCTGTAGAATGGTAGGTTGAAAAACTAGTCCAGGTATGACATACAAATTGATCTTAATAATATTTACCAATCTGGACTCTGAAAATTAAAAAAAAGTTAATAATTGCTGTACTTGTATATTTTCAGCCTAAAATAATCACATTGACACAGTCAGAATGAATTCATGCCATTTTACCCACATCTCTATTTCCTTTCTATGTGAAAGATCTGTAATCTTAGTGAGAGGAGCTCCTTGTATGGAAACTCTTTCCACCAATGCAGATCTCAGACCATCTGTTATGTTACTTAGTACAAAAATCTAGACAGTTGTATGAGGCACATAGAGAATTATTCAAGGTCATACAATCAGAGAGAAGGTTTGAACCTAGGTGTCCTTGACTCCAAGTCCAGAACTTTAGCTATTATTAGACCCTACCTCTTATTTCCTTCATATCACATTATCATTATTACATATTTACAACTGTGTGCTTAAACTTATGGATATTTGAATCTGCCAAAAATCAGAGCTTCTGTTTCTCTATCTGGAAATCACTATGAAAAACCAAATCAAAGTGGAAAATGTAGACAAGGCAGAAATTCTTCCTCCCTCCTTTCTTCCTTCCTTCCTTCCCTCCCTCCCTCCCTCTTTACCTCCTTTCTTTCTTCTTTCTGTCCTTCCTTCCTTCCTTAGTGACCTTAACTAGAAATTGGTTTTCTTCATTGGCCTAGAGCACTAAGATGTTAAGTGACTTTACTAAGGTAAATGTGAAAGGCAATACTTGAACTCACATTTTCTTAAGTAGAAAGTAGCTCTCTGTCTGCTCTAACATGCTCCCTCTCAAATGATTTTAAATTATTATATAAATCATGCTTTTCATATAATTCTGCCCCTCATATGAATTTTTAAAATATGGAGGTGATCATTGAGGAATGATATCAAGACATCAGTTTAAATCTGTAAGAAGGGAATGTAATTAAGTTTACTGGAAGTAATAGATTCTGAAAGTTAAAAATAGATTATTAATTTATGTTTATGATCATATTAGGCTTTGGTGGCTTTTTTTGGAGGTGGGGGCTGTGTTTCAGTTTAATCTCGAAATTTTAAAGAAGATATAACTCAAAGTAAAGTACAATTTGCAAAACTGTATGTTTCCTTAAGTTTAGGAATAGATTATGAGTTGAAGACCTTGCAAATCCCAGGAAGAGGAAAGCAAACAATAAATAGAGGAAAATATCCTAGCTGCTTAGATTGTTTAAGAAAAAAAAAATCCTGCCGATATGGTGTTTCTGCCATTGAAGGTCATAACTGCCAGTATTGAGTTGCAAATGGGACAGGCAGTCGCTGTCCCCATTCCTAATTGTTGGTGGATTTAAGATGGCTGTGGTTAGTATCTGGGGTGGGCAGCATGAACCTTGAAAGTCATACAGGAAGTGAGAGCAGGGTGGGGAATTTATTATCATGTTGAAATGATCTTTATTAGTCTAAGTTTGCAGATGTGCTGTTGGGGGTGAGGAAGGTGGCAGCAGTTACAGAGATTCAGTGTTGGAAACGTACCAAGTAGTTTTCAGACAGCAAGAGAGAGAATTTGTGTATGTGAAGGAGTGGAAGAGTTGTATCCCTTGCTCCTGGCCTAAGCTAATCTTCCTACTTGTGCTTTTGATCCATTTTCTCTCACTTCCTCCAAGAAGGTGTCCTAGCAAGCCTTTTACATATTGTGGCTCCTTCTCATCTGCCTATAAGTGTTTCTTTATCTCTACAATCTGTTAAAAAAAAAGGCTTCTTTTATCCCTCTCACCCCATTTAGTTATTGTCCTATCTCTTTTCTCCACTTCACCATGAAAAAGTATTCTATACCCGATGCTTCCACGTCTTCAACAGGTACTCTCTCCTCAGGCCTTTGCAATATCATGTCTAACCCCACTGCTTTCTGGAAGTTTTCTCAAAAGTCCTAAGATCATAGACTTAGAGCTGGATAGTAAATAAAGGGCTGTCTAGTCCATCACCCTCATTTTATAGATGAGGAAACTAAGGGAGGTTAAGTGACTTGTTCAAGGTCATGCAGGTATTATGTGATAAAGGCAGGATCTGAACCCAGGTCTGTTGAGTCCACAGCCAACACAAACTATCCACTGTATCACACCCTTTCTGGTGACATCCCAGTCATCAAAGCTAGTGGATTATTTTTTGGTCCTCAACTTCCTTGACTCCTCTGCCTTTTATTCCATTGACTATGGCCTCAAATATACTTTCTTTCCTCTCTCATCTTTTATATTCCTTCTGCCCCCTTTTGTTGGCTTCCCATTTTCTTCTTAGACTCTTTAAGGTTGTTGCTGTTGTTGTTCACTCATTCAGTCATATCCAACTCTTTGTGACCCCATAGACCACAGTATACCAAGAAACCTTGGGTTTTCTTGGCTAAGATACCAAAGTGGCTTGTCATTTCCTTCTCCAGTGGATTAAGGAAATCAAAGGTTAAGTGACTTACCCAAGGACTCATAGTTAGGCCAGATTTGAACTAAGGTCCTTCCGACACCAGGTCTGGCATTTTATTCACTGAGCCACGTAACTGCCTCCAAGATAGTTAGTTGTTCCTAGAGATTTCACTCTTGGGTCTCTCTCTTTTATTTTTCTTTCTACATCTTCTTCTTTGGCAATTCATTCCCAAGGCTTTTGTTATTATGACTGTGTAGAGTCTGACCACTGTATTATAGACTAGTATTTCTAGCTGTCTATAAGATATTTATAATTATATGTATAATTGGTGTCATGATTGAAATTAAGGTAAACTGAGGCACCAAGTTCCAGGTATGTTCAATTTATTGGTAAGGCTAGCAATTACTAATAAAATGGTTCTTTCAGCTCCTCACTAAGCTAACAAAAAAAGCATATAGTAGGGCTTACTAGCCTCCCATAGTTTTGGGAAGTACAAGAGAACAAAGAACAGGAAGCATCACAGATCGAAAACTATGATTGTTCACAAAGTCTGAAGTATCATAGATGATGTAAAACAGTATGATTGGATGGAAGTCTGGAATACAGGGCTAGCAACGGCCCTTCCTTCATTCTTGTTGCTAGGGAAAGCTCATTGATGTCATCTATCTGCATGCCTAGTTAGTGTCACAGCAGTAATAGATCAGACTTTTTGTGCAGGACAGCTAGTGTTACAGAGATAACAGACCAGATTCCCTGGCATCCACTTGTACCCTTCAAGAATAACAGATATCCTCTATTGTGCATAGGTAGCTAGTGGTACAGAGATAGCAGTTTTCTTTAGATTATTGTGAATTATAGGAAAACAACTTTTAACTCAGAAGGAAAACTGAAGTTCTGGACTCATGAACTTCTGAACTAAACTCAGAGACAAAGAAATATAGCTCAGGCAGATTCAGAATAGAATCAATTGCAGAATGGAATAAAATATAAAATCAGTATTTGATTTTCTCATTCGCATCTGTAACTCATTATGACTCAAACTAGGCTTCTTAGGCTGCTAGGTGATGCAGTAGATAGAGCATTGGAACTGGGGGGGCAGGAAGACCTGAGTTCAAATTTGACCTCAGACACTTATTGGCTATTTGACTCTGCAAAAGTCCCTTAACTGTTATTTGCCTCAGATTCCTCATGTAAAATGGCATTAATATTACCACTTATTTCCCAGGGTTGTTGTGAGGATATAATTATTTGTAAATCATTTTGAACACCTTAAAGTGCCATATAAATGCTACCGTTCATCATCATCATCATCATCATCACCACCACCACCATCTTCATCATCATCATCATCCCCCCATCACGAAACAAATCCCTAGGTTAGTTTTCTTGCCTCTAGTCTGGAAAACCAGATTAGCCTTTCCTCTTTCTATAGGACCCTCTCTTTACCTTTTTGCCTACTGAATTTCTGCTTCTTTTTAAAAGTCCAATTCAAAATATCTTTTCCCAGAGGATACATTTTTGAGTTAGTAATGACCTTTTCCCCCTTGAATCTCACCTATTTTTTCTCATATTGAAATATAGTGAATTCTTTTGTGCTTCCATAATTTTTACATGTATTATAGCCCCATACTAGACCAGGATGCTGAGGCCTCGAGGCCATATGTGGCCCACTATTACCTCAAGTGCAGCCCTTTGAATCCAAACTACTGAGTCCACAGGTTCTCCACCCCGTACTAGACTGTGACATCTGTAAAGGTGGGAACTCTAAACTTTCCATAGGACCCAGCATAGTGTTTTGTACTTAGTAGTTGCTTAATAATGATTTTTAATTTTATTGAAACTAATGTGACTCCAACTCTTCAAAGACTTGATCTGGAATGTGTATATATCTGGGGGGGGGTGCAATAGGTGGGCATATATGTATGTGATTATCCTAGATACCTCACTATTCCACTGCTATTGTGCTATTCTGCAGATTGACTGGCATTCCAGCCCACCTGGACACACTTCTTGTCCCTTATCTAAAATATGATCCTGAGACACATTTCTAAATTTGACTCCTCCTTCTCCTATCTTGATAACTGTTACCTTTGAGATTCATTATATTGGAGCCTGTCCTCTAAAATCCTGCCTACTAATTTATAGCTTTAAACTTCTCAACCATCCTAGTTAATCAATAGTAAAACCATCAGGCATTTTCATCAGCTATGTTAATTTATAAATGAACAGTTATGTGCTAAGCACTGTGTTCAGAATAAGTACTTTGCCGTCCTTAAAATGCTGCATAACTGCTAGCTGTTATCATTAATGTTAATGCTGTATAAAGCTTGTTTTGTATATATTTGTTTCAACATGTTGTCTCCCTCATTAGATCCTAAGCTTCTTGGGGGCAGGGACTGTCTTTTGCCTCTTTTTGTATCCCTAACACTTAGCACTGTGCCTGGCACGTAGTAGGTGCTTAATAAATGTTTATTGGTTGATTGTTTATAATGATTGAATTTGAGAATGAGGTAGAATATTATAAAGTGGTAAGTTCTGTAGTACCAGTCCTGCAGCTTGAGTTGAGGAAAGTCTATAAAACTGAGTGTTCAGGGATTCCAGTTTAGAAGATAATTCATTTTATTTAGTCTATCAATCTGTAAAGGACATGCAAGGCTGGCAGACAATAAGCTGGGCCTAGAATTGGATAAGATGGAGAGAATGGATTTGATCTTATTTGGGAAATTACACTTTCAATGACCTCATGCTGTTCCTTGACACAAATGTACATCTTTTTGACGTAGATATCCCTTGGTGATACTCTCTTGCTATAAGCAATGGAGCACTACAGTGTCTGAAGAATCTTATTTGCCAGTGAGTCAAAAGGCAATGGAGAAATATATGTAAGAAGGTAGAAATATATGTAAGATATATGTAAGAAGACAGATGTGAAAACATGTTGCCAGTGTTTTCTAGGAGGGGTAGAAAAGAGGTCTTCCAGGAAATACATGATTACAAAAGGAGATTGGAATGGTCATGTAGTGAGAATGAGGGATGGCTATCCCCAAGGCCAGTACCAGCTGTCTTAGAAAGACTCATAAGTCTGCTTGAATTGCTGTTACCTGTGACATGGCTCCACACACACACACACACGCACACACACACACACACACGCACATGCACATACACACATGCACAGTACAAATATGCACACTCACACGTGTATATGTTTGCACATATATGTCTTTATCCATATGCATATGTATTATATATAACAAGACATACACACATTAGCATGAATCATGTTTATAATATATGCTATGTTTATATTATATTTATATACATATATAGCAGTTTATAAATATATCTAATATAGTTATATAACATTAAACATACTAAATAATATGTAATATATTATACAATGTATGAACACATATTATGTGTATATATTTATACACATGCACACATATGTATATATAGATATATGTGCACATACATAGCTGTATATGTGTGTATAATAGATAATATGTATATGTACACATACATATGTGGTTAATCAGTGTATACACTGTTCTAGTTCTGATTTCACATTTCATCACTTCATGTAGAAATAGATACAGTCCTGACCTGGAAACAGGAAAACTTGTAGTCAAGTCCCCTCTTCTGACACATACCAGACATGAGAACTTTGGGGCAAGACATTTAACCTCATAGTGCTCCAGCCAGAGATGTCAGAGTTGGGGCCCACATGCAGCAATACTCCCAAATGCTGTTGGGACCAGATTAAATGTGATTGGGAAATATTTAACAAAATTAATAAAAATACAACACAACATAATGTTAACTTATCTTTTTCTAAGTCAAAATGTGTCCTTCAGGGATCCTTTTTTATTTGAGATTATACCACTTCTCTACATCTATAGTCTCTAATAAGTTTCAGAGAGTGTGCTGACCTGCATTAGTAGAAGGAGTTTCCTCATCTGGGAATTATAGGTCTAGTCCCTATCCCTATATTTAAACATATTTTGTCACCACCCTCCTTTTTGCCCGTCTTTGCGTTAACATTACTGAGTATCAATGTATCTATTTACTTGATCTAGAACAGCTTGTTAAATTTTATGTGGAACTTTTGTATCTCTCATCCTTTGCAACAATATTGGAACACAAACAACACTAATGGTTATGGTGGACTTTTGCTTATGCCCATTGTGAATATTGCAAAGGGAGATGATCAAGTGAAACAAGAAATTACATTTTTATTGCCTTTTGGCACATGATGAAACCGTTTCCAGAACCCCCTTTGCTTACTTGTCCAAGAAAACTCTGCCATCCTTTCATTTAGCTGCAACTTCCTTGGATCTTTTGGTTTCATTTATAGATTACATGTCAATATTAATATAGTTCAGTTCCTTCATTTGTATATCTACTTATTGGCCATTGAGGAAGGATCTGACATAGAGAGTACTGATGATTAATTGGTACTTATAGATATATTTAAAAAAAACAAGAAAGGAAATACAAACTGTTAAGAACCACATGTAATAATGCTCAGATTAGCTAATAATTTTAAAAATACAACCCACGATAACCATAAAATACTACCTTCTAACCCCTTAGAATGGCAAAAATAATAAAAAAGTTATAAAATTCCATATTACTGTGAGTGTGAGGAAATAGGAACTTTAATGCACTATTGATGGGAATTGCGTGCTGATAGCAGACATTTTTGAAGAGCAGCATGGTACTGTGCATTGTCATAAAACTGATCCTATGTTTTTGACCCAGTTGTTCCACTGCTAAGCATCGGTATCTTAAAATGTCACAAAAAGTAAGAGGATCTATTTATTTTTAAATAAGCTTTTATTGATGTCTTTTGTTTTTTATATATCATCATAGTTACCTTTGGTGCCCTTCTTTCTTCCCCTCCCAGAAAGCCATCTCATATAACAAATATAAATTTTTTAAGAGGAAAAAAAATCAGCACAATTATTGACACGTTGAAAAAATTTGAAAACATATGCAATGTGTAACACATGTGACCTCTCACATCCACAAAGGGGTGAGATGAGTCTGTTTTCTCATATTTTTTATTTGTCATGCTTGATCTTTTTTTAAAGTTAATTTATTTTAAACTTAAGTACCAAAACTTAAATACATAATAAAGAGGAAAAAGAAACATATTATAAAATTAAATACTAAAACTTAAATACAAAATAAGAAAAAAATCATTGCCATGTGCACTGCAGAACAAGATTCAAAATATATGGCAATAAATTTCCATTTCAAGAAAGCCTATATAATAAATACTACACATTGTATTCAGAACTGTCCATCTTTTCTGTGCTTCCTTGTAAGTTTTCTTTTGTTCTTCTTTACTATGCACTTTTTACTTTGTTCTTTTTTTCCCCCTTCCTTTCTCCCTCCCCACACCCCTCCCCAAGCTACAATTAAGCGTGGATGTGTATGCACGCACACATACACACACACACACACATACATATACACATACACTTATATATACATACATATACTTAAATATGTATAATCATATTCATATATAGACATATACATTCATATGCATCTATGTGAGAACATACTATACTTGTTTGTCCTCTGTTTCCCTGACAGTGGATAATATCTTCCCTTTTAAGTCCAAGTCTTTTCATATTTGTCTAAGTCTACCAACTCAACATTTCCTATGCCACAGCAACATTCCAACCTTGTTCTGTCTACTTATTTTAAATAGTCTAAAACAACACTAATTAATATGGCTGACATATAGTGTAGTTTCCCTGTTTTTCTCTTTAACTTTATCTGAGATCATGATTAGTACTCTGCTTTTTTCGCTAATAAATTCTACTCCTAATCTTTATTTTATGTTTGTTGATGTCATGGTACTCTTTGAGAACCAAGGACAAACACAACCTGTGAGTAGTCTGAGCTGCCTGAATTAGGGACCCAGCCAGTTGGCTCATCCTCTCCCTCTCCCTTTTCCTCGCCTCCTCTCCAAAGGAAGGTAAATTTTGATGGCCAAAAGCTGTCCAGTTAATTTGGGGTTTACTAGCAAGACCTTCCTTCCTTCCTTCCTTCCTTTTTTTGGGCCCTCCTGGTTCTCAATGAATGTAAATAGTAACACTTTCTATTTTTTCCATCAATCCCTCATAGGGTCTTCCCCTTCCAGTTTGATTTTTTTTAATTAAAGGGGCTTGACCCGCTTCTTAAAGAGGCCTATTCACTGTACGGGTGTTACCTCCCTCAGAGTGAGAACCTGAAAAGGCCTTAGCCTAGAAGGGCCAGGGTCTCCTATTGCATATAGAGCCATCTCCAGTTGCCCTGATGAATATCTGGCCTTTGGATCCAGGTGGCTTTGGGGGAGAAAGTGAGGCTGATAACGTTGCTAAGCCCTTCCTCACTCAAATCAAAGTCAACTGCAAGTAATGTCATCATTTCCCTGATGTCGTGGTCATCCTCAAGAACAAAGGACGAACACACATCCCTCTTGACTCCTCTACTTTACTTCTACCTGCTGCTTTGCCTTCCTATTACTTAGCCTACTGCCCCACCAAAGATCCCTCCCAACCCTTTTCCCCTTATCCTCTTGTTGCTGTATAAATTTAGAAAACTTTTATAGCCTTCCAAATATATGTTATTCCCTATTTATCCCATTCCCATTAATCTAGATACCCTTCTGTACCATCCCCTTCCGTATCCTATTTCCTCATGCTCTTATTTCTTTATAAATTTAGAAGACTTTGATTCACTTCTAAATGAATATATTGTTTTCTCTTTAACCCAAATCTGGTTTGAGTAGAGTTTCCTCTAAAAATCTCTCCCATATCTTCTCCTCCCTCCCTATCACCTTAGTCTTTTATTTCTTTCTGAATTTGGAACTAGATATATATGTATTGTTTCCACTTTAATTCATTCCCCATAAGAGTAGGGTTCCAAAACTACCAGCCCTCCTCAGTCTAATTCCTCTCGCACACCATTTGTATAATTACCCTTTTTACCTTTTCTTGAATGGTTTTACTTTTTAGAATCACATCATACTCAGGTATACCCTAATCTTTCTTTTGAACTGCCCAATTACTAATAACAATCTTAGACATACATTTTTCATTTTCTCATATAAAAAGTAAACTGTGTGTCCTTATTGAGTCCCTTTTAATTAGTCTTTGGTGTGTACCTTATGTTTCTTTTGCATCTTGTATGTTATATTTTCTATTAAGTCATGCTGGATCTTTATAATTTTACATCCCCCATTTGATGGGCACCTTCTTTATTACAGATTCTTTGTTATGGCAAATAGCGTTGCTGCAAACATTTTTGTGTATATGAGACTTTCATCTTATTGATCCTTGGATTATAAGCCCAGAAATGGAGTCTTTGGTTCAGAGGATATAGACATATATCTTAGTTACTTTATTTGCATGATTCCATATTTCAAAATGGTTATACCATTTTATAGCTCTGCCAACAATATGGTATCATTCATATCACTTCATAACCCCTCCAATATTGTATATTGTAATTTTTCTCATCTTTGCCAATTTGCAGGGTGTGAGGCCAAACCTCAAGCTGGCTTCAGTTTGCATTTCTTTTATTAGTGATTTGGAGAATTCTTTCATGTGGTTGTGAATACTTGTAGTTCTTCTTTTTACTACTGTTTGTTCTTATCTGTTGACTGTTTATTGGGGAGTGGCTATTAGTCATATATTTATTAATAATCTATATATCATGAATACCAAACCCTTTTCAAAGACTTTTGATAACAAAGATTTTTTTTCACATTTGACCATTTCCCTTCTTATTCAGTTTATAACAATTTTGTCTGTGCAAGAGCATTTTAAAATAATCAAAAATTATTTATTTTATTGCTTATAATTGTCACGGACTCTTATTTGGTTAAGAATACATCTCCCTACTATAGCTGTAAGAATCACATGATCTGAATCTCTTTTGTTTTTTAAATAATATCATCATTAATATTAAGGTCTCATGTCCATTCAGAATATATTGTGGAATATGGTACGTGGACTAAGCCTAATTTCTGTAACAGTTACTTTCCAGTTTTTTTTAGCAGTTTTTGTCAAATATGGAATTTTTTCCTAGATAATTTATATTTTTTACTTTATCAAACAGTGGGCTATTTAGTGTCATTGTTTTTTATTTTTTCTTGTCGAATCGGTTCTGTTTTAAAGAAAGCATAGGTAGTAATCTGTAGACTAAAATTCTCCTAGGAAAAAATCAACACAAGAGGGATGAGATACCTTCAAAAATGAATTCTGATGATACAAACTTCCCCCCTCCCAAAAAAATCCCCCAGCAATTTCAATGAAGAAAAGGAGAAATTGTCTAAAGAAGCTTATGTGGGTGCATAGGAAACTCATGAACTGACTTAGTTTTGAAAAAAAAAGTCTATTTAAGACAGAAGCAAGGACAAGTAATAGAGGATAAATATGGTATAATAGTGTAAGATTAAAGATGAGTGATGAGTTGCCGAGGTTAGTATGAACAACCGCACTTTTATTATTATTTTTTAGAGTCTGCTGTCCTAGATGTATGCTGGTAAAGTATTGTGAAGAGAAAGCAGAATTATTTATTTCTGATAGTCATTTTGATTGTCAGACTGGGAAGACAGAACAAAAATTAACAGGGAATTGACACCCAACATAACCTGAGGAGAAGGTGAGAGTATATCGGATTGCCATCACTGAGTTCTGTCAGCAGGCCAGAATGACCTACAGAGTGTAGAAAGAATGGGCAGGTGTGATTGCTGAGTTGCTGTTGGTAATCTTTAAAATCACAGAGGATATGAAAGGTAAATGTCTTTATTTTTTTTTAAAAAAAGTAGAGGGTGAATTTGACTTATTCCAGAATATATGATTAAAAGATGGTTTGTGCGCATTTGGGAAGGGAATCAAGAATCATTTAAAATCTTTGAGCCTCGTTTCTTCTTTTCTATGAATGAAGAGGGTTTTGACTAGCTGATTTTTAAAAGTCCCTTCAGCTCTAAAACAATCATCGATAAGAGCCAAGATGTCTGGATAACATTGTTTCCTTTTTTTGGTAGTGCTAATAGATTAGCGGATCAAGATCTCACAGTAAGTGTTCCAGGAGTTCATCAAAACATTTGACAGCTTGTTTCATAGTTTCCTTGGGAGAAGAAGGAGGTAAGTAGGCTGGATGCTCCTACAATTATAGATCAGATATACAATAGATAGATCAGATTTCATTTAGAATAGTCAAAAGTGGGTTAATTTCTTTTTAAAACTATTTTTTTAAAGTTAATAAGTATTTATTTCTTTAACTCTTATCTTTGCTCCTCACATTGGGGCAAAAAAAAAGCCCTTTTAATAAATATGCGTAGTCATGTGAAACAAATTCCCGTATTGTCCATGTCCAAAGAGGTATATCTCATTCTGTATAGTCGATTACCTCTCTGTCAAAAGATGGAATCATTCTTGATTATTAGTTTTTTGGAATCATGGTTAAATATTGCATTGTTTTTCTTCAGTTTTCCAAAATTGTTGGTTTTTTTTACAATGTTGTAATTATATAAATTGTTTTGCTAATTTTGTTTGAACTTCACTCTGCATTAGTTCATATAATTATTCTCTGGTTTTTCTGAAACCATCTCTTTCATCATTTCTTTTTTTTATATTTTATTATTTATTTGATATTTTTAGTTTTCAGCATTGATTTCCACAACATTTTGAATTACAAATTTTCTCCCCATTTCTACCCTTCCCCCCACTCCAAGATGGCATATATTCTGGTTTCCCCATTCCCTAGTATGTAGACATAATAATCATACCCGCAGTCAAAGAGTAGGCACACTTTAACAGCTTTGGGGGCATAGTTCCAAACAGCTTTCCAGAATGCTTTCCCATGACAATCCATAGCTCCAACAACAGTGCTCTAAAGTGTGCTCATTTTCCCTGTAGCCTCTCCAGCATTTGCCATTTTCCTTTTTTGTCAACTTTGCCAAAATGCTGTGTGTGAAGTAGAACCTTAGAGTTGTTATAATGTGCATTTCTCTAGTTACTACTGTTTATGAACATTTTTATGTGGCTATAGAGAGCTTGGATTTTTTCCCTTAAGAATTTCCCATTCATGTCCTTTGACCATTAGTCAATTGGGTATTGGTAGGTCAATTTCAGTCTAGGTCCTGGATACCTTACTTTGACTTTCCCATCTTGCAACTTGTTCATCCTTCCCTCCTCCCACTCCTTTTTGCTTTTTTTTCCCTTCTCTTCACTTTAATTTATTTTTAAGAGCTTCTGAACCACATGCTAGATTCCCTCTGTGTTTTAGAGACAAGGTGACCAATAAGCTGAAGTGGGACCGAGGCTTTTTAGCACTGTCTGAAACACTGAAGTACAGAAGATTTCTCATTTTGGGGGTCACTCTCATTTTTGCCAAACCCTACCATTCTGTCAACTAATCTTAGACTGAGGATAATAGGAAATTGTAGCAATACTAATTTTGAGGAAGGGCAAAAAAAATCCTTCGTTCAAATTGTATAGCAGTGTTTCATCATGGCCTGGAGGGACCCTGTGTTCTTGAAGTCAATGCCAGTGGAGTACAAGCTCTGGCAGGTCCCACCAAGCTGGAAAAGCTTGGGCTGCAGTAGCCTGTGTGTGTCTGTTTTCTGAAGATCATCTATGCTAAGTTCAGAGAGGCTGGTCACCAGAAAGCAGACTACCTAAGATGGATTCTTTTACTCATCATATCTCCTAAAGGAAGTAGATGTGGAGTAGTTAATGTTTTAAGGTAGTGAAGGGATTAGTAAAGAGGAGTTCCTATAGGAATCTTTGAAGGTAAGGAAAGAAAATAGATTGAATGTTAAACTTCCAATCCCACTCTACAATTTTTAGTTTTATTTAGACTACTTTTGACCTTTTTAAATATTTTATGTGCAGTATAGTCATAGATAACTGATTTTGGAGTCAGATAGGCCTCAGTTCAAATATCACCTCTGACATACATGCTATGTGAGTCTAGGCATATTGTTTAACTTTTCAGTCCCCTTGTCAACTCACTTAAGAATATAAATTTCAGAAGTGTTGTTTTTCCTTAGTAGAGGGAATTTTCTAATGTGAGAGCTCTTTATGCAAATGAAATTACGTATTTTGGGGGAAAATACATGCTAGTTGGATTCTATGTGAATGGCTTTAATACTGTTTCTCTCAAACTTTGTAATTCTGTAGGACATCTTTTCATTCAGAATCTTATTGCTCCATGCTTGTTAATAGACACTTGAGTTAAGAAGAAATTGTCTAATTTTTCCACATAAAATATCACAACATTGAATTATTTCTCATGCAATATCTACAAATCATAGGTTTTATTTGGACCTGTACTTGATGTGGACAGTTGACAATTAGAAGGCCTAATTGAGAGAAAAGTTCATGACCCTTTGTCACAAAATTTGTGTTTCATTATACACTTTTAGTCAAGAGCATCTTTTGACAATTTTCTGTGTAGTATTTTCCTAAACAGCATCTGACATACAGAAGAAATAGAAAAGATAATTCCTGCCCTTCATATCTACTTGTACAAAGAGATTGCATACAATACACGTGCGTAAGTTTGAGTCCATTTATTATTTTTTAATTGAAGTACTAATTGCCATCAATTGTATTAGTATTGAAGTCACTTGGACTAAAGGAATAATCATAATCCAGTGGGATTCATTAGCGTGTTAATGGCATGGAGTTCCATATCTGAATGCTCTCCCTCTCACCTGCTCCTCTTAAAATCCATATCTACCTCCAGAGTTCAGCCTGTGTTTCCTTTTACAAGAGGCTATTTCTCTCTTTATCCTTAAATAATCATTCTGTATTTATTTTATATGAATCCTATATTTACTTATCTATGAATATGTTGAATATTTCTATTAGAGTGTAAGCTTTTTGGGGGCAGGTACTATCTCATCTAAACATTTTTATTCTTAGCTCCTTACACAGTGTCTAGCACATAGAAGATATTTAATAAATGCTTTCTTTCATATATGCCCTTCCTATACTCTATGCCTTCACCAAAATGGACTGCTACTTCTTTCCCTATTAGTTTCCCACCTCTTTACATTCAAACAAGCTTGGACTATCCTTCCTTCCTACCTTAGTCTCTCAAAACCCTAGAGATTCTTCCGACTTTATCTTTTAGCTTTTAGAGCCTTTCTGGATTCCGTCACTCATTTTACCTTGTATTTACTTAGCTGTGTGAATGTTACCTATCCACCTCTTCTTTTCAAATATGTTCACTTTGAGGATGAAGACTATTTCTTGTTTGTTTTTGTATCCCCAGTGCCTCACACAGTGCTTTGTACGTAGTAGGTGTTTAACAAATGTTTGTTGAATAGTCAAACCACTGCTTTATAGTGTGTGTTTTGCCTTTGAGTTGAGAAGACCAATTAAAGTAATTACAGCTTCACCACTTATGAAAACTCTGATCATACTCAACTCATGTCAGTAAAAGCATCTTCATCTATTTTCCAGTGCTACAACATGTTGGCAGTTGTGACAAGGCATTGTTTATGAAAGATTTGCAGGATAATTGCAGCAAGTTATTTCCCTTATTAGTTCCACGAACCACTTGCGTCACTAAAGTATTGCTTCTGCAACTTGAGCTGCATTTGTAATTGGCTTCCTAACCTCTTATTTACATTCATTATTAACATTATTAAGTATGCTTGATGATGTTGTTGGTATATGAGAATAATGACTACATGAATTGGTGATGCTGTTGTGACTACAGATTGCTTTCCTGACAGGATCATTTGAAGATATTGTGATTCCCAGATGCTGAAGGAAGACACAAGGAATGCATATACATTTGTGTATTTGTCCTATTATGTTTGTTCATAGGTCCAGTTCCTCTGAAATTTTGCAAAATGTGAATGCTGTTGTCACATTTCAGATTTCTTGTTAATTCTAAAATCGACACTATTGCTAAAGAAAGAACCAAAGGACAAAACTTATCCGCTGTCTGGAAATTGTACATTTTGTTGTTAAAAAGAAAAGTTATTGGGGGCAGCTAGGTGGCACAGTGAGTAAAGCACTGGTCCTGGAGTCAGGAGGATCTGAGTTCAAATCTGGCCTCAGATACTTGACACATTTACTAACTGTGTGACCTTGGGAAAGTCACTTAACCCCAATTGCCTTGCCTTCCCTTCCAAAAGAAAAGAAAAAAGTTTTTTAAAAAAATTTAAAAAAAAGAAAAGTTATTTATAGTGACTTTGGGGAAAAAAAGCCTCAGACATTGAAGAAACTTTCAAGTGGATGAAAAGATCATAAGATATGAGCAGGTAGAAATATTAGAGGTCATTCAGCCCAACATTCTCATTTAGCAGTGAAGAAAACGGGGGCCAGGGAGGCTACTTGATTTGCCTGTGGTCATATAGTAATAAGTAAACGAGTTAGAATTTGAACTCAGATCTCTGAATACAATTCCAGGCTGCTTTTCACAGTAATGTGCTACTTCCCTTCAGTTTAATTCTTATAATATTTGAAACATTAATTTTGTTTTTCATCCTCAGATCCTAACTATTCCATTCATATACTTTCTCTGAAGCCTCTATCCCAAATATCTCCTCTCTTCATGTCCTCAACCTTATCCTGTCCTTACCCTCACAGAAGATCACCTTGCTAACTAATTTCCTGAGAAAGTTGACTGAGACTATCTGATAAGGATTTGTGGAATTCCTCTCCTTGTCACCTCGAAAACTCTCTTTTCAGTCATCAGATTCTCATTCCTTCTTGTTTCTGTGAAAGAATGTATTCTTTCAGTCAAATCTGTGCACTACATCATCACCTTTCCCATCACCCTTCATGAGTCCTACTTAATCCATCATTCCTTGCTTTTCTCCCTGTCTCTCCCTTTCTGTTAGCACAGAGTACACCCAGTTTCTCTTATCCTTGAACAAAGAAAACCAGTACCCCAACATTTTCCTTGACCTTATTGTTTTCTCTGTCCCGAGTTCTTTCCTTCTTGCCACTGAATATCCGATCCATTAGTCTCCATTCATTGTTTCAGCACTCCCCGCACCCCATCACCCTTCTGCCCTTTGTAATCTGACTTCTACCCCTACCACTATATCAAAGATGCTTCTTTAAAGCTCACCAGTGACCTCCTAATTCATTCTCTTTCCCCTTTATCTCTCTGCAGCATTTGAGATAGCTGACCTTTTACTCATTTATTCATTCAACAAGATATTATCAAATGCTTACTCTGTGGCAGGCACCCAACTAGGTTTCAGACATGTAAAGGCAAAAATGAAACTGTTCTTGCTATCAGGGAATTTGCATTCTTTTGAGAGACGAAAATACTATGTATGTAGCATATTACATGCAAAATATGTAAAATAATTTCACGAGGAAAGGCACTAGCACCTAGGATAGGAAACAGAGATAAGCCTCCTGTTAAGAAGTGGCACTGGAGTGAGTTTTGGGAAGCTTGAGTTCTATGAAGAAGAATACATACCAGGCATGGGAGAGGAGTATTTTGTTGCTGTTGTGTGGTTTCAGTTGTGTCTGACTCTTTTTGACCCCATGTAATGTTTTCTTGGCAAAGATAACAAAGTGGTTTGTCATTACCTTCTCTAGCTAATTTTACAGCTGAGGAACTGAGGCAAACAGGGTTAAGTGACTTACCTACTATGGTCACATTTTTCAAGCATAATATAAATGGTATTGTTATTAATTATTATTTGTTATTACTAGATTTAAATTCCTAAGGGGCAAGTACAATGTCATTCTTCATCTTTTTATCATTAGTACCTATCCACTTGTATACAGTAGACACATAATAGATGTCTATTGAATTAAAAAGCATGGAGCGGAGTAAAGATTTGCCAAACATATATTTATTAGGTAACTACTATACCAGGTACTGAAAGATAGGCAGAGATAAATAAGAGAAAATCGTGCCCTAAAGAAATGTATAGAGATGTAGATAAGTCAGTATAATGTGGTACATACAGAAGAGAAATATAATGTTCTATAACAGATGAAAGAGAGATAAATCACCGCCAGCTTTAAGGAACAGAGAAGGCTTAATGCAGGCCTTTAAATTTGGCCAGGAAGGTTAAGTAGGTTATTGGAAATTGGAAGCTGAGAGATTTTCAGGCTTGAAGAATGTAGTGAGCAAACAGAAAGAGAAGGAAAGTATGAGACAATGAATAATTCAATTTGGCTAAAGCATAGAGCGTACAAGGTTTAAAAGGTCAGTATTAGAAAGTACTAGATAGAAAGGTAAGAGCCAGATGGAGAAGGGCCCTGATTGTCATGCTAAGGAATATGATCTTTATTCAGTAGGCAAGGGAAAATCATTGAAGGCTTTTGAGCAGTAAAAATGACATACACAAACATGCCTGAGCAACAGAAAGACCAATCTGTCATTAGATGGGTTGGAAAAGTAAAACTAGGGGCAGGGAGAGCCTTTAGGAGATCTGGCATACTTCTGAGTTTGCAGACTTTGTCAGTATAACCTGTTCCAGACAGCTCCCTATTGTTTCTGATCCTTTTATGTGTCTTCTCCCATTAGAAGTTAAGCACTCTGAAGGCAGGGTCCATCTATCTTTGTGTTTATATCCCCAGAGCTTAGAACAGTTCCTGCCACATAGTTAGTATTTAATAAATGTTTGTTGCCTGCCTGTTAGGAGTCAACAATCTAAGCATGAAGTAATGAGGAACAAACTACTGTAGTAGCTATGTAGTAGCTAAGAATTAAGGACCAAAGATATTGTTATTGTGAAGGTAGAAAGAGAATGATTGAATTTGTGGGATGAAAGAGGAAGAGGAGTCAAAAATTATTATGATATTACAGGCATGTGTAACTAGAAGCTAAGGTGTACCATCAACAGGACCAGAGAAGACACAGAGTCCCCTAGTTTTAGGGGAAAGGTGTTAAGTTCAGGTTTAGAATTTCATAACTTGTAACAGTGGAGCAGCCTGCTGGAGATTGCCAATAGGCAGTTAAAAATGTGGGTCTGGAATTCAGGAGAGAGCTGAGGGTTAGAGATTTAGAGTTGGAAGTTGTGCCCATGAAAGTGATAGTTTAAGTCATGAGAGGAGATGAGATCATCAAGGGGGAGAGTATATAGAGAGAAGAGCCTCCAAAAAAGAGCAGAAAAAGAAAAAGTCTATTCCACACATACAACAAAATATCTCCTAATTTATGTGCCTTTGCACAATCTGTACTCTTCTCTCCTGGCAGCTAGGTGGCATAGTAAATAAAGCACTGGACTTGGAAACAGAAAGATTCATCTTCATGAGTTCAAATCCAGCCTCAGACACTTACTAGCTGTGTGACCCTGAACAAATTTTAACTTCTCTGTGACCAGTAGCCCATCTGTGAAATTGTGATAATAATAGCACCTGTCTCACAGGATTGTTGTGGAGAGCAAATGCGATCATATGTAAAGTACTTACCATTATAATAATGAGGAGGAGGAGGAGGAATAAACAATAGAATTTACTTGGAATCATAAATTAAAATTTTAAGACCCAGAGGCAATGATCATCTGATCAGAAAGATGGATGATTGGGCTTTGTAATTTGGGGGTAAAGCACTTTGTGGGTTCCCACTGAGATGAGAGATTTTGTCTTTCTGCCTTCCTCAAGAAGCATACAGTGGATTTTTCTCCTCTAGCTTGCTTCAGAATACATGATTGTCTTGCCCTGTGGAGCCAGAACAGGAGGAGACACTTTTAAGAAGTATTAATCTATATTTGATTCTTGAATAGAGCTTCAGAGCAAAACCATCCAGTTATCTAGTTTAATCCTTATATTTTATAGATGGGGAAACTGAGGCCCAGACATATAAAATAACTTCCTTGGTCATACTACTAGTAAGTGGCACTGCTAGGAGTAGATCCAAGGCCTCCTTATTCCATTCTAGTGTCTTTCCTACCATGTTGTACCCGGGCCCTCAAAGGATCCTAGTAAGCCTTCTCTTCCTCTTTATTGTAAATGACCGGAGTAGGTATTTAATGAATGTTTATTGACTGACTGACTGGTTTACTGTGTGCCAGGTACTTACAGATAGGTTTTTGTTGTTAGCCTCTCCGATTGTAAAGAACAGAATTGGGACTCAAAAGCTGAACCTCTAACTCCCAATTCTGCATCCTTTCCATTTTACCCTGCTACTTCTCTATATTTTTGCTGCCTCTCTTTCATCTTGGCTCGAGTTCAGTCTGTAGGCCAGGGTATGATGTGTAAAGACATGATGCTTGATGTGGTTCCTGCCCTGGACTCACCCTACCCCTTCCTCCTCAATCCTCATTTATATTCCCTTTTCTGAGTAGATCCTCTTGAGGAAAGTGCTTTGTGAAATGTAGAACACTAGATAAATCTGAGTTTATCACCACCCTGTCTAGGGATTCACTTCCACTGGGTACACCAATTGTAGCCTTACTTGAGCTCCATTGTTATCTCTTCCACTAGGCTCAGTGTCATCCCAGCTGTGTGGCCCACTTGGCAGTGAGAGCTGCCTGTTAATAACTCAGTGCTGCAGCCCTTTGTGGCCCTCTGCCAAAGGGAACAAATGTTGCCTACCCTTTATCTGGAAATGTTACTAACGCAAGAAAATTCCTTAAATTTTTAGATCTGTTGTTTTTATATTAGAACAAATTGCCTCTAGAGCCAGTTGCTACTCATAGATACTATGACTCTCTGAAAGGAGCAATATGAACTTGGAAAGGTGCAGGACAAAATAATTTCTCTTCCTTTAAAATATAAGTAATCTATAGACTGATTAGTCATTTAAAAAGGAGTTAAGAGTAAGGGTGGTGAAAGAAAGGCATACTAAAAAAATTCCACTTTTAATGAATGTCTTGAAACACAACTAAGTGGTATAAACTTAGGCCAGAGTCCTCTATTGTTAGTGGCTATTGTTTGTGGTGAATCTGTTGAATAATTTACAAGTATGCATTTGAAATGTAGATATAGGGATTTACTTCTTAGTGTGAGTACCAAGGTTTTATTCTTACATTTAAACACATTTCTTTGAGCGGTTATCATCTAGGGCATTGCATTGGGTTCTGCCTATTAGCATATAATTGGTCAGATTATATCACCACGCATTTCTTACAACCTCCTACTTTTTGTCCTTATTTCATTCAGCAGAGCATTTTAGTTTTTGTAAAGCATCCCCCTCCTGTGCCAAACTCTGATTGTAAATGCCTCTAGGAAATAATTTAATGCCATGAGCTTTGATTATATTTACTTTGTGTGAGCATGTTAGAGTGAGTTAACACAATATGGGTCACTGCCATTTATGTCTTGGGTACTAGTCTTTTTAGTGGGCTATTAATATGGGTGCTGGAATAGCCCTAAAACATACATCTGGAGATCAGAATACTTTGCCTTCCTCACATTTTAGGTTTCCATCTTTACTCGTTAACTTCTCACTTTGCCAAGAAAGCACAGTATGTTTTATGTATGGAAATTAAAATCTCAGATCCATTTCAAGAGAACCCATGGTGTGTTTTGAAAGCTCTAGAATTTATCTTGGGGTCCATGATTAATTTTTAGGATTAAAGCACAATGATCAATCAGAAAAGCCATCTATTTGCCTTGTACTTAATAGGTGATTGATAAGTATTTGTTGAATAAATGAGCAAGCTTTGTACTCTCTACCCTTTAGTATGTATTTAAGAGTAGAGGAAGAAACTTAATTTAATGGGCTTTTGCCCAGATCTTCAAATTACAAAACAGTTTAGGACTACAAGCAGCATTTTAAAAAGTCGGGAAGGGACTTTTTTTTTTATATTTGTATTGTAAAATGCTTAGCAAAGTACCTGGCAAACAGTAGGCACTTAATTAATTAATAAACACTTATTAAGTACCTACTATGTGCCCTAGTCATTGTGCTAAACACTGGGGGTGCAAAAAGAGGCAAAAGATAGTCCCTGCCCTCGAGGAGCATACAACCTAATGGGAGAGACTACTTGCAAACAAATATATACAAAGCAAGTTTTACACAGGATAAATAGCAAATACTTAAAGGAGGAAAAGCACTGAAATTAAGAGAGATTAGAGAAGGTTTCCTGCGGAAGGTGGGATTTTATTTGAGACTTAAAGAAAGCCAGGTAGGTCAGTGTAACAACAATGTTGCTAGCAGCTACTTTGGCTAAGACCAACAACAAGTGCACACAGAAGGGCTGCCAACAAGGGTTCTTTGATCTGCTTTTCTAAGGAAAGCAATTTTAAGGGGTTAACAACCTCAGTTTAATTAAACATACATATATCATTCATTTAGTTCAGGGGGAAAAGATCAGCCTCCTGAAACTCAGGGCAAATGCAGACAGAAATTACAAGCATACATTATAAACGGAGCAAATAACACAAACCAGTCTATCTGATGAGGTTAAAGAAAAATGATGATGGTAGGGAACCATAGGTTTCTAGGGGTGCTCGAGACCCCAAAATACTAACACGCTAAGTCCTGCCGAAAGAATTCGACCCAAGCCTTCCCAGCCAAGGAAAAAGGCAAAGTTTATTAAGGATTCACCATAATGGGTTCTCTTAGGAAATCTTACCATTTGTGAGGCTCGTTTTCACAAGCGGGCCAGATTCAATCTGAGCTAGACTGAATCTGAGCACCTTCATGGGGTACATAGTCTGAGCAGTCATCTGGAAGTTGATGGCTTGGAGCCTGGAGGAGACTTAACCTGGCAAGGAGGTTAAGCAAATAAACAGACAGTATAGGAGTATAGAGAAAAGACAATTTCCCTGGTGTAAAAGACAATTTCCCTGGAGGGAATTAAAGATGACTATTTCATACCTAGCTCCCCTAATCACTTGTTCTGTGTACCACACTGCTTCAGCGTT
The DNA here is from genome assembly GCA_028646595.1 of Phalanger gymnotis. Classification (NCBI taxonomy): domain Eukaryota; kingdom Metazoa; phylum Chordata; class Mammalia; order Diprotodontia; family Phalangeridae; genus Phalanger; species Phalanger gymnotis. Next base: position 491,414,478 of record CM053622.1, read on the forward strand.
CAGGAGTATGTGGCATAGCCAAATTAGGTCAGGGACATCTAAGAGCAAGGCTTGATATTTGGTGAGCCTGTGGCTAGCCAGCCACTGGTGGCTCTCTGCTTCTAGGATTCTCTGAACTCTATGGAGATTCAGAACTTCTAAAGGCTGGTCAACTAGAGTCTTAGAAGCTTCCTCAATTGGAATGGCTGTAGCAGCCAGGGAATCTAATTGTTTGGAAAAACAGGCAACAGGCCTGGGGTCAGGTCCTAAGGACTGGGTTAGGACTCCCAAAGCCCGTCCTCTCCTTTCATCGACATACAGAGTGAAAGGTTTTTCTAGGTTAGGTAAAGCTAATGCTGGGGTGGTGGTCAATTTAGTTTTCAAAGTCTCAAAAGCTTGTGCTGGGCAGGGGCCCCACTCTAGAAGGAGTGAGTCAGGGCCTTGAGTGGCAATTAATGGTTGCAGTCCCTCCCAAGCCTTGGACTTTATTGGATATTTTTTTTTTAATTTTTTTTTTTATTTTTAGATTGCAACACACAGTTCCACACAATTCTGGGTTCCAGATTTTCTTCCCTTCCTCCCCCCCCTCCCCAAGAAGGCATGGCGTCCCATATAACTTCCAGGTATAACTAGGCATTGAATTAATTTATACATTTTCTCATGACTCATGAGAAAGGCGAAACAGAACCAAAAAAAAAAAAACACAACCCAACAACAAATACAAAAGAGAGAAGAA
>CM053622.1:491415692-491440585 GCA_028646595.1 Phalanger gymnotis
CAACAGAACTTGTGAGAGAGCTCCGGCAAGACGCTGTTTTCATGCGGCCATCTTGGCTCCGCCCCGACTTTATTGGATATTGAAGGCGATGGAGGGGAACTGTGGCTGCTGTGGCAGAAGTAGCTGGCCCAGAAATTCCCTGATCTCAAACAATTGGCTCAACCTTCTCCCACACCTCTGAGGAAACATGGGGAGGTCTGGTAAACAGAGGGAAAAGGGAGTTACGAGGTTTAACTAGAGAAAATTGGCTTCCCAATTTCACCATCAGGTCCCTTCCCAACAAGGGGACAGGGCAAGAGGAGAGCATAAGAAAGGAGCAAACAACAGATCCTCTAGTAGATAGGGAAGGGGGTATGTCTGGATACATCCCTTAGCTTCCCCATCAATGCCTATGAAGGTTGAGGGATGAAGGTGTGTAGGGCCAGAGTCAATACAAGAGAATACATTAGTCAATACAAGAGAACGTAGCCGTGATAAAGTGGGTTTGCCCAGGGCATGGTGAGAGAGGTGGAGAAAGTGGGAGCACTGCCAAGCCCCAGGCTTTCCCCTTAGTCAGAGTCTTGAGAAGACTGGAGGACAGGATACTGAGAGGTGGCTCTACCACTTTTCCAACTTCAGGGACAATCCTTCCTCCAATGTCCCTCCTGGTCACATGCTGGGCATGGTCCTGGAGGCACGGATCCTGGGGGCTTCCTCTGGGGGGGGATGCCCTAGAGGGGCACTCCTTGGACCAGTGATCCTCCTTGTGGCATCGAAAGCAGGTTTCCCTGTTGCCCAAGTTCAAGTTGCAGGGCTTCCTCCAAGGGGGCGCCCTGGAGGGGCACTCCTTGGGTCTTTTCCTAGCCGAAGTAGCAGCCAAGAATTGAGCATGTTGTCTGTCTCCAGCCCGTTCCCTGCATTTTCTTTCCTCTGCTGCAACCAGGTCTCTGTTGTTAAAGACATGGCAGTAGGAAAGGAGCCAGTAGATAGAGAGAGAGTGAAAATAAGTGAAAGAGTGGGGCTGACTGAGGGGGCTATCTGTTGGCACAGTTGGGATGGAATAAGATCACTTGGATGAGTAGAGGTTAGCCTTGGTAAGGAGTAAGGTCACTTTCTGTGAGAGAGAAGCCAAAGGCATTTAAGTGATAGGAGATGAGGAAGACAGGAGAAGAGGGAGTTCACAGCAAATTGCCTCAATTTTATGTCTAAAATATGAGGCAGTGGTCTCAGCTGAGAGAATGGGGGTGAGGAGGAGTCATGGGAATTTTGAGGAGGGATGAAAAGAGTTTGGAAGAGCCTCCCCATCCCTTCCACATGGGAAACTCCTGGCATAAAAACTATCCACTTACACAGACTGACAATTTATTATTAAAATAGCCCTAAAGACTTGTCTTAGGGCATTGAGAAGTTGTAACTTGCTTCTGACTAGTATGTGTCAACAGGCAGGACTTGAACCCATATCTTCCTGACTCCAAGACCAGCCCTCAGTCCACCACACTCCTTTTCCATTGTTAATTGTTATTCTTATCATTATTTTATGATTAATACACTACTTAAATATTCTCTGCTCTTTCTTTTAAGAGTATATTCTAGAAAGCTTAATTTCTCTTTCATTGGGTTTGCCTAGTGGAATTTTATTTGTCGAGGACTCCATTTTAATAAGTTACATTTACAATTCTACTATTTTTGGCTAATGAACCAAAGATAATGGCCCCAGTACACTCTGTCCCAGAATAAAAAAAAAAAAGTTGGGAAGTGAGTGACTGATACTCTCTCAATTCATCATAATAATCTGACACCTCATTTCTACCAAGACTGGCAACTCCTTTAATCTCTTAACCTGCTAATCCTCTTATCATTAGGATCTGGAGCCTGACCTTGGCTTCTGTAATTGATTATAGTAGTGTCCCCTTTTTCTAGAATTTGTAAGCATAATGACAACACCTCATTCTTTCTGTGTCTGTGTTTACTGTGTAATTTATGGTTTGGGAAAGACAGCAACCTACTTGGAAACCTTTTACCTCCTTAGAAAAGACTACCTTTTGCCTAGTAGTATGGTTTTAGGTCTTTTATTTCTTGAGATGTGGAAATTGTCCTTTGGCTCGAGCATAATATTGGAATACTTCAGAATATTTTGGCAGGAGTGGGGATTTTTTAAATTAGGTTCTTGGCTCTAGAAACAGACTTTTCATGATTGGATGAGACTTTTAATAATTCTTTTTTATGTTTTCTTGGACTCAGGTAATATTTCTTCTGGTGGAAGTGAGGTCTTAAGTGCTTTGTCAAGCACAAAAGATAGTGAGGGTAATTCTTTCCTGAGCACTTAAGTATTTCATCATCAGTAGCTCTATATCTTATTTTTATGGTTATTATTACATATTATGACACAGAATTAATTAGCATTAGTAGATACATGTCATTAAATATTACTTAGACACAAAAACATAGAGTGCCTTTAAGGGAATCAGGGTTCTATTTGGAGGTCTGTAGACTGCCATGGAAAGAATTCTTCCATTTGGAGTCAGAGGACTTGGATTAAAATCCAGACTATGTCATCGTATAACCTGAGTCAAGTCATTTAAACTTTCTGAGCCTCAGTTTTCTCACGTGTGAAATGGTAGGTTTGTACCAGATGACCTGTAGGGACCTTTCTATCTCTAAATTTGTGATCTTTTGATTATGTGAGAGCTCTTTGACCTTCAGTCAATTATGTAATGCATTTTCGTCAGTGATCAAGCATTTATTAAGAATCTTCCATATGCCAGACACTGTGCTAAACAGTGAGGATATAAGAAGAAGAAAAAAGAAGTCTCTCCTCTTCAAGGAGCTCAAAATCTAAATATTCTGTAGCTCGGTTGCTTTAGTAGAATCAAAGGCAATATCGATCACAGCCCACCTGCTCCTGCTTGGTATGCAAGGTAAATCTCACCAGAATTAATGGTGAGAAAGGCCCTGTATTTACCAAGATTAAAGTGATAGTGTGTCATTTAATTAAATATAGTTAGAAAATTATTAATTTTAATAATGAATATAAACTTATTAAAGAAATAAATAATTGAAGTATTAATACAGGCATTATCCTACCATAAACATGAATATACAAGAAATTTGCCTGTGAACCATCAGTCAAGAGAAGTATCATTATCCATGTTTTGTGATCCACTGCCAGGAACATTTAGTCTAATGCTCTTACTCCTTAGAAACAAGGATGACAATATTGATCATTTGGCTCAGAAAGATTTCTGAATTAATGTATGTTCAAAAAACAAGTTTTGGAAGCTTCTAATGAAAGTTTTCCATAAGCAGTAAGCTTTAAAATGACATCCCAAAAGCATGAAAATCTTGGCTTTTTTTTTCAATCATAATCAGTCATTTTGGGGGGAGGATTTTGCTATATTCATTTAGTAACCAAGGGAGATAAGATCAGGAAATGATGAGTTGACTGATTTATATTTGTGAAGACATTAATTTATTGAGTTATGTTTATGTAAGTTAGAAGGAAGCATCCTCAGATTTCTGTTCCTACTTTGCTCATTAATAAATTTACATTGCTGAAAATATTAGAATCAGATTATTGCATATCAAGAAGACTGTGACTTATGTCAGAATCATATGATCAGAGAAATAAAAAGAATTGTATCTGATGTGCTTGGTATATGAAATTTACTCTGGAACCTGCTGTTATCCTGTATTTTTTTTTCTGTGTGCTTCTCCCTGCAATAGATCTGAACTTGATATAATCTGTCATCAAAGTAAATATTTTTATTACACCAGTCTTTTGTAGCTCTGCCAGTTATGTAATGCATAGGCATAATATTTACATGTAAATGAATTTCTATTAAGAAAAAAGATTCCATAGCTAAGACTGATCTTTTACAGCATGATGGTGTAGTATAAAGACACTAAACTAAGATCCAGGAAACAGGGGTGCTAGTCTGAGTTCTTTAACTAACTAGCTATTTGACTTGCCCAGAGTCTCAATTTCCTCACCTGTGAAATGAGAAGGTTGGACTCCTTATTTTAAGATTCTTTTTTTAGGACAGAATCAAGTAGTGCTGAGTATTATTTAAGTTTCTCATGGCTAGAAATGAAACTGTCATTATAATAATTTTTGTTGTTCAGTTGTTTCCAACACTTAGTGATCCCATTTGGGGTTTTCTTGGCAAAAAGACTGGAGTAGTTTGCCATTTCCTTTTCTAGCTCATTTTACAGATGAGAAGACTGAGGCAAAAAGGGTTAAATAAATTTCCAGGGTCACATAGCTAGTAAGTATCTAGGGCTGGATTTTAACTCAGGAAGATGAATGAGTGTTCCTGACTCCAGGTCTGGCACTCTATCCACTGTGCCACCTTGTTGCCCCCTATTATAATAGCTGACAATTATATCATATTTTGAATTATAATAATAGCTAATGATTATATCATAGTTTGAAATTTACAAATCATTTTACTTATAATAATCCAGTGAGAGAGGGCAAATATTACTATCTCCATTGTACAGATAAGGAAACTGAAATACAACAATGTATTATAGTGGAAAGAGTCTTGGACTCCTGAGTTTGAGCCCTAGCACTTTTTTCCATAGGCTGTGGAACTTTGGGAAAAAAACATATTACCCCCTTTGCCCTCAATTTCCTCATGTGTAAATGAGAAGGTGAGTGAGATGGCTTCTTAGTTCCCTACTACCTTGGAATCTAGTGATACACATATCGAAGTCATTAATTCTTTTTTTCTTTTTATGCCTTCCTGACAAGTTGGTCCAGGAGGAAGAATGACATTTCTTCCTTGCTTTCCTGCACCATTTCCAAATCTTTCCTTTGCCAGTATCAGTCGGCAACCCTGTCTCCTTCTGAAGTTCTTTTTACCTATTTATATCACTATGTCCAAAACCTTGTTGCTATCCTTTTACCTCAATGAGTTTGACATATAGCTCAGTCTTCTTTACACCCAGTCCTACCCTTATCCTTGATGACTTCAAAATTCATGTTACATTACAGTTTGAACATTCTGGCCTTGGAAGTCGCCATCTTGTCTATCACCACTCTGCTAGGCCACCCACATGGGTGGCCACACCTTAGATTGTTCCCATTACAAAAAAAAACCAAAAGTTCTCCCTCATCTTAAACTCTGGAATTCTCTTTTCTAAACGCAATCTCTTGTCCTTCCTCCTCTTCAATTCCTCATCAGTGACACTTGCTCATTGTTCTTAACCTGACTTCTGGTCACTTAATCCTTCCCCATCCTACCAGTCCATCAGCCTTATCCTGTCCTCTCTTTATGTCTTTCCTAGTCTTTGCCCCAAGTGATTCAACAAGGAACTATTCTTCACCCTTGAATTCCTTTTCTCCAAGTCTTCCACTGTTCATACCTCAGTCCTGGCCACTCCATTATCTGCCACCTTTGATTCTGTTCCTAAGCTTTTGAACTCTGGTGGAGGAATTCACAACTGAGTCCACTTTGAATTAATGTTACCTAATTCCAACTGGACCTTCACTGCTATATAAAAATTATTTTATTAATTTGTGATTGACTCATTATTCTAAATCAACTTTCCCTAAATCCCCAACTTCATACCTCCCCTGCTTCACCCCTTAAATGACCGTGTTTCGTGCTTTACTGAGGAGAATAATGCCATACCTCTTTTCCTTTATTTCCACGACAGTAAGCTCCCTTGTGTCAATTCTTCCACATCTCAGAATTTCTTTAAATCTCCAACTAGCTTATCTTCAGTTTCTCCTTATCTACTGTGGCTTCCTCCCTGTTATCTATACATTTCATATCTCCTGAGCCTGAAAACAAAATGAAAGCCTTCTTCTGATTCTGCCACTATCTCAATTCCTAATATATCCCCCTCTTCCTTTCACTATTAAACTCCTAGATTCTTCTGTCATTTACTGTCTCTCTACTGCCCATTCAGTTCTCATCTCCTTGAGATCTCCCTTCTGACCCTACCACTCTCCTGAAGCTTCTCTGCTCTCTCAAATATTACCAATAAGTGCTTAACTACTAAAGTAGAACACTGTTTCTCAGTCATCTTACTTCATTTTTCTGCAGAGTTCATCAGTGTTGACTATTTCCTCCTCCTTGGCTTCTGTAGGGGTGCCTACCACAATCATAAGACAATATGTGATATATTTGGATTCAGGGGGAAATTTTGCCTGTCAGTGGGGTGGTATCATTGTGTTGGAGATAAATCCCAGGATCACAGCAAGGGTAGAATGCCATTCATTTTTCCACCCTCCAACTGATCGAGCATGCATGCTTTGGGATTACATCATGGCTCTCCCACTTTTGAAAAGACACGCCTATAGGGTAAAACACAATTCTCCTTAGCCATGCATTTAAGGCACTCCAAATTTAATACAAATCTACATTTCAAGCCTTTTGCCATATTATGTTTGTACTTCATTCTCGAAGAGGACCATGACATCAGGCAGATGATGACATGACTTGCATGAGGGAAGTCTGTGCAAGGTCACCAGCCCATTTCCCTATTTCTCCTATCCCCCTTTGCTTACTCTCCATTTCAGCCAAACTTGTTTATTCTCTCTTCTCTACATGTTGCCTCTTGTTCTAAATATCTCTCATATCTGGAGTTCAGTCCTTCATCTGTGATACTAGCCTTTTCAAACCTCAGTTTTCCTCATCTAAAGAAATAGGGGTAGGGATTTCATTAGCATAGGGAACTCTCAGATAGGAATTGATGCATTGATGCAATTGATGCATGTTGGCACCTTCTCTACAACTTACAGTAGAGAGTTACCTCATTGAGAATTTGAGTTTATTTGCCTAGGGTCACACAAGCAGTATGTGTCAGAGTGGGTCCTTATCTTCGAAATAGAGAAAATAACACTTGTATTAGCTTACCTCATAGGGCTGTTCTGAAGAAAGTACTTTGCAAACCTTTAACTGCCATAGAAATGTGATTGATTATTATTGGTATCATAGAATTTATATTTTTTCCCACTTAATAGTATTTTATTTTTTTCTAGTTACATATAAAGATAGTTTTCATCATTCACTTTTATAAGATTTTGAGTTCCAAATTTTCCTCCCTTCTTCCTTCTCTCCCTGCTCCCCAAGACAGCAAGCAATCTAATATAGGCCATATATGTATAATCATATTATTCATATTTCCATGTTAGTCATGTTGTGAAAGAAGAATCATAACAAAAGGGAAAAACCCATGAGAAATAAAAAACAAAAGCAAATGAAAATAGTATGCTTTCATCTGCATTCAGACTTCATAGTTCTTTCTCTGGATATGAATAGCATTTTCCATTATGAGTCTTTTGGAATTGTCTTGAATTGTTGTATTGTTGAGAAAAACTAAGTCAATCATAGTTGTTCATCACATAATGTTGCTGTTACTGTGTACAGTGTTTTGCTGGTTCTGCTCACTTCACTCAGCATTAGTTCATGTAAATCCAGGTTTTTTGGAAATCTGCCTGCTCATCATTTCTTATAGCAGACTAGTATTTCATTACATTCACATACTGTGATATATTGTGTATTTGTTCAGCCATTCCCCAGTTGATGGGCATCCCCTCAATTTCCATCTCTTGGCCACCACAAAAAGAGCAGCTATAAATATTTTTGTACATGTGAGTCCTTTCCTCTTTTTTATGATTTCTTTGGGATACAGCCCTAAAAATGGTATTGCTGGGTCGAAGGGTATGAACATTTTTATAGCCCTTTGGGTATAGTTCCAAATTGCTCTCCAGAATGGTTGGATCAGTTCACAAGTCCACCAGCAATGCATCAGTGTTCCAGTTTTCCCACATCTTCTCCAACATTTATCATTTTCCTTTTTTGTTGTATTAGCCAATCTCATAGGTGTGAGGTGGTACCTCAGAGCTGTTTTAATTTGCATTTCTCTAACTAATAGTGATTTAGAGTATTTTTTCATATGATTACAGATAACTTTAATTTCTTCACCTGAAAACTTCCTGTTCATATCCTTTGACCATTTATCAATTGGGTAATGACTTGTATTCTTATAAATTTGACTCAAATTCTCTATTTTAGAAATGAGGCCTTCATCAGACACACTGGCTGTAAAAATTGTTTCCTAGCTTTCTGTTTCCTGTCTAATCTTGGTTGAATTGGCTCTGTGCAAAACCTTTTTAATTTAATGTAATCAAAATCATCATTTTGCATGTCATAATGTTCTCTACCTCTTGTTTGGTCATAGAGTTTATATTTTGAAGAGATCTGCTAGATCATCTAGTCCCACCCTTGAATTTTACAGTGGATGAAGCTATTATTCTATTGTATCTCTCCTTTTCATAGCCAAGCTCCTAGAAAGACTCTTGCCTTTACTGTCTCTTCTATGTGGGAGTAGAAGGGGGGAGATGAAAACAGGGTGGCTGTAAGGGTCAAAAAAAGAATGCTGTAGTACCCAATTAAAGGCATCAGAGAAGAAATTAGTTGGAACTTCACTGCATTAGCTGAATTTAATTGGAATAATTAGATTGGCATTTTTCTGTATGCCTCATTGGCCCATTGCCATTGATAGCAAATCAGTTAAAAGTGATAACTGATTTGTGATTTTTATTGTATTGTTCTTTGCTTCAGCTTTAGAATTTGGATCAGGGACTAGGGCGGATTTTGATGAGAATTACTGTCTCTACTTCACAATTAGGTCTTTATTACATGCTATTTTGTTCTATAATTGTTTCAAGTGTGCATGTCTTGGCTCTAAGCTAGGCTGTAAGTTCTATGTGTCAAGGACTATGTTTCTTTTCTGCCAGCCACCAGGGATGTAATTACTCTAAAGTAATAAGACCAATTACTCAAACCACAGACTTGGAGGAAAAGAAAGAATGCTATAGTACCCAATTAAAGGCATCAGAAAAGAAATTTATTGAACAGAATATAGAAAACAAAAGTATATCCAAAATTCTAGATTCCCTTAATCAACAACTAAAAGTTGAAAGGTTAAAATGATATAAGATGTCAAAGTAACCTCAAGAAGAAAATGAACAATTCAGCCACATCAACCAATAATTTTACCACAGAGACTTAAAAAGCCAAACTTTAGAGAAGATAAAGAATCAGCTCTGTTTTTTTTTTTCTGGTCAGGAATGCTTGAAAGTTCTCTATTTCATTAAATATCCATTTTCCTTCCAAAGGATTGTACCCCATTTTGCTGGCTATATGATTCTTAGTTGTAATCCTAGTTCCTTTTCCCTCCAGAATATCATATCCCAAGCCCTCCAGTACTTCATTGGTGAAACTGCTAAATCCTGTGCTGTCTTGACTTTGGCTCTGTGATATTTTAATTTTCTGGCTGCTTGCAGTATATTTTTCCTTGACCTGGAATTTCACTATAATATTCCTGTGAGGTTTCATTTTTAGGATCTCTTTCTGGAGGTGATAGGTGGATGATCTTTCAATTTCTGTTTTACCCTCTGTTTCTAGAATATCAAGGCAATTTTCTTTATTTCTTGAAAGATGATGTCTAGACTCTTTTATCATGGCTTTCAAGTAGTCCAATAATTCTTAAATTATCTCTCTTCAATCTACTTTATAGATCATTGGTTTTCCAATGAGATATTTTACATTTTTTATTTTTATTTTATTCTTTTGAGTTTGTTTTATTGTTTCTTGATGTCTTCTGGAGTCATTAGCTTCCACTTGGTCAATTTTAATTTTTAAGCAGTTATTATTTTCAGTGACCTATTGTACCTGTTTTTCCATTTGGCTAATTCTGCTTTTTAAGGAATTATTTTCTTCAGCATATTATTGTGCCTATTTTACTATAGGCCAATTTTGTTTTTTAAAATATTATTTTCTTCAATATTTTTTGTGTCTCTTTTACCAAGTTGTTAATTCTTGTTTCATAGTTTTCTTGTATCACTCTCATTTCTTTTCCCATTTTTTCCTCTAATACTCATCTGTTTCTTTAATTCTTCCAGGAATTCTTGTTGGGCTTCAGTCCAATTAACTTTACTTCTCTAAGGTTTTGTTTATAGCTATTTTCACAGTATTGTCTTTTTCTGAGTTTATGTCTTAGTGTTCCCTGCCACTGTAGTAGCTTTTTATATTCAAGTTTTTTTTTTCTTGTTTGCTCATTTTTCCAGCTTATTTCTTGACTTTGAACTTTATGTTAAAGTTAGGCTTCAACTGTCTTTGGAGTAGAGAAGAACTGTCCCAGGCATTAAGCTTTTTCATGCTTCTATTTTTAGAGTTAGTTCTGTGGCTCTGCAAGTTTTTGGTGTTTCCCAGGTGATGTTATCCGGAAAGAAGTATGGTGACTGTTCTCTGGTCTGTGCTCCAGGAATAGTCTCTGCTCCCTTACAGCTGCAAGCACAAGCACTCCTCTTTGCCCTGGAACTGAGCCCAGGTCCTTTGCTCTCCAGCAGCCACAATCGAATGCTCTCCTCTCCACCTTGAAACTAACCAGGGCCTCTACTCTCTTGTGACAGACCATAGGCACTCTTCTCTGCCTTGGAACTAGGGCCAAAACAGTATGGACAATGGGAGTGCCACTCAGTGCCAGCTGCACCCAGCGACAGCATCAGGTCCTCTATCTTTCTGACCACTCGTCCAACTTCTTTACTATCTCTGGGCAGCGAACTCCTGAAGCTGCTGCTGTTGCTGCTGTCATGGCTGCCTCCAAGGCCCACCACTGGCACCTCTGCCACACCCTGGGCCATCTTCCACCCTGTCAGATTTCTGCCAACCTCCTAAGTTGTCTTAGGTTGGGAAAATGTCTCACTTTGACCTTTGGTTGGCTCTGCTGCACCAAATTTTGATTTGAGGAGTTTCTTTAAAGTTATTTGGAAGGAAATATTAGGAGAGTTCAGCTAGATTGCCTCCTGCATTCTGCCATTTTGGGTCCCTGGTATGTTTTTGTAAAAGTAAATGAAACTAAAATACTTTTGTTATTTGTCTAGCTCTGAAATCACAAATCAGATTTAAGACATCACCTATTACATTTAAATAAACGCTCAGATGGACCTGTAATCTCATCTTTGTGAGTTTTTTTGACCACAGGTTACAAACATTCCATACTTTTCCATCCTGTGCTCTTCCCCATTTTCATAAATCTTCCATATGGCATCCACCCAATATACAATTATCTTTCCTTTGATTCTTTGAATGTCTCAGAAGTATATTTATTTCTCCTTTTCTTGATATATGACTGACCTTTTCTGGTCGCTCATGGATGATTTATACATTGCTATATGTATCATGGCTTTGCTCTGGCAAGCTCTCATGCCTGAAATGTGCCTTTTACTCACTTCTGTCTCTACTGGAGAATCTTTTGTTTCCTTCAAAACTCAACTCAAACACCACCTTCTACATGAAGCCTTTCCTAATTCCCCTAACTGCTCTACTCCATTACCTTGTATTTTGCATATACTGAAGCATAGCATGTGCAATTTCCTCCAGCAGGGTATAAGCTTGTTGAAGATAGGTAATTTCATTTTTTTTTATTGTATTCCCTGTGCCTACCATAGTTCCCGTCACATAGAAGGCACTTAATAAATGCTTGTTCATTATTTACACTCACTGTGTATTTTTGTGGTGCCGTAGGAGTAATCTGAAGTTTTGAGATGATGGTATATAATATTGTAGCTGTAGCATAGACCTACCTCAAGTGCTAATTCCCCTCACAAAAAAGGCATTAGGTTCATAGCATTCTTTGGGGCATCATCTACTCAAAACCACAACTCATAGGCCCCCAAAGATATTTTCTTTAGTAGAGTTATCAGGGGACACAAAAAGTCATTTACTCAAAATAAAAATGGCAAGTTAAACGATAAAAGATTAAATCAAGCAGGATTAGTCACTGCACCCAATAAAAAATGACTGAGTCCTCCCTGCAAACATGTATGAAGGAGAAGAGAAAGAAAGAGCATTCTTCTTGGCCACTGTCTCCACATAATAGCATGTAAAGTTGTTCAGTCATGTCCTCAGTGCTCACATTATGTACACTGGGCCTGGGCTTTAGATGAGTGAATCTTTGCTTCTTCTGCCTTTATTCACTCCTACACACACACACACACACACACACAAGTGTGCACACATTCTGGTAGAGGGACTCTGTCAGTTAACTTCATGAGTGAGTATTGTAGTTTGGATACTCTTTACTTACCTCAGAAGGGTTGGCTTTGGCATAACTCTGTGGGCTAGGTAAAAATGAGTATCTATTCCTGTTGCGATTATGTTTCTGTTTTTCTCTTAATGCTGGTTTTGCAGGGACCTCCAGCCTTTGGAAAGGTCCAAATATCTCCTCTCCATACTGTCCTGCGAAAAAGGTTCTCTCTGTCTCTGTCTCTAAAGACTTATGGGAATATGACATTTTTCTATAGATTATTCGACTGTACAGCATCTCCCGGAGAATGTTGGTGTTAAGAAGAGAGGCTTTTTTAGAGTTACCAGTTGAAGGTTATATTTTGTTTATATTCCCCAAAATATTTGATGGCACTCTAATGAGGATTTACCTGTATTTTTTCCCATACAGCTTTTTCTTCACAACATGGAAACGTTGCTATAGTGACTGGAGGGCTCTCTGGAATTGGCTTTTCTACTGCAAAACATTTGGCAAAACTTGGCACGCACGTCATAATAGGTAATAATTTTGATGATGAATGTGCATTTTGTATGCTGGGGGAAAAATCAGTTCTTTAGTTTCTAAGATACACCAGGTTGGTTTCTTTGAAATATAATTCATAATCAAACAAAACCACAGAATGTGCTTATGTAAAGCCAGCAAAGTAGAATCAGGAATTGATCTCCAAAGGGAGAAAACAAAGTTAGGGCCCAAAAGGAATTCATTAACTGGGGAAGGAAAGTATTCTGTTTTTCTATTCAATTTGCAAAAATCACTGTAAAAACAAATGTTTATGGTGCTTGGATGTAGACCACACTCTCATCATTTCTCACATTCTTATTTTCTGTTCATCTACACTATTTTCATACTACCAAACCTTGTTTATTCAAAGTTGAGTTTTCTAATAGACTTCTTTCTTCTTCCTTTTTTGTCTGTCTATTTGTTGTCTACCTCCTATCTCAGTAGCTTATTCCAAGTTAGTTGCTTCTCTCTCTTTTTTTTTTAATTTTAATTTAAATTTTTTTAGTTGCTTCTCTTTGACAAGGAAAGATAGCATATTATCGCCAGTGAGATGACACCACAGGTGAAATTAAAGTTTTTTCAAATTAGTCATTGTGCTACAGGGATTCTTAATTTAGGGTCTATAAACTTTATGTTTGTATATTTGCATGTAAGTATATATGCTTATATGTGTATGTATATATATATATGTATGTACATATATGTGTATGTATAGATACATATATATTTCAATATAATTAGTTTCCTTTGTAGTCCTCTATATCTTAATTTATGCATTTAACAGCAATATTCTGAGAAGGATCCATAGGCTTTACTGACTTCCAAAAGGGTCACAACAATATTAAAGAAACCCTACAATGACAGGGACTTCTTGTTATCATATCACTAAGGGACAAAATTTATTGAGTCAGGCTCAAGTTACCATCATACATTTAAGCATGGCCATCTGGCAACTTTGCCGAAGTCAGGAATGGACAAAACACTGTTCAATACTGAACTTAGTTACTTTACTAAGTGGTAAGATCCTTGTGATTGGAAGGCTTCATGTATGAAGTAGATGACCTCCCACATCCCTGTAAGGCATGCTGTAGCACATATTTCTATATGGAATAAGATGAGATGATCTCTAAAGTTTTTTCCAATTCTAATATTCTGTAATTTTTATTTTCATAAGACTGGAGTTCCAGCATAGTCGGGAAAAATTTAAATCTCCAAGGGAAAATGAGATTTTGGGAGTGGCTCTAAAGTTACATTCTTCATGGCATTTTAACAACCTGCTTCCTACTAACATTATCTTATTAATTTTTATCTGTACTTGATGAGTAGTTTTTTTATTTGTAAAAGAAAATCTTATTAAGGAATGTTTTCTCTTTCCTTCAGTAATTTTCTTGGGACACTGGCAAAATGTCCCTTTGCTCATTCTTAAATCAGCTCCTGCTCCTTAAAAGCAGTTCTAGCACTTTCCATTAGGGAGCTGAACTCAAGCTCATGAGTTTTAACATTTTTGCATTTCCTTTAACCTTCCTTTCTGAAAAATGATTGCAATATTTTTCATTTCCCTATTCCATGGTCCTCCTATATTTTACCTGCCTTTCAAATACAGCAATTTCTTCAAATGATTTCCTGCCTCTTGTGACCCATCTTTCATTTGTGTGGAATAGAGCCTGTCTAATGAAGCATATTTATCAGGCTTCACTAACTTTAGCTCATTACTTTCTCTGCTTCGATGTTTTTCTTTTCTCTTTAAAGAATACTTTTTTTTTAAAGTATTTTTACTTTTATTACCACTTGTGTTTTCTTTTCCTCATTGGTGATTGGAGGTGAGGTGAATTGCATTAAAGTTTATCATAGCTCTTTTGGTATTCAATTATATTAGTGTTTACAACTTTGTGAGTTGTTTAATCATTTTGTTTGTTTGTTTGTTATTTCTAACAGCTTTGGTGTTTCCACAATCTTTGGAAACAATTTCCTCACAGAGCTAGAGGTTCAGGACTTTCTTTTGTTAGGTTTCTTTTTTCTCTTTCTTTGCCCTACTTGTCTATCATCTTCCTTCTCATACTTACTGAAAGAGAACTGAGGCCATTACTTCTCCACCACTCACCCCTTTACTTTCACTCCATCAGAATAAACTTGTAATATTGTAGATAAAATTCTAGAAAAATTCTAGTTTTGATGGGAATAGCATTGAAGAAAGGAGAGATATTGAGAAATATTATAAAACAAATTAGTCCTTCTTTCTCCTCTTGATTCGAAGAGTTCAGTGGATTGGATTTGAGTTCCCACAAGGAATAGGTGTGTCCTTGTGATATATCAGCCCTCCCCTCCCCCTCCCCACTCCTTTTTATGGGAATCTGAGATTATTAGCCCACAGCCACTTCCTAACTCTTTTTCTGTCCCTTGGCTGTTTCCCTTGTATTCATAACTGTTCAGTGGTCAAGAAAGGGAATGGAATGGGAATTAGACTATGGAAATTCTGGATATTTCCTTCAGGCTTATAACTTACCCATTTAAAGTTTGCCAATATGTGAAAATATGGAGAAATGCAGAGGGAGATTGGAGAAAGATATATACATTCCTCCTTAACCTCATGGGGGATGGTCACTCCTTCTTCTTTAAGTGTTCTTTATGTCTCTTCCACTTCACCGCCTCCCCTGATGGGACTGAACTTCTCCATGGTCCAGGAGGGCAGGAGATTGAATGAATGGAAAGAGAGTTAGAAAAAGGGAGCTGAGGCAAGGAAGAATGGGGAAGGAGAGAACAGGATTCCTAATTCAGTCCCAGCTCCTTTTGGAGCCAGAAATCTGAACCAAGAATCAGGAACCAAACTTCCTGGTATTTCACTTCGTTCATTCATTCATTCATTGATTCACTCATTCAGTAGAAATTTCTTGTACTCTTAGTACAGACAGTTCTCATTTTACATAAATTTGCATTATGCAAATTTGACTTTCTATAAAGAATTATGGAAGGTGTAGTAAGATGTAACAGAAATGTCTATGAAGAGAGTTTGGGGAAAAAAAGTATTCCCACAGTTCATTCCTGATTTGTGTGGATTTGACAAATGAAAGAAGTTACAAGATTGTAAAATTAATACAGGAGTTAGAACTAGAAGTGAATGAAAATGATGTGGGAGAGTTGAGTCGTATGGAGAAGAACTGATGAAAGAGGATCTCATCGAGCTGCTAGCTGCAGAGACAGCAGAAGAGGAAAAGGAGGCTTTGGAACCAGAGGTTGAACCCAGAAGGTTCACAGTGAAATACTTGTCAGGAGCATTTTGTCATTTGAATGCTTTTATTTTCTTGGATTGAAAAGATGGATACAAATACATCCAGATTTTTAAAAGGTCAAAGACTAGTTGAGGATAATATTGTTTGCTATCATCAGATATGCAAAGGAAAAAAAGAGAAACAATGTCCAAACATCTGTCAATAGCTTCATTAAAAACGTTGTGCAGGCTACCAATCACCAGTGATAAAGGCTAAATGCCATGAGTGGGGAAGGAGCAGCATACTGCGTACCTATGTTAACTTTTCTGTACAGTACTGTGCCTACTTTGTCATTAACTTTACCTTTCATTTTATGATTCTCTTATTATCGTGGTACGGCACTTAATATGTCTGCATCTTAGTATATTTTGTGACTTGTGTGAAGATATTATTTTGTGTATGCCTTTCATATTTGACCAATGGCTGGGTAGGGGCAAGTTCTCATTATGTAAAAATTGGTGTAGGTCTGTGGAACAGTCTGCTTTCATAAAGTGAGAACCATATATGTATATATGCAGGTATTATAATGCTACCAAGATGAATAGTATGTAGTCCTTGGCTTCAAGAAGAATTCTATTTTGGGGAAGTCACAGACTCTTTGGGACTCAGTTTCTTCAATTGTGAAAGGATTCAGTTAGACTAGATGTTCTTCAGAGAAACTTCCTTTGAGCTTTTGTAAGAGGTAATCAGTCAATAAACATAATAATAATATTAATAATAAGTAGCTGTATAGCATTTTAAGATTTGCAAAACACTTTACAACTATCATCTTCTTTTGTCCTCACAACAATTTTGGCCAGTAGGTACTGTTATCCCCATTTTACAAGTGAGGAAACTGAGAATGAGAGAGGTTAGTAAATGGCCAGAGTCACACAGCTATCTGAGACTGGATTTGAATTCATGTCTTCCTAATTTCATATCCCGCCCTCTGTTGTGCTACTTAGTTGTCTCTACTGTAGTATCTGTAATCAATCAACTCAATTCCATAAACATTGATTAAGCATCCATTGTGTGCCAGGCACCATGTTAAGCACTGGAGATATAAGAAGAGGCAAAAGACAGCCCCTGCCCTGAGGGAGCTTATTCAATCAATAAGTGTGATGCAGAAGAGATCTTGCTCTTTTGCTGATATTTTGAAAAATCTTAGACTTATTATGAAGTCCAAGATCGAAAAGAAAAAATATTATTTAGAAGAAGAAATTAGGTTAGTGTAGGGAGAGGGGAAGTGTTGATCTTTGTACAAGAACACTAAACAGCCAAAATGCTTTTGGGTTGAGAAGACTACTAAATTATTATTTTTTTTAATGTTTTGTTGGTTTTTTTTTTTTTACATCTATCAGTTCCTAAAGACCTTTCTCCCAGCCTTTGAAAGAATGTATAATTAAATAAAGCAAACTAAAATGTTTTTCATGTCAGGCAATTAGTCCCTTATTCTATACCTGTTGTTTGCCATTATAATGGTAATCAAGGTGAGACTTCTTTACTATTTTTTGTTTGAGTGCTTCTCAGCACTGAGCTAATCAGGTACCTTTGATGAGTCTTGCCTTTATTTCAATTGGGAGTCTTTGATTGAATCAAGAGTCTTTGATGACCCACTTAAGGAACAAGAAAGCCCCAGGCCTCAGGCCCCACACCCCTTTTGCTAAGTAGATATTGAGCCCTTAGCTTCCTGAACACTTATATGAGCTCTGAGGTTGACATTTTGCTTTTTGGGACACACTCATTGAAAGAGTGTTGGTGATTTGGCCAGATGAGACTCTAGGTAGCCATCAGGGAGCCAACTGGGTTTTGAAAAACCCAGATGTTCTGGTAACTGTTTATGTATTGCTTGGACAGACCCCTAGAAGCCTGTCTGCTGATTTGTGTTATTTTGCTCTGTTTATGTAATGTATGCATGTAATTTCTGTTTGTATTTGCTGTCAAGGTCAGGGTGCTGGCTTTTCCTTCTCAACTAAGTGAATCGTATATGTATGTTTAATTAAAGAAAGATTGTTAACCCCTTTAAGTTGCTTTCCTGAGAAAACCAGATCAAAGAACCTGTGCTAACAGCCATCCTGTGTGCTCTTGTTGTTGGTCTTTCACCTCCACAGCAGTTTCTAGCAACATGGTTGTTAAAGCCATCTTTCTGCTGAGAAAATAGATATGTATTTCATCATTAGTTTTCTGAATTCAAGACTGGTCATTTTAGGAACTGATAAAATATTACTAAGTATGAGTAGATAGACCTATTGCAGACTTTCTAATAGTGGATCCATTAAAAATCACTTCTGCTATGAAGAATACCATTTCCTTCTGATAGTGATTTTCTGACTATTGGGAGGTCTGCTTGTCCCTAATTTTTTTTTTCTCTTCTTGGGGGTAAAGAGAAAGCAAGACTCATCAAGTTATTTCCTTTGTTTGAAAGAGTTTCTAATTTTCATATTTAATGTCTCCTTTGGGTTTGAGGCTTTATACACTCAATCAATCCAATTAAATAATTGAACATTTACAGCATAAGGGTGACTTTGAGAGGCCAATTAAACATTTTCTGAAGGGTTCAGTTTTTTATTCTCTATGACAATTTAATTTCACTTTTTGAAAAATTGCATAAGACTTTCTATTTAAGAAATATATTAATTCAGATGTAACTGAATTCTGCTATTTCAATAGTATTTCTATTTGATACTTTATGAATTACTTGTTAAATAATTAAGACTTTTTTCATAGGATTTTAAAAATTTTATTATTTTTTTAAATTTTATTTTTAATTTATGGATTAAGACGAGCATTTCCATAACATAGCACAATAAAAAAGATGATTGTACATGAAATTGCAGATCTACTAATCACAGTTTGCTGTACCTTTCAAGTATACAATAAAATCATGTAAATTTCTTTTTTTCTCCCTCCCCCCTTAAAAAAGAATTAAGACTATAACCTATTTCTAATTCAGTTGACATCATGTTCTGAGAAATCTTTCTGACTCTAAAATACAAATTCTAAGTAGAATTGCTTTAAAATATGTTGGTATTTTTATTTGCTTTGTGAAATTTTTTTGTGACTTTTTATGCTTTATAATTTACTAAATTCTCCAGTTATGTAAGCTAATATTGCATTTCTGGTAGGCTAGGTTTTTGTTCAGACCTGTGATTTCATCATTATGAGAATTTCCAGTGTGGAAACTCCTCTGTAGATTGTTTCAAAAGTCTTAGGGCCATTTAGTAGTTTAAAAAGCTACTAAGACTTTTGGCACACCCTGTATTTTATGGCCTCAGAGATTTCCTGGGGCATTGAGAGTTGGAGTGAATTACCAGTGATCCCCCAGATAGTGAGTGTCACAGGAAAAACTTAAATCTAGTGCTTCTGGACTTTAAGGCCCATCCACTATCCAGCGCTTCCTTTTAAAGCTAGCAAGATATGCCCTGCCAGAAATTGTATTCTTTCATTCAGGTCCTAAGATGTGCTTTCTAAATGTCTAGAATTGTAGCTTTTAGAGATGGAAAAGATCTTTTTAGTTAGCCTTCCCATCTCTTATCAGTGTGGGATGGAAGTGACAGTAGAGTGAAGTGAGAACACATTAGCAGCCGGGAAAATGTAATGTAGTTCTCACTTTATGCTATATCAGGTGGCATGCATCAACCTCAAAAATAATAGAAAAAGAAAAGAAGGAATGAAGGAAGAGAAAAGGAAAGAAGGAAAGAAAGGAGGTAAGAAAGAAAAAGAAGGAAGAAAGAAAAACAAATTAATTCTGCTTTTGCGGAGTTGCTACAGTCTAGATTTGTGCTGTTCAGTACGTTTAAGAATTACATTCTTGCCTCTGGAAAAGTTACTATACAAAAAACATGTTAGCTAAGGAATGTGGTATCTTCACTGGCCCTTTCCTGAGGGGTACAACCTGACCCACTCTCCATGTACTTCTGTGTGAGTGCTTGCTATATACAAGGCACTATTATGTATGTATACAAAGAAAAACATGCCATGTTTTATTTTACTTTGTGCATGGCATTGTGCTTTATACATAGTACTTACATAGTTGTGCATAGGTTATGGGCCAGATGTGCCCCTCAGATCAATGGGAATGCTTCTCATGAGTGTATTGGTACACTTGCCTATACTTAATGCATGCTTTTATGTGCTTACTATGTGCTGTCAACAGGCGATCACAACTTCAGAAAACTTATGTGAAAACTAGGTTTATTTCAAGAGAAATGAACATGGACGTGGAACCCAAAGTCAGAGCAAAGAGTTATGGTCCTTGTTGGTGTTTGCATATTTATGACAGCAGGACAAAGCAAGGAGGAGATACCAGAATCTCTTCCTAAAGGGGTGTTACATGGGAGGGGGAAAGTTCAGTAAAGGTGCAAAAGTGACAAAAAAAATACCAAAACCCTGAAGGGGAGGAGCAAGGTGATGGCAAAAGCTGCATTCTTTTTCCTTGGCACTGCTAGACTATGAAGATAGGAGGGTCAGTTTATCTGCAAGGGACCCAGCTGCACCAGCAATTTCCCAGCCTGTCACAGACTGGCTGGCACCTGTCTTGCCTTCCAAGGACATACAGAGAATCATGCAAACAACAAATTATATCAGCTCCTGAGTGGCAGCGTTGTTCTTTGTCCTTGGCACATTCAGGGCTTCCTGCATGCTCTGGGTCCGGTGTTTCTGGAAAATATGGCAACTCAAGAAGACAGGTTCAAGGGAACCTTTAACAGTCCTTAACAATGCCTAAAAACAAACAAACAAAGAAAAAGGCATAGCTATTAAGTGACCACATTGTGAGTTAAATAAATACTTTAGTCAATGAGAAAATAAACAAAATTCATACAGCTAGTTGGCACAGTGGATACAACACTGGGCCTGCAGTCAAGATCTGAGTTCATATCCACTCTCAGATACCTCCTAGCTGTGTGAGCCTGGGCAAGTCAATTAACTATTTGCCTCTGTTTCCTCATCTTTATATGGAGATGATAATAGCACCTACCCCCCAAGGGTGTTGTAAGGATCAAATGAAATGATTATTGTCAAGTACTTAGAATAGTGCCTGGCGCATAGTAAATGTTGGATAGATGTTAGCTTTATTATTATTGTTATTATTATTATTATATTAACTTATCATAACTTTTGAAAAAGAGTTGTGAATTTACATTTATTAATTTTTTAAAAATCTTAGCACTTAGAGATAAAAAGGACCTTTTAGATTAGCCCTTACATCTCTTGCCAATCCAGATATCCCTGAAAGTAAAAATCAAATAAGTTATAATATATCTCTTTAAGAAAGCTTGAGGTGTAAATTACTTTTACTGACTTGTCTTCTTGATATATGCTACTTTGAACTTCATGAATGTGGTTTACTTATTTATTCTCTTTAGTCTTCACCCAAAGGAGATTTGCTTTGCTGTATTAATTTCAGATATCTCCAGTGTGGGAGGAAAAAGAAAAACTTAAGTTGAAGACATTTTCAGTTTTATGATGACCATTCTCTTATTTGTTTGAAGTCATTCCTGCAAAATCATGGGAGTATTTCAAAAGAGGTTCTCACAGTGACTTATAGGCAGTTGGAATGGGTTTGTGGCACTGATGATTAAATATGTTAATGAAGTCATGATTTTATCAATGTAGATACTCACTCTTGTGTTGTAGCAGCAACATTGAGTTAAAATCCACATGTGAATGTAACTCTGGGCTGCGCAGAGCTCACCTATGTTTTTCCAGCTGACCAGGTATGTTGGCTCAGTACTTGGGTGCTTTGGGAATGAAAAACACAGGATGCTCCCCTCTGTCACAAGGTACTGAGGAGTCTTAGTGCTTCAGAATGATGCTGCAAGTTGGGAGTTGTCTCTTGCACCTTCACTGCATTGAAGGCTGAAGTAGGAGAGACTGTCAAAACAGCACTATTGACCATAAAGGAGGAAGGGCTGGTCTCTCAATGAGCTTTTTAAAAGGTAGTGACTCCACCCTTAGCATACTTTTTCTTCCTCCCTCCAGGTGGCATCAGGTAACTCTGATACCTCCAGTGAGGGGTGGAGGAAACTTGGCCCTTTTCCACTCTGGCAGAATGGTAACCACTCCCAACTGTCAGCTAGAGCAAGCGGACTTGATTAGGTGAATGCCACTGGGTCCTGGCTGTCTTTTCCAGATTTGCGTTTCCATTTCTGAGTAGGGGACTGACCTTCAGCCTGGAGATTGATATGCCCAGGCTTGAAGGTTACCTTGTGAAGCTGACATGTCTGGAGGTCCTTAGTCCTTTGGGTGTTGCTAATTAGAGGCCAGAGGAGTTTCTTCTTAAAAAATTAACTACTGGAAGAAGAATGAACCCAATTCCTGGCCAGCCTTATCTTTGCTGTATGGGAGACA
Organism: Phalanger gymnotis; assembly: GCA_028646595.1. Classification (NCBI taxonomy): domain Eukaryota; kingdom Metazoa; phylum Chordata; class Mammalia; order Diprotodontia; family Phalangeridae; genus Phalanger; species Phalanger gymnotis. Next base: position 491,437,853 of record CM053622.1, read on the forward strand.
GTGCGGAACCAGGGTGAAATCTGGAACGCCTTATTGGTAGTTTCATAAACCCGCTTCATGTTCTGATGTTTATGATAGCCTCCCAGCCGATCGTAATGATTGTTTTGTTACAAATTACTTAAGTTTTGTCAATCTTTTAAGTTTTTTTTCTTTTTGTGTGTGTAGGAGATATATCTATTCCGTACATGATTCATACTGTTCATTTTATACCTTCCTATGCAACCTCTTGGGAAGAACCTACAAATGAGTCATAGCCTAAGATATAAGTAATGCCAGGATGAAGGAACATAGCAAACAAAAGACTGAGAAAAAGAATAGCCATTTTTCTACAAGGTGAGGCTGTCTCAGGCTGAGACCAGATCTGAACCAAGTGAATGGTGTCCAACAGAAGGGCCTCTTAGTGGACCAAGGGTGGGTGCCCTAGCCCCTGAGCCTTGTAAACAGTTTCTTTATGAGATGGATATAATTTGCTAATACTAACGTATTTATTATTTACAATACCAAGCTCTTTTAAAAGAACATCTGGTAGTATCTTGACATTCAGTAGAGGATTTTAAAAGTGGCTAATTCAGTTCTGATTAGAGGAGAATCCTATGGAATCCTTGAATAGATTTCTAGAACTAGCATGTAATGGATTTGAATCTACCCAATACCAATCTTAGATGACAATAATGTATCCCAAAACTCTTTATGAAGCTTTATAAAATGACATCTAATCTCTATTACTTTTAAAGTTATTTCTTACCTCAAACCTTCAAAAGATCCCTGGTTTCAAAGATCTTTTAGTCAACAATCATTTATTAAGCACTTAATAGTGTGTTAAGTGCTAGGAATGTAATTTTAAAAAAATAGCTAACATTTATATAGTCTTCTAGAGTTTGCGATGCAAAGTTTGATCCTGTGAAGTAGATACTTTTATTATCCTCACTTTACAGGTGAGAGAAATGGGACTAAGAGAAATTAAATCACTTGCTCAAAGTCTAAGCTAAGTGTATGAGGTATTGTTTGACTTCAGGTCATCCTGATTCAAGTTCAGCACTTTATACACTAAAGCAAAAATAGTCCAGGGTAGATGGAAGGTAATCTCTGGTGAAGGCACTAGGAACTGTAGGGGATTGGGAAGGGCTTCCTGGAATAGGTGGTGTTGGAGCTGAGACTTGTTTCTGGTGAGGCAATCCCAATTTTTCCATGCCTTAATCGACAAATTTATGGATTATTGTGCTCCCCTCACCCATCAAACAAAAACCCACTCAAAAAAACTTTTTGTTTATTTTATGTTTAACCTTCAGGATGATAAACCTCCAAGAGGTTTATCATCTGAAGTGCCAAGCACTTATTCAAAGGGCCTCAGACCTGTCCTCACAGTCTGTCCATTTTGGTAGGACCTTCCTCAGCCTGCATTTAACTGCTGTAATTTTTGAGGTCATTTCCAGGCCATCATGAGTCATTGGAGCAGGCCCAAGTGGAGAATTGCTACCATCACTATTTTTAACTGTTATCATTATAATAAGGAAAGATTAGCTAGGAATGAGTTAGGAAATTAGGAGGGTACATTAAATCTTCCCTACTGCAGAACACTAAATGTGCCATAGTGTTCTGAAGAAAGCAAATGAGTCCTCCTAATGCTGAACTTACTGTGAACCTATGAGTAACTAGCCCTTGGGGAAAACTAAGCTTGGAGCTGGCCTTGGGCAAAATTGTGCAGTACTGTAGATGGTACCTCCTGACCTTACATGACAGACTTATGCCCACTTGTACTCCTTTCTGAGTACCTGATTGTTACCTCTTCTGCCTCCTTCCTCTCTCCTCCTTCTGTTATCTTCTAACTGCTTAATAGGGGTGCTGGGATGGCATACTCACGGTGCCACACAGGGTTTTCTCTCTCTCTAATCCGTCTAATGAAAACTTATTTCACAAGGTATCATTCCTGCTGGGATTTTGAATGGTTTTCCTGCCATTGCCATCTAGGGTGTTAGTGCATAATGATAATTCCTCAAGGGGGTCACCCGTTCCAGGCCCTTTTCATTTTAACAGAAAATAATGCCGCTTAGCCCAGAAGAATGTCAGCAGTAGCAGAGTGCCTAGTAGGCTAGCATCTGATAAAGAAACACACAGTTTTTGTGTGCATAAGATGGTGGGAGGTGGGAAGGAGGGAGACAGACAGACAGAGACAGAGAGGGGGAAGAAAGGGAGAGATTTAAGGGGGATAATGAAAGACATCAAAGAGAGATTCCTAGCTCAGTACAAATATAGAAACCTATGAAAATGATTACTATAGAAATTAGAACCCTTAAAAGTAGTATTGAAAATATGAGATAGAGATTATTTCTGAAAGGAGCATGGAAGTGGATACCTATCCTAGGTTTATCTGGGCCTATGGTAGGCCCAAAGTCACTCAGACCTTCTTTTTTTTTTGACATGTTTGGTTTTCAGCATTGATTTTCACAGGCGTTTGAATTACAAATTTTCTCCCCATTTCCTCCCCGCCCCCACTCCAAGATGGCGTACATTCTGGTTGCCCTGTTCCCCAGTCTGCCCTCCCCTCCGTTGCCCCATTCCCCTCCCATCCCCCTTTCCCTTCCTCTCTCCCCTGTTCCCTTCCCGTACACCCTCCCTAAGAAGTCAAGCAATTCAACATGGGCCCCATGCATATCATTATGTATAACCCTTCCACAATACTCATGTTGTGAAAGACTAACTATATTTTGCTTCTTCCTAACCTATCCCCCTTTA
>CM053622.1:491441085-491461284 GCA_028646595.1 Phalanger gymnotis
GTCTCAGTGCCTTTAAAATCAGAGAGGGCTTCTTTATGCCTGATTGCTATCTTTCCTATTGCAATTTTAGTACGTTCTGTTTCATAGTACTGTTAGTAAAATGGAGGAGAGCCACTTGTTGTTCATACATTAGACATTTATCCAGGTCCCTCTCCTTTAGTTTTCTCTTCATCAGTTTGATTAATTTCAATTCATTAGGCATTTAGTAAATGCCTACTACATGTACAATATGGCTTTCACGTGTAGGTAGATAGGAAGAGAAATCTATGGAAGGTGAGTGGAAATAGTAGTGAGATGGTTATTATAGTGGTATAGTTTAATGAAGGTCAGAATTAGGGTGGTGCCAGTGGAAACAGAAAGGAAGGGAAATATTTTTTAAATGTTCTATTGGTACCTTTTGCCTTTGCCTTATAGTTATTTCTCATTCATCTCCCTCCAGATCAAATTGTGTCTTGGAACAAAAAAATGTAATAAGCAAAAATTTCCCATAAAGAAACCCTGCCTGACAATCTGTATGATAGTTTGGCCTAGAAGTACCCTACCTTTCTGTCATGAGGATGGAAGTGTGTGGCAGTATCTTCTCCAGTACCTTCATTGATTTAGGTAGGGATAGATTTAAGAAGTTGTAGAAGTGTCATTGAAAGGACTTCGCTCAGTGAGCTCAGTGATCTTACAAAGAAAGGCATGGAAAGACTTGCATGAAATGATGAAGGTGAAGTGAGCAGAACCAAGAGAACATTCTACATAGTAATAACAATATGGTTTTAAGAATGACTTTGAGTGGCTAAGTCATTTTGACTATTATAAATACACAAATTAAAGATAAAGGACATATGAAGAAAGACTATATACAGAGAAAAAACTGATGAATGGAAGTATGTATAGAATAATTTTATGTGTTTGCATATACATATACGTATTTATGTCTAATGTCTAATTTGTCTCCAAGGCAGGAGATGGGAGATGGAAGAAAAAAGAAAAAAAAATTTGCATGATCAATTTGCTGTATATGTAGAGAGAATAGCAACTTGTACATGGTAGATTTGCAGTTTCATGTGTAATCATCCTTTTTATTGTACTGTGTTATGGAAATGCTTGTATTGTTCCATGAATTGAAAATAAAATAAATTTAATAAAAAATATTTTTAAAAAAGAAGAATGGACGTGCTAATGAGCTGCGTGTAGGAAGGAAAAGGCCAGAGACGAGTCAAACATGACACCAAGTTCGAGAGCCTTGCTGGTTACGAGAATGCCATTTCTATTACCAGAAAGAAGGAAGTCAGGGAGAAGAGCTTATACTGGGCAAAACATGATGTTTGGTTTTGGACATGTCACATTTAAGGTGCTAGTTTTTGGTAGAACATTCAAATGGAGATAGGTACCCTGGTAGACTTTTGAAAATGTGGGACTAATGCTCTCTCTCTCTCTCTCTCTCTCTCTCTCTCTCTCTCTCTCGGACATACTGGGAATACCTATTTGGAAGTAGCAGAAACCTGACATTTTATTTCTCTGAAATCGTAGGAAATTGTGGAATTTTAAGTTGTGGTGGCTGGTGGTTGAGGGAGGTCAAGGAACATTAACACCTGTCTAAAAGCAAGTTCCTAGAACTGCAGTGAGAAGAGCTAATTGGGGGAGGGGAGAGGAAGGGAAATAAGCATTATTAAATGCATACTATGTACTAGGCACTGTGCTAAGAGCTTTACAAATATTATTTCATTTGATCTTATTTAATCTAATATAGGTCACAACTATAGAAGATCAAGTGAAGGGAGAGATTCTTAGCTTCGAACTTGAGAGTCAAGAAGACCCACTTTTGAATGCCACCCCAGACATTATTTATGAGCCCGTGGGCAAGCCATTTAACTTTTCTCAGCCCAATTTTATCATTTACTTGTGAAATGAGGATAATGATAGCACTATTAGAAACAAATACATACTGAATGTAGGTGCCGATCTTCGTCAGCGCATGACTGTCTCCCTGGTAGGTATCTGATGGTCTTGCTCATCAAGAATCTGGGTGTGTTTGTGTGCACGTGCATACAGTGTACTTGTTCATGAATGTGTACGTGTATCTGTGTCATTTAAAAACTGATCTTTTGCTTTTCTTTACAGTAACAAAGAGAGACATCTGTCTTGAGACGGGTGTTCAGCTTTAGACCTCTGGAGTGTGCCTCTCATCTCTAGATTCAGTCATTTGATGGAATGTTCCTAATGGCATATGGCTGCCTTAGAAGAAAAATGGCCAGTTTGAGGGTTTCCACATAGAGGTTTTCAGATTGAATTTTTGTGGCCAATTTGGCAATAGGACACTTTATATTATAAGAAGCTTATTTCTTGGCATTTTAGAATATAGTGTCCAGGAACTAGAACTAGTGACATTTCTGTAGAAGCATTCAGTTCAGGGGCCTGTTGGGTTGTAATATCACAGGGAACTGTTTTTCTCCTTCTGTAAGGAAATAATATTAAAGTCTGCTTTTGCCATCATTTACCACTTTCATTCTTGTTTCAGGGTCTTGGGCTAACACCCTACTTTTTCTTTTAAAAGAAAAAAAATCACACAAGAGAGAGTTCCTTGCATAAGACCAATTAAATTCTGGCTTTTATCTCTTTTTATCCTAAGAAATGATCCTTCTGCAGGGCCTGCAGTCAAGGCCAGAGTATAAAAAGTTAAATTATTGCTTGCTACAGCTGTCTCTGTTACTGGTTTTTACACCAAGAACTCCTCTGTGTCGGAGTTCCCAGTTCCCTGTTCCCTTTATTAATTTGGCTAATACAAAACCTTGCTATTTCCCATATATCTTTTTGAATGCCTAAAAGTTCTTTTTTTCTCCTCCTCCTCCTCCTTCTCCTCCTTCTTTTAAAGAAGGATGGTGGCAATATACCACAGTTACTTCACAAAGTGCTTAGATTCAGAAATACCATTGGAATTGGAAAAGGCATTAGAGATCAATTAACTTGGAGTATTATGGTGAGCCAGTAAAATATTCAAAGTGTTTACCCTTGATCACACCATCTGCCATGGCTTTTCATTTACAACTTTCTATGGAGCCAGTGAGAAAGGCGGGGGCGGGGGGGGGGGCAGGGAGGAGGGGAGAGGGGAGTGGAAGGGGTGTCCAGAGACAGGAGGAGCAAGAAGCAGAGTGAGACAGAGAGAGAGAAAAAATGAGACAGAGACAGAAACACAGACAGGGAGAGAGAGAGAGAGAGAGAGAGAGAGAGAGAGAGAGAGAGAGAGAGAGAGAGAGACAGAGACAGAGAGACAGAGAGAGAGACAGAGGGAGAGAGAAGAAAGAATGACTTTTTTTGTTAAGTTTATAGGTTTTAAGAAATATTGATCTTTGAGGCAGTTAGGTGGTACAGTGGATCGAGAACCAGCCCTGGAGTCAGGAGGACCTGATTTCAAATCTGGCCTCAGATACTTATTAGCTGTGTGGCCCTGGGCAAATCATTTAACCCTGATTGTCTCTGCTTCCCCACCCTCACCCTGCTATGGGGAAAAAAAAGAGAAATATTGATAACAAATATTTGGCAGATTTGGGCAGATAAGTAAAGTAAATTTTGATACGAACTAGCGCTTGCCCATAAACCACAAATTGGGAAATAGTGTTCTAGTCCAATCTCTCTTACCTCTCAGTCAGTCAGTAAAGTAGCACTTAATAATAGTTTATATTTTTTTAGAATTCAATTTTATGTTATTTTCAGTACTCTCATCCCACTTCCCCCCTCAACTAGCATTTATTAAACACCTACTGTGTGTCAGACATTGTGCTAAGCACCTCCCTTGGTGAATTGACTCATCCAAGTTTATAAAACTAGAAAGCATGGGGTGGGGGCACAAATCTAACTTCCATGACTCCAAGTTCTTCCACAGAATATACAATTTTGCCCTGGTAGTAATCTTTTGGGTAGCTTTGTTTTTTGATATTTTTATTGATACCGTTAGTCAATTAATGTCTTTTGCATCCTTAGTTCAGCTATAATAATGGCAAGTTATTGCTATGTAAATCTACATTTTTGTTGGTTACTTTTACAAGAAACCCATGCTGCTCCCATTCTTAATGATCTAACTAGGCAAAACAGGTCATTAATTAATATTTGCTACATAATGTTTGCCTTGCTAAAATGTTTTTTAAATTTTTAATTCATTATCTTAATCTTTGGATATCCAGAATCCAAATAAGCAAGAAACCCAAAGAACTAGAATATTTTATTTATTTATTTTTGTATTAATATGCAGTGGTAATACACACACACACACACACACACACACACACACACACACACACACATATACATAAATACTAAATGATGGCCTTGAGGCAATATCATATCTGAGAGGACCTTCTGAATCATCAAAGATTTTCTTTAGTATAGTTTTAGCACTAAGTATATTTAATAGTAGCAATGAAATTCAGTACAGTTTATTGTGCTTGAATATTTTGAAAATCAGCAGACAATATTCAGAATGCCTACTTCCTGAGCCATTTTGCATAGGTGAAAGTGGGCTTGTTTGTTTGTTTTTTGCTTTGTTTTAGTTTTTTTCCTGCCTCAGTACATACTCCTGAGTCTAGTGTAAAACCAGTCCAACAATGAATGACATGCATTTTGGGTTTCAACAATGACTTTATTAAAAGACTGGAAAGGCCACTTAGAGGGAATAAGATTAAAGAGAGCTGGTCAAAATTAATGAAATGCTATAATTAGCTTTGTTGGCCCTAGAATGGTCTGAATCCCATGGCATTCAGTTGGCTATTAACTAGGATTTATGCTACCCAGAAAAATACATCTGTTGTAAATGGAGAAGTCATCTTGTCCCAAGGGTTGGTGAACTATCTTGGGTCTATAGACAAAGGAGGAAAGCAGCCAAGTGTTCGTAAGACTAGGAGAAGGACCAACAACAACAGCAACAAGAAACATTTCTTAAACTCTTATTATCTGCCAAGCATTATGCTAAGTACCAGGGATACTACTAAAGCAGTGAAATAGCTTCTACTCTTAAGAAGTGCACACTCTAATTTCGGGAGATAATACAATATACAGGAGGGTTCGCTTAATGACACTTGGGAAGGGCTCCAGACAACTTAGGAAGCAGTAGTGGGGCAGATGGGTCAGAACTTAGCCGAAAATGGATGTCTAATCCCTGGTGGGAAGTGGATAACTAGAATTTGGTTGGAGGAAGGGAAGCTCTGTGCATCCTACCCTGGCATCTGATGGAACTTATGCTGGTGGTCAGGATCCTGGTGGTGAGACACAGTGGGAGAGGGAAAGGTCCCAGGCATCTGATGGTGTCACTGGTTCCTCCAGGCTGACCATCTGCTGGCGAGCTCCCTCCAGTGTGAACAGCCCTTGGCTCTCGGCTGTGACCATTTACGAAGCTCATATTGACATAGTACTTTAAAGTTTGCAAAACACTTTACTTATATTATCTCATTTGATCCGTCAACAACATGGTGAGGTAGATGCTTTTATTAACCCTATTTTACAGATAAGGAAACCAAGTCGCAGAGAGGCTAAATGACTTGACCAGCTTCACCCAGCTAATAACTGTATGAGGCAAAACTCATGAACTCAGGTCTTTGTGACTTCAAATTCAGCACCTATCCACTATGGCTGCCTCATGAATGCTGTCAATTTGTATGAGAGCTATTGCCTAATTCAAGTTATCAGCTATCCCATGACGATTTTTGTTTACTATGCTTCCCTTAGCTCCTTTCCTCAGGATATTTATACCCCAAGTGTTCAGTAATAAGTTTGCTATCTTAGATTAATTCTATCTTGTGCTTTCTTTTTCACTTATAAAGTACTTCCGTGCTACCATATTTGTCTTTCCAATCCCTAGCCTTAATATAACTGCATTGTTTTCAGTACAATGGAATTTGCTGCCCTAATAGCATTGCCTCATATACATGGAGTAGTAAGTATTAGCTCATATCCCAATTCTTCCTCTTATTAGCTGTATGGCCCTAGGAAAGTTGCTTGACTCCTTTGGGCCTCAGTTTCTCCATCTGTCAAATAGGGTGATAACCTGCCTGCCTTAAAAGGTTGATGGTAAATCAAAGGATTTAATTCATACAAAGCTCTTTATCCTTCACTCATTCTACCAAAATGTCTTATTGTGATATGAAACAGGTCCTGGGTGCTTGAAGGTTAATCTAGTGGAACATAAGTTCTAGGCTTTGAGTATGTTTTATCATCCAAGGACTAGCTTTGACGGACTCAGAAAAGTTAATCATTAAAAGAGCAGCCTAGTTGGTGAGGTATGTCAGTCATGAGGACTGTTGGTTAATGACAATTCTAATAAAATCACAGATCCTTGAGTAGTGTATTAATTTGAAGTAATGTACTTAATGAACCTTAAAGAGGTATATAAATATAAAATATGGTTATTGTTCAAATTCTGATATATATTTTTAACTTCTTAAGGGAGTACTATCTTGATGATGGAATAGTTATTTGAAGAAGGAATTTATGTCTTATAAAATGGTACATTACCCTCTGCCTTATAGTATTTTTCTCATCTCTGTTTTGGGAATTACACTTTAGTTTAAGATTGGAAGCCTACCAATTTCCAAGTCTCACAACTCCTCATCTGATAAAAGAGCCTAATCATCTTGGTTCTGCCACTTGCCACCTCTGTGACTTGGAGCTTGCAAGTCACTACATCTCAGTTTCCCCATCTGCAAAATAATGTCTAGACTAGGTGACCTCTAACACTCTTGCCAGATCTAGATTTATGATCGTCTTATTCTCCAGAATTCAAAGTAAATTCTGTAGAAATTAAAGGCCTTGGACCTTGGTGTTTTGGGAAAAGAGTACCTGCTGCTTAAGCTATCATCAGTACCTCAGTAATCCCTACCGGGGCCAGAGAATTGTCAGGCAGGAGAATTTGTGTGCTGTATGTACCCCTGGATGAGTGGTAAGGGCCAGGATTGGCCTTGGGCAGGTTGAGTAGGGGGAAGCAGTATAGAATGAAATGAGCAGCTCAAACTTATATAAGGCTCTGAAGTTTGCAAAGCGGGCTTCTCACGTCAAGCCTGCTATGTAGGTAGTTCTGATTTTATCCTATCAGTTTTATAGCTGAGGAAACAGGCCCAGGTGGTCAAATGACTTGCTCTTATGTTGGAGATTGGACTAGAGCCTCTGACTCTAATTGTCTCGTTTTCATACAACAGCATTTTGTATCTTAACCCTCCTACCTTTACCACCTTGAGCAAGTCCCTTACGATTTCTGGGCCTCAGTTTTCTTATCTGTAAAATGAAGGAGTTGAACTAGATAACCTCTAAGTTTTATCCTAGATTGAAATTTGTGTTCTTGTGATAGAGTGTATGTATGGAGTATTCCAAAGGCAAGCATTTAGAATTCAGTGAGTTCCTGTATTCCTGTACCTTCTTCTGCCTAGGGGCAACTAGATGGTGCAGTGGATGGAGCTGTGAGCCTGCAGTTAGGAAGGCCTGATCAAATTTGCCCTCAGACACTTACTAACTGTGTGACCCTGGGCAAATCACCTTACCCCTGCCTTAGTTTCTTCAGCTGCAAAATGGGAATCATAATAGCACCTACCTCCGAAGGTCATTGTGAGATAATATTTCTAAATTGCTTAAGACAGTGCCTGACATAAAACAGATGCTTAATAAGTCCCTTCCTCCCTTCCTCCCTCCCTCCCTTCCTTCCTCCCTCCCTCCCTCCCTCCCTCCCTCCCTTCCTCCCTCCCTTCCTTCCTTCCTTCTTTCATCTTTACAGAGATCTGATGGATGTAGGTGAGAGACAACCGAATTAAGAGCGGATTCATTATCTCCACATTTATTTTCCTCATTAAAGAAAGCTTTGAGGAGAAACCAACTATATATCCAATGTTGCTTTATTAACTCAGGTTAATTAAGGCTATTAACTTCAGTGTATTGATAGAAACTATCTCATAAAGAAGGGGAAATGTACTGAATAAATTTGGTTCAATGCAGAAAATGTTGATATTAAGATGTTTCTCCTTTTTAAGGAGATCAATGGGAGAAGGGCACCCAGTTTTCTCTTCTTGCCTCTCTGTTTATCCCACCTGCCCTTCTTGCTTGGAATTCCTCTAAGTAACCTTTGGTAGATTAGACCCATCCTCATCATTAATCCAAACTTATTCTTTTTTTTGTCCCAGATTTTCCACAGTTTAATATGGTAGTAATAAGGGAAACATGTCTGGGTGTGTATTATCTTCATTTGGATTTGATTTTTTAAATGCTTATGAGACACACCCTTTGGCCATTTGCCTAATACTCTACCCAGTGCGAGGTGATGTGCCAATATGACACTTGCTCTGACAAGTCTTATGCATGTTTATGATTACAACCTTTAATTAATGGAAGTACATTTATATTTTGACAGTAGACAGATAATAAAGATATCAGTGGAACAACTTTGGCAGGCAATAACTTCTGAACACTGCTGTTTTATAGCTTTCTTCTCAGTTTAGAGCCCCAGAGCACACTGGGAACAGATTCTTGTTACTGTCCTCCACATCTAGAATAGCCCTTTTCCTTTGGAAGAATTTTCAGGGGAGATGAAATGCGAATGAGAGGAACCGAAAATATTTGGGAGCATTAATTGTGAAATGCATTTTTATATAGCTAACTTATTTTCTTTTCCACAAAGCTCATACCAATGGAATGCTAGTGACCTGAGAAGTTTAACGTGCAGTGTTTACTCACCTAACAGGTTTCACCAGACCTGCATTTGACAGTGTGCCTGTGTATTTATGTTGAGGATGGATCACACCATTTGTGTAGTGAGTTTTTCAATTTCTACACATTGGTACATCTGTGTGCGGGGATTCCTTACACTGAATGATAGAAAGCAGAATGAATTTCAGCTAAAGCCTAACCTCTTACAGTTTTCTGTACTTCCAAAACACTTAGATCCTACTTGATCCCCTTACCCTGCAGCTTCCTGGGTCCTAGCCCTGGGATTATGAACTCCTGTTGAAATTATAAATGTGTATACGTATGTATATTACCTATGTATACACATATCATCTGTGTATAGTTACATAGATGTGTGCATATATGTTCATGCATATACTATATATGCATGTATAAATACGCATGTGTGTAAATAGATATATGTAGTTTAAACGTTTATAATTTTAATCCATAGTATGTAACCTCTGATAATCTCATAGACCTTAAAAGCTAAAAGAGATATTAATCTAGTCCCTTTATTTTATGAAATAAGCCAGGCTCCTAGAAATAAAGCAACTTTCCTAAGATTATATAGTTAAAAAGTCTTGTAACTTGGCTCCAGTTGATCAGATCCCAGGACTGTGCTCTTTCCATATGGTACTCCATACCTTTTTTCATTCTCTTCAGAACCTTATTCAAGACTTATCTCTTCTCTGAAAGCATTAAAGACCGATTGTGCCTGGCTAATATAGTCAGAAGCTTCCTTCCTCCTCTGCCTTCTCATCCATCATCACCACATTATAAGATCATAGATCGAGGGCTGGAAGGAAATTCAGAAGCCAACTAGTCCAATCCTCTTATTTTACATAAAAGAAACTAACATTCAGGGAGAATAAATGATTTACTTACCCAGCATTACACAGATAATAAGATAATAAGCATTAGATATGGGATTTTAATCATCTCATCCTTCTGAATGTTTAGCTTTTCTCTCTGACTAGAGTTGTTTATTTATATATTTTTTTCAGTTGCATTCTGGGCATTTGTCTATGTCTATTCTATTTCTTCTCTTTAATTATTAGACCTTTGAGAGAAGGGTATCTTAATATAGTTTGAGTGAAGTTTGGGGTTCTAAGGTACAGAGCAAGGAGAAATGGCAATCTCCCTTATATGCCATATACGTACAAGTGGGAAGATACTCAGAACTCCCTGCTGGACAGAAAAGGGCTTTTACTTCCAGTGGGCATCACTTGGACCAGGTCCCTCAAGAGATTTCAGCTTCCCTACACTTCTTCATTACTGAGCAGTACCCCACTGTGGTCCTTTCAGAGACTATGCTCTTTATTTCCTTAGAAGCTTGTCCAAGAGCCTGAAAGATGCTCAGGAAATGCCTAACTGAATGGTATCCTAGGATCTGCCTTTCAAATGCACTTGTTTAAAATATTTTTTAAAAAATTGTCACATAATGAAGATACTGGTTATTTTACAAGTTAATTACTCAGAAGATTATTAAGTAGTTTTAGTGTCATATAGCATATGCATTATTTAACAGATAAAAAATAGTGAACATTTCAAAAAAGAAAAAAAATGTAACTTAGTTAAGAAATATCAATACCCACAATTCTTTGTTGTTTATTTTCTGGGAAAGAAAATTAATGTGTGCATCATTGGAAAGCCACAGGATAATTCTGAATTTAATTAATTTAGTAAAAGTCATACCCTTCCCATCAAAACACTACACAACAAGACTCAAAAAAACCTATTTAAATCTACTCAGCCAGTACCGTTTTTGCTAATGAGTTGTATCATTTATCTGGCTTCCTTTTTATTTATGAATTGTCTATGCTTTTAGCTTTCAGATTTTTAATTGCAGGTCATCCTGCTAAAGGCTTTAAACTCAGATTAAAATTGAATATGCAAAATAAGAGAGCAAGAGAGGAATGAAATTGCCAAAGCAATGCCATTTAAAAAAATCAATCAAATAAAATTATAATTTCACAACAGCTACTGACTAGTTAGTGGGAAAGGGAAAAGCCGGCTGCTCTAAAGGCAAAAGAAACATCATTTCATGGGATACTAGGTTATCTCACCTTGTATCATTCATCATGAGCATAAGCAAATGAGCCAATTATGGAATAATTTCAGCTTACAAATCTGCATCTGTTGCAGAGGATGAAAAAGTAGAGAAATATAGAAAACTTGACAAGATTTTCTAAACCAAGCCAACATATAAATTAATATTTGGTGACATAAATGAAAAGGTAGACATAGAAGACTAGTGAAATATATTGAAAATTATGCTTTGGAATTCAGAAAAATGAAGCTGCCAAGTATTTATCATAGCAAAAACAATGACATTAGAATCTAGAGGGCTAGCCTAGAAGCCCAGAAAACCTGAATTCAAGAGCTATTTCTGACACATATTAGCCATGTGTCCCTGGGCCAAGTCACATAATGTCTCAGTGATCCAGGTAGGACAGTTAGGTAGCACAGTAGATAGAGTGCCATGCTTAGAGTAAGGAAGACTCATCTTTTTGAGTTCATAACTGGCCTCAGACACTTACTACCTGTGTGACCCTGAGCAAGTCACCAAACCTTGTTTGCCTCAGTTTCCTCATCTGTTGAATGAGCTGGAGAAGGAAATGGCAAGCCACTTCAGTATTTTTTCCAAGAAAATTCCACGTAGAATCACAAAGAGTTGAACACTACTGAAAAGGACTGAACAGAGAGCTCTAGGATAGTAAATCTTTAAGGTGTTAAGTTGCAGAGAAGTTTCCATCTTGCATTAGTGGAGAGAATATCTCCATTTGGCAGCTCTCCATACTATACAGATCCAGTTCCCATCCCCTTTCCCTGTATATCATGAATGTTTTTTATGTTTTACTGATGGACCACCCCTGTTGTATTTGACTTCACTGCCCCTTCCTGACCTCCCCCTACCTTAACCTAATAGAAACCTCCCTTGCAACAATGAATTCTTTAAGAAAAAAATTGGAAAGTGATAGGTTCATCAAACTTTCAGTAACATTGGGGAAAAAAATGGAATTGACTCTTATTTCAACAAACAGGTTAACAACATGGAATTTATTTCCTATCAGCTCTCTTTGTACAGTTGTGTCAGAGGTGGTTTAAACCAAAAGTCATTATCAAAACCAATGTGGAATAGAAATTCAAGTCAAGAAGGTGATTATGTCTAATCCCAACAATCTGACTCACTTAAATAAATTTTCTTTCAGAAAATAAAAAGGAAATGGATTAAAATAAATACATTCTTAATTAGTATCACAATTTAGAGCCATTTATGGCCATAATGACTAAGCCAAGAGGAACTAGAAAATGCTTCAGCAGGCAAACAATTCCCCATGCCAGACAGAGAGAACTGGTAGCCAAAGTCAACATTGATTTAGAGAACAAGGTCATTTCTAAAATATTTTGGAGGAATACAGGGAATTATAAGGAGTATTACCTCATAGTACAGAGAAAAGCAGCAGATGAGGAAAAGGAATCTGTGGAAGGCTTGGTAGAGGCCCAGCTAAACCAGATAATCCCAAGAGTGTTTAAAAGGAAAAAGAAGGATATGAAATAAACAGATTTACCAACATTTCTACAGAAAACAATTTTCATCATTAGTGATAGTGACACTACCGCATTTGAATTTTCATGCTGTATTATCTGATACGAGGAAAATAGAAATGTCATTTAAGAAGATGAAATTAAGAAGGGCAGCTGGACCTGGCCAAATACTTTCAGAAGAAGTGGTGACATAATTAAGACGTTGAAGCATTAATATTCAAGATATTGCTAAGATGAGAGTCTTCCACTGTGTTGGAAATTATCACAAATGGTATTATTTTTCCCCAGTGTACCAATAATACATCAGCAATAGCAATGTCAGGTTTCAAACTATAATAAAAGAAGTTATAAAAATTATTTGGTGCTGGTCAAAAAACAGAAAAGTTGATCAATAGAAATAGTTAGATTAAATAAAACCCAGAAACAATCAAACTTTGTAACGTAGTATTTGATAAGTAATTACTATTTGATAAAAAGAAATAATGGAAAAGCTGGAAAGCACTTTGGCAGATATTAGGTTTAGACCACCATCTTTCAGTAGTATTGCAGTGAGCTCCAAACAGATACATGGCTTAGATACAAAAAAAATCTTGTAATATGCTATATTATATAGCTACATTATATAATATACAATTAGAGGAAAAGGGAAGGAGACACAGAATCCCAAGCTATCCCCCTCCTGCAAAGCCTGTCCTTTTAATATATGTATTCTTCCTGGGATGCTATAAGGTTGTAAAACAGAATGCCATAATCTATTTACTCAAAGAGAAAAGTTACATGGTGGCTGAAAGCAGCCTGCAGTGTATTACCCATGATGATTTTTTGCATGATAAAATTGGCATTAGAAATATCATTGGGGAGTTGCATATCTGGAAAAGTAGGTGAGATGTATTGAAATCAAGAGATAACAGATTGGAAGTCCTATATGTTGGCACCCACCTAATATTAAAAGAACCACCAGACAGTGTTCAATGCATTAGATCGATATCTAATGGAGAAGCTATAGATATAAACCCATAGATGAGGACCACACCAGATGAGAAGGCATGGGTGGGATGTTGACTCAAGTAGTGGAGGAAATGCCCTATTGAGATCACAGATGAATTGGAGTATCTTTTAGCCATTGTTGGAGATTAACATTGATTGAACTAAAGACAGTGTTACAATTCAGTGTTGGTCTGGGTCGTATTTTGAAAACTTACCAAAAGCTAAAGCATTGAATAGCTTCCTTTTTGTGTCAGTTTTTGTACTCATTCTTGTTTCTAATTCTGGTCCTTAACATTTAGAATCATAAAATTTTAGCTCTGGAAGGAATCCTAGAAATCATGTGGTCCAACCTCTTCATTTTACAGAAGAGGATAGTGTGAGACAAAATGACTAAGTGGCTTTCTTGGGTCACACTGCCAATTATTAACAGAGCCAGAGTTATGGCCCAGCACTCTTGACTCCCAGGTCTGTGCTCTTTCCCCTACACTGAGATGCCTCTCGCGTCTCAAAGGAGAAGCCCATTAATTCTGAAGATTTGATGTGCCATGTGTTGTGATCATATTTAATTTGAGATAATTGTCAAAATGAATGTTGGGAGAAATTAATCACATCACTCTTCTTCTTAAGCTATTTGACATTAAATGCTTTTCCTATCTTTAAAATTTCCCCCTTGGGCCTAGTGATCCAACTTTTATTCTAAATGTAAATAAGGCCCTCCCCTCTTGTGAGACCAAATGAAGGAATTCATGTTTATGTCTGCAAAGTCATTGATTTTCAGTTCTGCCTCCTACTACAAATATTCACATAACATGACATGTGTCATGCTGGTATAGAATTCATTTGGTTCAACATTTATGAAGTGCTTACTGTATATAACATTCTCCATTATGTTTTGAGGTTACAAAGACAGGATCCAGGAGGTAGAACTCATTTCAATTTGGAAATGTGGGTTGGGGGTGGGGGAGGGGGAGTGACAGTTTAGAAAGAAGGATCATGCACAGGGGGGTTTCACTGAGGAAGCAGTATCTGAACTTGACTTTGAAGATTTACAAGATAGAAGAAACAAAAATCTTCCTTAGTGACTTATTTTATCTGACTCCCCTTCAGTCCCTTTGAGTTCCACATAAAGAAGACTGCTTATGGTCCTCTGAATTCCAACTCCTGCCCCTCTGAATCCAAACAAGTCATTAGACCAAGTTGGCCTGGAATGCATTCTCTTGTTATCTGCAAGTCAGATCTGTATCATTCTCCTAACCTGGGCTCCTGAGGAAGCTTTTCCTTTGCTAATTTTCACTACCTCCTCAAATCACCTTAGATTACACCATGTGTACTGATTCTAGCTCCTTCTCTATTCAGTTTAATGTAACCTCCTTGAAGGTTAGGGCTGCTCTGTCTTTCTTTAGGTATTCCCAGTCCTTAGCATAGTGATTGCCTAGAGTAGGCAGGTAATAAATGTTTGTGGAATTGAGTTAAATTGAGAAAGAGGGAGGTATAAATTCCAGGAATCCATAAAGGAAAGCATAGAATTATAAAAAAAGGACAAGATGAGGAAATGAAGAGAAAGCCATCTTATAAAGCACAATTCAAATAACATCTCCTCCAAGACTTCCCTCATCCCCCAATGACCTTTCCCAATGAATTAGTAATGGATTCTTCCCTTCTTCACCTGCCATAGTCCTTTGTTTTCTGTCTCTTTAGTGTACTTGTTCTGTACTATAGTTATCTGTGTATTATATCCTCTTAATAATAATAGCTAACATTTAGATAGTGCTTACAACGCCCTAGGTGCTGCGCTAAGTGCTTTGCAAATGTTGTCGTTGTTGAGTTTTTCAGTCATGTCTGACTCTTCCTGACCCTATCGTGCCAGGCCCTTCTATCCTCCATTCTCTCTCAAAGTTTGCCCTAGTTCATGCTGGTTGTTGCTGTGACACCAGTCATCTTTTTCTCTGCTGTCCCCTTTTCCTTTTGCCTTCAATCTTTCTCAAGATCAGGGTCTATTCCAATGAGTCCTGGCTTCTCATTAAGTGGCTAATTAATTTAAGCTTCAGTTTCAGTATTTGACCTTCCAGTGAATAGCCTAAATTAATTCCTGTAAATATTGCCTGATTTGATCTCCTTGCTATCTAAGGAACTCTCAGAACTCTTCTCCAGTACCACAGTTCAAAATCATCAATTCCATGGCACTCAGCTTTCCTTAAAGCCTAGCTGTAAGAGCCATACATTGTTGCTGGAAAAACCATAGCTTTGACTACATCAACCTTTCTCAGCAAGGTCTCTGCTTTTTGGCATGCTGTCCAGATTTGCCATAGCTTTCCTTCCAAGGAGTAAGCATCTTTTAATTTTATGGCTTACATATATTACTTCATTTGATCTCACAGCAACCCTGGGAAGCAGGTGCTATTACTATCACCATTTTACAGATGAGAAAGTTGAGGCAAACAGAGGTTAAGTAGCTTGACCAGGGTCACACAGACAGCAAGCGTCTGAGGTTGTATTTGAACTCAAGTGTTCTTGACTCTAGGCCTGATGCTCCATTCACTGCTAGACTTGTAATCTTCCTCAATGTCTAGTTGCTGCTTTGCCCAGAGTAAGCACATATTAAATGTTTTTGGAATTGGAATAAATTGAATTAAAATTCAGTTTTATGGGAACAGAGAGTATGTAGATGAGAGAAATGTAAGATGAGGTTGGAAAGTTAGAGACAGAGTTGGAGTGAAGTTGTAGAGGATCTTGAATGTCAGATTAAGAAATTTGTTATTTATTATTTTAACGTGAATTAATAAATATTTTAAATTTTATTAGTTTGAATTTCTAATAGTCAATATCAATAGGCATAGTTTTGAGGTCTTTAATAACTTTTAGGTGTATAGAGTGGTCTTAAGACTAAAAAAATTGACAACTATTAGTACAGTGTAAAGTATACTGGATTTGGAGCCAGAAGAACTGGGTTCAAATGTTATCTCTGCTGTCTACTACCTCTTTGACCTGTGAGGGAAATAACACCATCTGTTCTGTTGTGTCAGTGGACGCAACAATTTTCTTAGAGTTTTCATTTTTCTAGTACTTTATTATTTATGAACCCTACTCACCAGCTTTTTAGAGTTAGAACCAGAAGAGTCACAAGTGAAAGCCTTGTTAACATGGTTGAATTCAAGACTCCAGATTTAAACAAGAGATTAATACCTTGTTCACATTCATATTTAGCAAATATTTATTCAGCACCTGTTGTCTGGACCCTGGAGGAAATTTAGAAAGTTTAGGGAACTTTAGAAAGGCTCAGTTTCTGCCATGGTGGAACTTACTTAGATTAATAAGGGGACAAATACTAATTACCATAATTGCAATTCAATTATTCCAAATCTCTCATGTATGAGAGAAGCACAAAGTACTTTGTGAAGTGTTGGAGAGAAGGTGTTTCCGACTGGGAGATTCAAGAATGTTTCATGAAGGTGTTGGCATTTAATTTAATGGAGGAGTTGAGCTTTAAAAACATGTACGAATCCAAGAAATGTAAGATAAGGGATTGGGGGAATGAAAAGGAGAGTGTTACAATATAGGGAAATTCAATAGAAAGTTTCAGAAGTAAAAAATAAAAAGTGAGGCGCATGTTTGAGAAATGGTGAATGGTCCAGTCTAGGTGAAGTATAGAGTATGAGATAAAGTTAGAGAGAGAGAGAGAGTAATGTCACCTTGTGCAGGTTCTTAAATACCAATGGAATTTGAATTTGAACTTTTATTGGTATACAATAGAGATAATTTTGATCAGGGGTGATATAACTTGATCCATCCTTAAGAAATATTAATATATCAGTCATATGAAGGGTGAATTGTATGGGGAGTAGAGTGGAGGTAGGAAGTCTTACCTATTAAAGTATTGGGGGTTGGAGAGAATGTGTGAGGTGGTAATGAGGGTCTGTACTTGGATGGCAACAACAGCAGTCAAGAGGAACGTTGAATGCCACCGATGTTACAGAGATGGAATCAATGAACTTGACTAGACATGAGAGCTAAAGAAAAGAGAAGGGTTAAAGACAACATTGGAGTTTGAACATCAGAGACTGAGTGGTTCAGCAATGGTGATGCCATTGGCATAAATGGCAAAATCAGAAAAAGAAGCAGATTTGCAGAAAAAAAATCTTAAAACTGATTTTGATGTGCTGGTAAAGCAGTAATTCTGATGGAGAGGGGCTATATGCCTGATAACAAAAAAAACTTGTGTTTGCTTTTTTCCTGTTTTGTTGTAGGATACACTTACACTGGAAGACATTAAGCCACCAGTATCTGATTTATTTTCCTTTCATAGGCTTCCCTATGTTTTAAGCCTTTATTTAACATTCCATCTGCCACTGTGTTCTCTAACCAAGATTGCTATTGGTTCCATGCTGCTTGGGAAGAGGGGCTCTTCAAAACCAATGTGAATTGAGGTGACAAAATAAATCAAATCATTTTTAAAACATTTGGTTTGACCTAGTTGAAGAATAATGCCATCAGTGTTCTATCTTCTAAATATGAACATCTGCGGGCTTGATAACTACATAGCAATTGTGCAGGTTCTTTTATAATAGTTAAATCTTAACAGATCTTCACATTCTGGAATAGTGAATAACATTTAAGGAAGAAAACTTTGTTTTGATGAGTATTGACATATTCCAATAATGCACATGATTAGATATTCTTAGAAACTTTTGGATTTCAATGTCCAGATATGAATATGTGTATGTGTGGGAATGTAAAAAAGAGAATGAATGAGGAGCGTGCTTTTTTGTACATTTGACCTAGGCTAAGTATAGCATAGTAGGCTTTACTGATATTAGAAATATAAAGAGTTAATTTATTTTTGCTTATAGTAAACAACATCCTTTTCTAGGTTCATGAGTGGCTCACTTTCTTACTAGAGGAAATAAATCAGATAAATTAATTTTATAAATTCATAGCTTTTAAATTTACCATATTTTCATCTCTTCTCCATTATGGACCTAGGTGAGGTTCTTTTCATTATTGCTAAAGACACAACCTGATTGTCAGTAAATGAAAAAAAAACCCATACATTTTTGAAAGTCATTTTCAGTTGTGTCTGACTCTTTGTGACTTCAGTTGGGGTTTTCTTGACAAAGATACTACAGTGGCTTGCCATTTCCTTCTCCAGATCATTTAACAAATGAGAGAACTGAGGCAGACAGGGTTAAACGACTTTCCTGGAATCACACAGGTAGTAAGTGTGTGATGCCAGATTTAAATTCTGGTCTTCCTCACTTGAGGCCTGGCACTCTAGCCACTGTGCCACCTAGCTGCTTGGAATAACGTTATTGGAATAATTAATCAGGGTCCTGTCAGTAGTTTTGTCGTGAAATTTGGTTGTTAGCTGAATTTAAGCACTGTGTTATGATAATAGCCTTATTGAATTAGGCTGATCTTCTAGGCTAGATTCTGTATAGAATTAAAATGTTTAAAAAGTTTCCATGTATTATTTCATGAACATTTTATTTTGCTTGATATCCCTTTCTTCTGCTCCTCCTCCCCTGCCCCAACTTGAAATGTATTCAAGGAAAATCTCCAAATATAGCTTAGGCATAGCTCATTTCTTATCTCCCATTAAAATTTTTACCTCTGCATTCTTACTCCTGAACTTGTCATTTAATTGAAACTGCCCTCTCCAAAGTTACCAATAATCTACTATTTGCCAAATCTAAAGATCTTTTCTGGATCCTCATGCTTCTTGACCTCTGCAGTATTTGACACTGTTGTTGACTTTCTCATAAAGTGTGTTCTCTCTTCTAAGGCTTTTCATGACACTGTTCTCCCTTGACTTTCTTCCTACTTGTTTGATTGCTCTTTCTCAGTCTCCTTTGCTGGATCTGCATCCATGTCATGTCCCCTAACTGTGGGTGTTCACTCAAGGATCTCTCCTGTCTCCTTTTTTCTTTTCTTTCTATACTCTTGCTGATCTCATCAGCTCCCATTTGTTCAATTGTCATTTTTATGTGAAATACTCCCAGATGTATAGGAATCTATATAGGTCTAGTCTTTCTCTTAAGCTCTGTTATTGCATTGCCAGTTGCCTAATAGAAATTTCTTTTTTTCTCTTTAAAGTAGTATTTTATTTTTTTCCAATTATATGTAAAGACAGTTTTTAACATTCATTTTAAAATAAAATTTTGAATTCCAAATTTTCTCCCTCCCTCCTCTCCTTTCTCCCTAAGATGGTAAGTACTCTGCTGTAGGTTATGTGCAATCCTGTAAAACATATTTCCATATTAGACCTGTTATAAAAAAAAAAGGAAAAAAAATATGAAAAAATAAGGAAAGTGAAATAGTATGCTCTTGATCTGTATTCAGACTCCTTCAATTCTTCCTCTGGATGTGGATAACATTGTCCATCATGAGTTTTTTGGAATTGTCTTGGATCATTGTATTGCTGAGAAAAGCAAAGTCAATCATAGTTGAGTATCATATAATGTTGCTGTTACTGTATAAAATGTTCTCCTGGTTCTGCTCACACTTTGCATTAGTTCATGTAAGTCATTCCAGGTTTTCTGAGACCTGCCTGCTTGTCATTTCTTATAGCACAATAGAATTCTCGAATGGACATTTCTAACTGGATGTCTCATAAATACATCAAACTCAATATGTCCAAAACTAAATTCTCCCCTCTTTCAGACTTCCCGTTCTGGTAGAATATACCGTCAACTTTCCAATCACACAGGTTTACAACCTTGTTGTCATTCTTGGACTTCTCACTTTCATTCTATATGTCTACTGAAATTGCCAGTGTCATTTTTTTCTCCACAACATCTCTTGTATACACCTCCTTCCTTCTACTCAGCTGTCACCTTTCTCCTGGACTATTACCATAATCTTTTTTTTAAATTTATTTTTAATATGTTTAGTTTTCAGCATTGATTTTCAAAGGCGTGTGAATTACAAATTTTCTCCCCATTTCCACCCCCGCCCCACTCCAAGATGGCGTACACTCTG
>CM053622.1:491461784-491484663 GCA_028646595.1 Phalanger gymnotis
TTTTTCCAATGAGATATTTCACATTGTCTTCCATTTTTTCATTCCTTTGGTTCTGTTTGATAATATCTTGATTTCTCATCAAGTCACTAGCTTCCACTTGCTCCAATCTAATTTTTAAGGTAGTATTTTCTTCAGTGGTCTTTTGGACCTCCTTTTCCATTTGGCTAATTCTGCCTTTCAAGGCATTCTTCTCCTCATTCGCTTTTTGGAGCTCTTTTGCCATTTGAATTAGTCTATTTTTTGAAGGTGTTATTTTCTTTTTTTGGCTCTCCTTAAGCAAGTTACTGAATTTTTTTTTCATGATTTTCTCACATCACTCTCATTTCTTTTCCCAGTTTCCTCTACTTCTCTAACTTGCTTTTCCAAATACTTTTTGAGCTCTTCCATGGCCTGAGAGAAATTCATATTTTCTTGGAGGCTTTTGATGTAGGCTCTTTGACTTTGTTGACTTCTTCTGGCTGTATGTTTTGGTCTTCTTTGTCACCAAAGAAAGATTCCTGAGTCTGAGTCTGAATCTGAGTCTGTTTTTGCTGCCTGTTCATGTTCCCAGTCGACTACTTGACCCTTGAGTTTTTTGTCAGGGTATGACTGCTTGTAGAGTATAGAGTACTGTATCCCAAGCTTGAAGGGCTGCACTGCTATTTTCAGAGCTACTTCTACACACCATGCGCTCCTTCTCCCCCAAGAACTGCCAACCAGGATTGCAGCCCATATCCAGGCAGGCCAAAGCAGGCTTTGCACTCCTGCTGTAATCTGCTGCTTAATTCCTCCCACCAGGTGGGCCTGGGGCTCGAAGCAACTGCAGGTGTAGCTCTGGAAGCAGCCTCAGAGCTGCACCATCTCTGCCACCCCAGGGCAGTGGCTGAGAGTGAATTCCTTTCACTCTGTCCCAGCAGCTTTTCTCACTAACCTTCCCTGTTGTTTTTGGCATTTGTGGGTTTAGAAGTCTGGTAACTGCCACAGTTCACTGATTCAGGGCGTTATGCCTGTTCTGCTCAGCTCCCATTCTGGTTAGTCCTGGCACAGCCCATGCTGGGCTGTGCTCTGCTCTGCTCCCAGCTTTGTGCGATAGACCCTTACCAGTAACCATATAGGCTGTCCTGGGCTGGAGCCCTGCTTCCCTTTGCTATTCTGTGGGTTCTGCAGCTCTAAAATTTGTTCAGATCTATTTTTATAGGTGTTTGGAGGGACCTGGAGCGGGGCGGGGGGAGCTTAAGCAAGTCCCTGCTTTCCAGCTGCCATCTTTGGTAGTAGATCTTTTTATAACCTTATATAACATCTATCAAACATCTATATAATATCTATGAAATGAAAGTAAATAGATCCTCTTCTTGTAGAGAGTAAGTAAATAGATCTTCTTCTTGACCTCTCTATAGTGTTTGATACTTGATCACTCTCCTTGACACTCATTTCTCTCTTGGTTTTTGGAACAACAATCTTCTGGTTCTCATACTGCCTGTCTGACTGCTCCTTCTGCCTCCTTTGTTGGTCTCTTATCCCTAGGTCTTGCATATAGAAGATTTAATATTTGTTTTTTTTGGCCCAAAGTGAATAAATTTATCAGTACAAGGTAACATAACCTTACCTAATGATTTCCTGAAGGAAGTTTTATTAACGTGCTGTTGGACTCCTTCCCCAAGCATTAAAACTCCTTCCCCTGCAGTAGTGTCTCTGTAGTAGGACCTTTTCCCAGGGAACCAATGAAACGTGCCTGGGACTTCACTCGTATGAACCCTGAAATTCCTATCCTACATATCCCTGTCCCCTGCAAATTGTGAATGGAATGGAGCAGGTAATAAAGTGGTGTTTTTGCCCATGTGTACCATCCTTACCTCTTTCTTACCTCTGTGAAAGCTTCTGTCAGGAGCTACACCATCACATTTGTGAGCTTTTTCAACTGTTCTCTTGGTGCTGTGTTTAGTGGTATTTTCAGGTTACACCAAGTAATTCTGTTTCTCTGTTACTAAGATATTATTTAGAAAATATATAATCCCTGTGTAGGCTCTACTTCTGTTCTAATTACAACCAAACATTATTCATCTCAATACAGATTAATCAGTGAATCATCAAACATTTATCAGGCTCCTACTTGAAGCAAAGACCTCTGCAAGATGCCTTACAACATACCAAAATGAAATAAGACACCTTTCCTGAGCCCAAAGGTCTTATATTCTAACTGAGGAGATAAGACGTATAGATGAGTAAAGATTCATTGAGTCAGTCTTGGCTGGTGTTTTGTTACAAGCTTCCCCCTCTTCCTCCTTGTCATTTTTTTGAGAGGCTTCCCTGTACCACTCAGCTGATGTATACTTAGAGAATGTAAATTATTTCAGTATTAGCTTAACTGTAATGTAATGGAAAAGAATATCTGTAAAGGTACCACATAATTCAGATATGTATGGATCTGTATTATATTTGATATATGCATATATATAACACATATAAATATGCATCTCTACATATATACATATGTGTGCATATATCATATATGTGATACATTATATTGTATATGGATATATTATATTATATATGATATTACCTATAACGTGGTCTGTCTATCTATCTATCTATCTATCTATCTATCTATCTATCTATCTATCTATCTATCTCTCTGTCTACCCATCTACACACACACACACACACACACACACACACACACACACTCACACAGACATACACAGACACACACATACAAATATTATGTAATGCTTTTGCACCACTCAGGAGTCTTACTGAATTCAGAATACTTATGATACCATGCAGTGAGGAGGTTGAGTGAGATGATTTTCAAGATCCTTGAAAATTTTAAGCTTATTTTCTCTCCTTCTTTTTCCCTCTTTCTCTCCCCACCTCCTTCTCTTCTTTTCTCCTATCTCTCTTTTTTCCATATATATGCATTTGCATTTGTTTTGCGTGTGTATATGACACCTTTGTATGCATGTTATATTACATGCACACACATATATATTGCAGATTCCCCCTCCCAGTAATCTCACTTAATATATTACATTATTAAATATGCATATGCGTATATACATATATGTATAAATATACATGTATCTCTCTACAAATACACACACACACACACACACACACACAGACTAGATCCAGCAGTAGCATATAGTACTAGAAGCCCTGGGATCAAGTCCCAAAGGACATAGAATGACTGTGAACCTGTCCTCTAGGCCATTATCTGGAACAATAATTTGCAGAAAAGGGTCTGACCTGCACAATCCTCATATCAAGTCTTCTCTTGTAATAATGAAACACTGATAAGCAAAACAAATGGAAAAACTGAGCATGTCTGTTAGCATATATAGTATTTTAGCATCCATCATTTTTCACCTTTCTATTCCAGTTATAACTTAATCTGGTCAGTAAATTTGGTACTTCGGAAGTGTAATAATTCTATTAGGCCATTAGGGCTCTACTTAGCAGTATTATTAAATTTGTAATATTCATACTGCTTTACATAAATAGGTTGGACCAGATGATATCAAAGATTTTAAAATTCTGAACCTATAATCCTTTTTCATATGTGTCATTTATGTAATGTTTTAGAATATGAAGTACTTTCCAGTGCATTACCTTTGAAAACTTCATCCTATCTCAGTTAATTTAGGCCCTTACATCTAGTAGACAAGCCTGTTATTCATCCATGTTAATTCCCTAACATACTTCTGTAGTGACTATTTTAGACCTTCTTTACCATCTTCAGACCCTGAATCTTATCTTCTCTGCCCTTTGCTACTTCCTCAGCCTCCTGGCTACTTTACTTAAAATATCTAGGCCACTCAGCATAACATAGCCCTTTTTCTCAATCTGCCTTAAAATATCTCTACTCTCTATATCAGTTCTTCCTGCCCTCCCACTTGTCTTAGAGGAAGACATGTCCTTCCTTTCCAAAGAGAATGCTTCAAACTGCCCTTTAATCTGTTCTTTCCTACCTCGTTCAATATCATGCTCCTTCAAATGCACCCCCTCTTTTCAGTATTTTAAAAATATGTTTTGTTTTTACATCACCTAGATTTCTACCTTTATCCCTTCCACTTCATTGTCAAGAGGTGGGTAGCATGCTTCATCGGCTGTTCTAGGGAATCATGTTTGGTTATTGTATCAATTAGTGTTCTCAAATCTTTCCGAGTTATTTATCTTTACAATGTTATTGTATAAATTATTTGGTTATGTTTGTGTCTCTAAGGATCAGTTCCTACAAGTCTTCCCAGGTTTCTCTGAAACCATCCCCTTAATCATTTCTTATACAACTATAGCATTCCATTATGTTTATGTATCATAATTTGTTCAACCATTTCCCAGTTGATCAATATCTCTTTCGTTTCTAGTACTTTGCTCCCAGAAAAAGAGCTACTGTAAATAATATATACATATATACCCCTTTCCTCTTTCTTTGACCTCTCTGATGTATAAGCCTGTATTTCTGAGTCAAAAGGTATATACAGTCTAGTAACTTTTTTCTTGTAGTTCTAAATTGCTTTCCAGAATGGCTGTACCAATTCACAGCTCCACCAAAAGTTGGCCTGAGTTCATATCTTTTCTTGACGACTTCTCAATTGTTAAATGCTTTAGAGTCTTATAAATTTGAATTAGTTCCTTATGTACTTTGGAAATGAGATCTTTATCAGAAAAAAAGTTACTTCAGAGATTCCCCCCAACCCCACTTGTTTCCCTTCTAATCTTTGCTGAATTGGACTTGTTTGTACAAAATATTTTTAATTTGATAAAATAAATATTGTCCATTTTATCTTGTATGATCTCTATCCCTTGTTTGGTCATGAACTTTTCCCTTAATCCTAGATTTGAAATGTAATTTCATTTGCCTCTGCTTTATGATGTGAAATTTTATGTCTAGGTTATGTATTCATTTGGAGATTATCTTGGTACTTTGTGTGAGGTTCTGTCATAAGCATAATCTCTGCTGTGCTTGTATCCAATTTTCCCTGCAATTCTTTTTTTTTGTCATAAAGTAAGTTTCTACTCCTGTAGCTAGGGTTTTGGAACCACTAGGATACTAGGTTTATTTTCTTTGGTATGTTATGTAGCTAATTGTTCCCATTGAACAATTTTTAAATCAATACCAAATCATTTTGTTGACTACTGCCCTCTTTCTTTAAAAAAAAAAACCTTCCCTTGAGATTCTTTACATTTTGCTCCTTAAGATAAATATTATTGTTATTTTAGATCAGTAAAGTAAATCTTCTGGTAGTTTGATTGACATGACACTGAATGAGTAAATTAATTTAGATAGTCTTATGATTTTTATTATATTGGCACAGTCCATCCATGAACAATTAATATTTCTCCAATTATTTATATCTCTATTTCTGTAAAAAATGTTTTGTAGTTATATTCATATAGTTATTTTGTGTGTCTTAGCAGGTTAACCTCTCAAGTATTTTATACATTTCATAGTTGTTTTACATAAAATTTCACTTTTTATTTCTTCCTATTTCTTCCTATTAGATTTTCTTGTTAATATGCAAAAATATTGATGGTTTGTATGGATTTCTCTTATATTCTGCAACTGTGCCAAAATTATTGTTTCAATCAATTTTTTTTGTTAATTCTACAGGTTCTCTAAGTGTACTATTGTTTGTCTTCAAAAAGTGATGTTTGTTTCTTCTTTGACTACGTCTATTCCTGCAATTTCTTTTTCTTGCCTTATGGCTACAGTTAGCATTTCTAGCATTATATCAAATAGTAGTAGTGACATTGGCTATTCTTTTATCTGATGTTATTAGAATAGCCTCTAGATGTTTCTATTATTTATATAATGCTAGATCTTAGCTTTATGTAGATAATCTCATATTAAAAAAGATGAACTTATTTCTAAGTTTTATTTTCTAAGTTTAAAGGGAAAATGGTGTTGCATTTTGTCAATAGCATTTTCTTTCGTTATTACATGATTTTGTGATTTTTGTTATTCTTATTATGAATATGACCTATTATGTTGATAGTTTTCATAATATCTAGTTCTACAAACAAATCCAGTATTTTGTTAGCTTTACTACCCTATTGCTACAGGTCTATCCAGGGTCTTAGAACAAGTTGAAGACATGCCTGGATTCAACAGGCAGAGATGGGACATGAGGTTTAGGGAGTGCCATTGTAGAAAATAGCAGATGGTATGAATCAAGATGTAGAAGTAGGAAAGAGCAAGAATAGTTGGGAGCAATGGTGAAGGAATACTTTGGTTGGAGCATAGAGGTTGTTGTGTTTGTCCTTTGTTCTTGAAGAGGACCATGGCACCAGGGAAATGATGACATGACTTGCAATTGACTTTGATTTGAGTGAGGGAGGCCTGTGCAAGGTCACCAGCCTCACTTTCTCCTCCAGAGGCATCTGAATCGAGTGACCAGATATTCATCAGGATGCCTGGAGATGACCCAGGATGCAATGGGAGACCCTGGCCCTTTTAGGCTAAGGCCTTTTCATGTTCTCACTTGTGAGATGATGCCCATTCAGAGAATAAGCCTCTTTAAGAAGTCAGTCAAGGGATGGCCCCTTTAAATAGAAAAAAAGAAAAAAAAAATCGAGCTAGGAGGGGAAGACCCTTAGTGTTGCTGTTCCAAAGAGAAACAGTTGTTATTGGCATTCACTCTAAGGCCAGAGGGCCCCAAATACAGCAGTTAAGTGGTGCTTGGCCAGGGACCTATTGTGGTCCAATCTATGAGCTTCAGAGTGAAAAAAAGAAAGGAAGGAAGGAAGGAAGGGAGGGAGGAAGGGAGGGCGGGAGGGAAGAAAGGGAAAAAGGAAGGAAAGGGAAAGAAAGAAATCTAGCTAGTGAACCCCAAGTTAAGTGGGCAGCTTCTGGCCATCAAAATTTATCTTCCTTTGTTGACGAGAGGGAGCAGGAGAGAAAGAGGGAAAGGGAGAGGGAGAGGACGAGCTGAGTTACCCAACTAGCTGGGTCATCTTTCAGGCTTGGACTACTCACAGGTTGTTTGTTCTTTGTTTTTGAAGAGGACCATGATATCAAAGAGAGAGTATTTAGAACACCCTCTATGAGGAGTGGGTTGGAAAATCAATTAGAGAGAAACAAACAAACAAAAAAAAGATTGTCTTGTGGCAAGGACCCATTTTCTTGCTTTTCCTCACTCTTGGTACTTCCTCTACCATTGTGGTGCCTGGACATTAACTGTCTCTTTTTTGTAGAATGCTCTCCCTTCTCACCTGGGCCTCTCAGAATCCCTTGTTCACTTCAAATCTCTGCTACCCCTTTCTACATAAAGCTTTTACTGATCGCCCCAAATACTGATCATAACCTTTTCCAAATAAACAAAATAACAAAAATTAATGAGATTAATATTCCCCTAGTCACAAACACTGAAAAAAATTTTGGTTATCTTGTTTTCCCCTGTCTCTGACCCCCTCACATCCATCCAATCAGTTACCACATCACACTGAATGATTTTCCTTCATAATTTCTCATGAACCCTTCTTTTCAACACCTGCTATTAATAATAGCTCCTTGTCTTCTGTACCTCTTACCTCTGTCCATCCTACCAGAGAATAAATGAAAGATCTATGATAATGGCCATATAAAAATTTCACAGTGTAGGAACTTCCTTCGCCAACAAATATTCCCTCTAGTCTAGAACAAGCATATAAGTCTGGGGAACTGCCCTGAGACACACAGAGGTTAAAGGACTTATCCAGGATCACACAGATGAGCAAAAGAGACACACATGCATACATAAATATATACATATATTATACATTCATGTTTATGTTGTTCAGTCATTTCAGTGGTTCCAACTCTTTATGACCCAATTTGGAGTTTTCTTGGCAAAGATACTGGAGTAGCTTGCCATTTTCTTCTCCAACTCATTTTACAGATGAGGAAACTGAGGCAAACAAGGTTAAATGACTTGCCCAGGGTCACACAGCTAGTGTCTAAAGCTGGATTCGAACTCAATTCTTCCTGACTCTAGGCTTTGCAATCTAATCCATTGTGCTGCCCAGCTCTGTGTGTGTGTGTGTGTGTATACATTCATTTCTATTTACAATCAACAATCACTAGAGATCTTATTTAGCTTTTCTAAAATTCCATTCAGGTCCTTAACATTTCATTCATAGTTTTGTTAAATTTATTCAAGTCTGAAAAAGGCATGGTGAAGTCCCCAACTATTACCATTTTTGTTTGTCTATTTCTCCCTATGATCCAGTGAACATTTCCTTCAAATACTTAGATGCTATTCAATTCAGCATCTATACACATGCATGCACACACACACACTACATACATACAAGTACTCACATATGTGTGTATGTATAAATATATACATATGTTCATAAAAGTGTTACTGTCAATCATTATATCTTTAGGCATAATATAATTTCTTTTAACATTATCTATTTTTAATACTGCCTTGATCATGTTTGCTATCCTAGATTTTAAAATTTTACCTGGAACTCCATAAATTCTTTTCTAGCCCTTTATTTTAACTCTATGAATCATTATGTTTCATGTCTGATTTTTTTTTATCAACAACATATTGTATTCTGCTTTCTAACTAATTTTGTTACCCTCTTCCATTTTATGAGTTTATTTCATTCACATTCAGGGCTATAGTTGTTAATTGTGCATTTCCCTCTATCAGATCTTCCCTTTGTGCGCATCCCAGATTTACTAAGAAGGAGTGAGAGTAGGAAAGTGACCTGCTCTAGTAATCTATAATTCAAGCAGTCTTCTTCAGCTGTGTGGCTCCTTCTCTCTGAGTACTATTTGTCCATTCTAAGTATCAGGGAGTCTACCACTTGGGTATGGTTCACTACCTTCTGTTTTGGGCTATTTCTTTTCCTTCCAATTTTCTCCCTGTACCTTTCATTTTTAAATATCTCTTGCTTCATTTCTTTCACATACCTTTGCATTCCTTCTGGCCACGCCATTTTTTTACTCTGAGTTTCTGCTTATAATTACTGTAGAGTTCTTTTCTTCTGAGTTTACGTCTTTTATGTCTTGACCCTTTTTTCATTGTGTTTAATACCCTCTGTTTACTCATATTGCCATGCTTATTTCCTGATTCAGAACATTGTGCCTAAGCCTGACTTTTCTCCCTCCTGCATTTTTGGATGAGGTGGTATGGTAGGAGCAATAGCCCTAACCTCTTCATCCCTTATATATTAGGATAGTTTTTCCTTAAAAGGTATTGAGACATTCCTCAAGACCTGGCTGGCTCAGGGGATAAAGAGTCTAGACTACTGAAGGCACTTCCTCATCCCTCAGGTACAAAGTAGACAATGTGGAGCTGGTGGGACACTGATGCTTTGCTGAGAATTGTGATTAGCAGTTTCATTTAGTCAGTCAATCCAATGAGTTCTTAATATCTATCTTTATTAGACATCCTCCTCTTCATATGGCTAAGTAAATCTCCTTTTATTAACCACTGAATGACTTCCAAGTATCACTTTTTTTATTCCAATTTTGAACCTAAATGACCAGAAGACTAGCCTCAGGCCCAAACCAGAAAAAGTGGTCAGGTCCTTTTGACCTTGATCCTAACCTTGCTTTACTGAGCTTCTATAGCTAGCATCCTTTCTCCAGGTGTGTCTTTGGTTTCTGGGCCTCCTTGGATTGTCTGGGTTCAAGGTTCCGTTCCCTCCCCAACCAGTGGACTTGCCCTACAGAGCAACTGTAGTCGTTGGACAGAATTCTGACAAGCTTCGGCTTATTTGCCTGATTGCAGCCTGGATCCCTTGATGGGATCCCTCTCCCTATGTATGCAGGTTCTTTACTGTCTGTGCAGTCTCAGGCTGAATGGATGTGTTTCATCTTTTTTCTTTTAGATTTTTGATCATTATTTTATCTAACTTTTATAGAGAATGTGTGGGAGAATTGGGCTGCTGTATATTTCTACTGGAAGTTTACTGAAATAGAATTGAGACTTTTACATAATTAATTGTATTAAATTTCTTTCTTCATCCTTTACTAGTCTAAATAAAAATCTTACTGTTTTTCAGTGAATTTCTTCTTGAAGATAAAATGTGTTTGGTTTGGGGTTTTTTATTTAGCTTTAAAAAATGTTTTTACATCTTAAAAGAGCTCAGTGAGGAACTTTTCCCACAAAGTACACAATCTGTCTGGAGTACCATACACAAATCCCCAAACGCATTAAAAATCACTCCATGGTTTTTAGATATAGCTTCTAGAGTATACTTGATAAATCATTTGCAATTCAGTTGGCATACTTGGAAACTTTTATGAAATCAGACAGCGTATTCAAAGGAAATCTCTGGAGACTTATGCAGCTCAGAATTGGCCTTTGCCCGAAGAAGGTCCTGATGCTGTCAAGGTTAAAATAACCCAGCCCCTCACGCTGAAAAAAACTTAGTGGTCTATTTGAGTCAGAAGCACATTTGGTTACTTTGAACATAAAATTGGCTTCTGTCTAGTCTTGTTCTTAGAAAATGTATGTATAAATATTAGTCTGTGAGCAGATTCATTTTCTATTTTAGCTGCAGGGATGCTGAAGAAGGTTATGGAGCCATTTCTGTGTCAGAGAGCTAAAGAGGAAGAGGATTGGGGTCTCTCGAGCTAAAAATCCTCAGAAGTTTCCTCTGTAGCTCACCCAAAGCAAAATTGTTGTGTCCAGGTCGCTCATTTTTTAAAGCAAGTGCCTTTCCTATTTCTGCATGAAATTGATTCAATTACGGAATTTCTAGAGGGATCATTCTTTAATTTTTAAAAATACAGTGTATCTAAGTTCCAAAACAATTTCATAGTTCATAAATACAAAAGCTTTTGGATGATAACAGTTCACAGTGCCTATCTAGACAGTGAACTTTGAGGTCAGGAAGATCTGGGTTCAAGTCTCATCTAGGACACGTATTATATGACGCAAGACAAGTCACTTAACCTCTCAAAGCCTCAGACACATTTCTAAGACTAAGTTTCATGGAACCTATTCATTTGTATTGGTAGAGAAGACTCCTCATGAGGAGCTCCTTATACTATGAAATTACAAGTCCTGTCCAAAACAACAAACAACAAAAAATTCTTTTTCAGGTTTACCTTGGAGTAATGTCCTCTGAATTCATTTCTCACTTCTAGAGTGTAATTCTTTTATGCAAACAACACAGGGTTATACAAAACACAGTGACCAGTTCTGAATTTAGGCAATCTTGTTTTTCAGTAGAAATTAAGAAAACTACAGTTTTAATCAAAGCCAAGGTTCCTATCCCTTGTTGCGGTTCAGTGAAATGTCAGCAATGGTGAACCCAAGGGTGTCTGCCTCAGCGTGGGAAAAATAAAACTGGAATGCAAATTCCACAGAACTTTAGGAGAAGGAAATTCCTTCTGCCTTTCACCTCTTCTCTTTTTCTTCCCCTCTCCCCTATCAATCAACACTGGTTTCAGAGATTGATAATAAACATGGAAAATATGAAGAAGGAAGTAGAACAGGGCTGTCCAACCTTAGGTTTTTGTTGAAACAATAGACAATATATTTTGATTTGCCATTTTAGTGAGAGCTCTGTGGCAGCTCGGCTTCCTTTGCTAAAGAATTTAAGTATATTTCTGTGCTTGTAGGTGGGCCACATAAATTATACTGCAGGCCACATGCAGCTTGTGAGCCACATTTTGGACAGCCCTGATACAGAAGAAAGAGAATTGGAAAAAAAAGGACTTGGATTAGAATCTTTGAGTATAGGTAAATCCCTTAACCTTTCACATCCTCAATTTTCTCATCTGGAAAATGGGGAGATTGTGTTTGTCCTTCTCTTGAAGAGGACCATGACATCAGGGAACTGATGACATAACTTGCAGTTGACTTTGATTTCAGTGAGGGAGGGCTGTGGCAGGTCACCAGCCTCATTTTCTCCTCCAGAGCCAGTGGCCTGATATTCACCAGGATGACTGGAGATGGCCCAGGATGCATTGGGAGACCCTGGCCCTTTTAGGCTAAGGTCTTTTCAGGTTCTCACTTTGAGTGAGGTAATGCCCATTCAGGAAAAAGGCCTCTTTAAGAAGTAAGTCAAGGGATGGCCCCTTTAATAAAACTCAAAAAAACCCAAAAACAATCAAACTGGGAGGGGAAGACCCTCAGGCTTCCTGGCCAAAAATGGGGAGAATGTTTCTAATGAATAACTAATAAGATTATTCACAGTAAAGGACTATATACATGTGAAGGGCAGTATGATTTACTGGATGAAGAGCTATTATTAAAATCAGTGAGCTGTGGGTTCAAGTTTCATCTCTGATTCGTAGTGGGTTTATGATTATGGGCAAGTCACTGAACACTCAGTTCTTTAGCCTATGCTATAAATTTCTATGAGTTTTAGGGCAGATACTGATTTGCATCGATGGAAGAAGTTTCTTCACTTGTAATTCATACCACTGATGAAATTATAGGTTCAGAAAAACATTTTTTAACCTTGTTTTCGTTGTTATTATTGAGGCCAGTTCTCTGGACCCATGTGTGACCTCAAAAGACCTCTTAAATGGTTATTGTGTCCTAGATGTGTTTGCTTTTTCCTATTAATATATATTCTCTTCTGAGAAATTTCTGATGTACCTGAAATTCCAGCTTTTCCAGTAATATATTTTAAATGTTTTATTTTCTGCTAATTGTGTTTAATCTTATTTTGATAACACAAAAGAGAGTCAGGAAAGTCATAAGGAAAATGTGTCTGTTGAAGTTTTTCCTTTTTCCTCTTTATATAATTTTTAACCTTGGATACCATCCTTTTGGAGAAAGAAATGATCAGTTTCTCTACTCATTCTTTCTATTCCCCTTCTTGCCTCTCCCATGAGAAATAGAATGCTAACTACTTCTCTTTTCTGTCTCTTGCTTTTATTTGAAGTAAAGAGGGAGAAGGTAGAAATGTTTGGTTTCATCCTTGGAAGACAGAAAATGAAAATATGTGAAGTTAACTCCTGTTTTATCAAAGAAGGCCTACCTAAAATAGCTAAACCATCCTTTTCCTTTGTTCTTCTGGAAGGCATATGCTGAAGTTTGCCCAGGTTCTCTTCTTTTCAGGGATCTGCTCACTTTGTCTTGCATGGTGAGTCTTCTCTACTGTACAGGCCTGGTTTTATTATGTTTCACTTCTTTGTGCTATGCAGATAATGTATATTTTTACAGATTCAAGGTTTGTGGCAATCCTGCATCAAACAAGTCTGTTTGGGGCCATTTTTCCACATCATGCGCTCACATTTGTGTCTCTGTGTTGCATTTTGGTAATTCTCACATATTTCAAACTTTTTCATTATTATTATATCTGTTATGGAGATCTGTGATCAGTGAACTTTGATGTGACTACTTTAATTGTTTCAGTGTGCCAGAATTCTGCCTTTATAAGACAGCAAACTTAATAGATGAATGTTGTATATATTCTAACTGCTCTGCTGACCAGCCATTCTAGTCTCTCTTCCTCTTCTCAGGTCTCCCTATTCCTTGAGACACAACAATATTGAAATTAGGCCAATTGATAACTCTACAGTTGCTTCTAAGAGCTCAAGTAAAAGGAATAGTTAATCAATAAGGCAAACGTCATTCTTGTCCTATTTTAAGAAATAGCAACCTTCAACAACCACAACCCTGTTCAGTGAGGATCCAGCAACAATGAGGCAAGATCCTCCACCAGCAAAAAGATTACAACTTGAAGGCTCAGATGATGATTAGCATTCTTTAGCAATAAAGTATTTTTTAATTAAATCATATCTTTTTTTACACATAATACTATTGCACACTTAATAAACTACAGTAGTGTAAACATAACTTTTATATGTACTGGGAAACCAAAAATCCATGACTCACTTTATTGTGATATTTATTTTATTGCACTAGTTTGGAACTGAACCCACAATATCTCTGAGTTTTGCCTCTATTTGTTTTTAGAGCTTTGCTTACCTTTTTTATGGCCACAGGTGTACTACAAGAAATCCAATTTAAAAAAAAAACTAGTAAAACAGAAACTTCTTTCATTAAAAAAAATTTCCTACTTCCACCTGTGTTTCTTTAATTTTTTTTCTTTTCTTAATATTTGCTTCAGTTGGAAAGTTCAGTGTTTATGTGTGTGTGTGTGCATATGTGTATTTTCTTTAAAGCATAGTGCCTATGTGTGCTTAAGTAGTGTTTTGTATCATTATCTAAGGAATTTCTATTTTCTGAGTTGCTACTTAGTTTCATCTATTCTATTGCTCATGTAAGCTGAAGGCCTGTTTGAATTTTCTTTGGCTTTTGTGAATGGGAACACTCAGTTTCTTTTACAGAAACACAGAATCATTATCTAAGTGAAAGGGTCGAATTGTGTTGTTGCTGTTGGGTGTGTGTGTGTGTGTGTGTGTGTGTGTGTTTAGGAGGACTATTAAAGGTACTCTTTGGCTGCCACTAAAAGCAGGAAGTGATTGTTGTTTTTTTATTGTATCAAAATTTCTTTTTGCTGTTCTCTTTCTTTGATTCCATGGTGAAGCTTCACTCAGACCCATGGTTGGTGGTATCAGAGAGCACCATAGTTTCAACAAAGATTTATTTGTATATTTTTCTTTTAAAAAACAACAACATGAGCTTAACAAATATTGATAATTGCAAATAGTACAGACCTTTCTGTACTATTCTGCTTCATATTGACAGAGGCAGACATTTCTGTTTCAAAGAACAGGAAGAATTCATAAATTTTCAACTTATTTAAAAAAATTATTATGTTTCACATACTGGGACACTGTCTTACTTGTCTGAGTCTACTTCTGGACTTCCTTCTACTTTCTTCTCAACAGAAAATTAAAAGAATCACAGGAAAGAAGGCTGTCCAGTTTAACACTTCATAGAAAGAGTAGCTATTTACTTGACCTCACAAAGTATCAACAATGATGATAAAATAGCTCATACATATAAAGCTTGTTGTACTTTTCAAAGCCCTTTCAATTGTACTGTCTCACGTGGATTTTCAAACTAGCCCAGCCAAGTAAGTAGGGGCAGTTATTATTTCTCCTCTTTGAAAGATGAAGAAACTGGTGTGGACAATGGCCCAGTTTTGTAGTTTCCTTCGCTATTACATCAAAACTAAAAACTAGATTTTCTCACAAATACTTGGTACTCTTCCCACTTTCCACTGGCCCATTTATGTTCTAAATCCTGATTAAATAGAATGTGGAGTAAAATTTATAGGTTATGCTCTATGTCTAATTATATGTTAAATATATTTTTTCTGTTTTTTTTGGATGGGCAGAAGCAGGGCAATTAGGGTTAAGCGACTTGCCCAACGTCACACAACTAGTAAATGTGTCAAGTGTCTGAGATCAGATTTGAACTCAGGTTCTCCTGACTCCAAGGCTGGTGCTGTACCTACTGCAACTGCCTAGCTGCCCCATTGAATATATTGCTAAGCACACAGTAATTGGGCAAAGGAACAAGCAATTATTAAGCACCTATTATGTGCCAGATACTGTCCTAAGCATTTTATAAATACTATTTCATTTGATCCTTGCCACAATTCTGAGATGTAGGGTGCTATATCCTCCTTATATACTCATTTTACAGTTTAGGAAATGGAGGCAGACAGAGGTTAAGTAATTTGCCTAGAATCATACAGGTAGTAAGTGTCTAAGGCCAGATTTCAATCCAGGTCTTCTTGACTCTATGCTGAGCACTCTGTGCTCTGCACTGCCTAGCTGTTTGATAAGCTCCTGATCTTCTGAGGAGTCATGGTGAATAAGTGTATAGTTCAGGGGTAGTGTTAAAAAAATGAAAAGCCTAGTCTCCTCAGAGTTATAATTAGCAACTTTTGCTCTCAGGGCAAGTGGCATGAAACGCCCTCACTTAAGTTGTAGAAGGGATTGGTTGTCATCCTTCATAGTTGAAGAGGACCAAAATGACATCACTATGTTGGGGTCAGTGTACAGTGTTTCCGAATATGGCTGATCAGGCCAGTACAAGCTCAAAAGGCTCTATCACAGGTCAAGTACAAATAGTCTGTAGGGACACTTGAAATGGAGTTGTCTCTAAATGTATGTATCTCGTGTTTCTTTTGAGCTACTGCAATTCTGCTTTACTCATAGAGCGCAGCATCTTCTTTGATATAGGCATGCCATGCTGGATGGTCCTGTGCTAGTGTCAAACCACGTTCTACAGTCAGTTCCAAAGTTCTTGTTCCAACCATTCTGGAGAGCAATTTGGAACTATGCCCAAAGGGCTATAAAACTGGGCACACCCTTTGACCCAGCAATACCACTTTTAGGTCTGTGTCCCAAAGAGATCATAAAAATGGGAAAAGGACCCACATGTACAAAAATATTTAGAGCGGCTCTTTTTGTGATGGCCAAGAATTGAAATTTAGGGGATGCCTATCAATTGGGGAGTGACTGAACAAGTTGTGGTACATGAATGTGATAGAATACTATTGTACTGTAAGAATGATGAGCAGGTGTACTTCAGAAAAACCTGGAAAGACTTAAATGAACTGATACTGAGTGAAATGAGCAGAACCAGGAGAACGTTGTACACAGTAACAGCAACATTGTGTGATGACCAACTTTGATAGATTTAGCTCTTCTTAGCAAAGCAAGAATCCAAGACAACACCAAAAGACTTGTGATGGAAAATGCTATCCACATTTATAGAAAGAACTTTGGAGACTGAATGCAGATGGAAGCAGATTATTTGTGCTCTCTCTCTCTCTCTCTCTGTCTCTCTCTCTCTTTCTCCCTCTATTTTTGTGTCTTCTTTCTCGTGGTTCCTTTCATTGGTTCTAATGCTTCTTTACAACATGACTAATGTGAAAATATATTTAATATGAATGTACATGTGGAGCCTATATCAGACTGTACACTGTCTTGGGGCAGGGGGACGGAAGGGAGGGGAGAGAAAATTTGGAACTCAAAATGAATGTTGAAAATGAAAAAATAATTAATTTTTTAAAAAAGGAAAAAAAATCAATTCCAAAGTTCTTCAGAGAGGCCTCTAGAGTGTCCTTGTAATGCTTCTTCATCCCCATGCAAGCCCTTGCTTCCTGTGAGTTCTTTGTAAAATAGTCTTTTAGGTAAATGAATGTTTGGCATTCAAAAAAATGTGGCCTGTCCATCAGCATTGTACTCTCGGCAGAAGGGTTTGAATGCTTGGCAGTTCATCTCAAGAAAGGCCCTGAGTGTCCAGTATCTTATCTTGTCAGGTGATCTCAGAATCTTCCTAAGACAATTCAGTGAAAAATCTCAAGGTGGGGACACATGATAGTTGGGGTTGGGGAATGTGAAAAGGAGGTCATCTGGGATGTGGCCATGGAAAAAGGTGGAGAATAAGCTGTTATCTGGTAGCTTCGTATTTTAACTAATTAGTATTTCTAACTAGATGCTAAGCTCTCTTGTTCTTCTGTTGCTGAAGGACTAAAAGAAGTATTCATACCCGTTAAATTTCAGTGCCCTACTTCTAAAACTTCTGTTATGCTCAGGTGTACGGAAAAGATGGGAGTGGGTCACTCTCTTTTAATTATCAACTGAGTCATTCAGAAACCATTTTTGTTTAGTGGTCAGTAAAGGGATTGTTTCTTCATCCTAAAGCCCCATTAGCACTAAGCTCTAGGTGTCCTCAAAAGATGTCAGAGAGGATTGCTCCCTGGGAAGATCCCCTTTTGCATTTATAAATATAATTCTTCAGTGGCTAGGTTGTCTTTATGGGATATACCACAACCATTAAATCTCTATTAAACATACACTTTTTTGCAGGAGTCCGATGGAAGCTGAATGGAGATAACACAGTTTGTTTATATAAGACATGCTCCCTGTCCTTGGAGAGCTTACCACTTACTAAAGAATTAAGACATGAACATGGAATAATATCATATATATTTATATATATATATATATGTGTGTGTTGACCTATGATTTTATTGATTTAGAAAACTCACCCAAATGCTCTCCTAGTGCAACCAATGATTTGCAGCTTACCTTTTTCTTTTCTTTTCTTTTTCTTTTCATTATCTTAAGCAACATTTAGGTTCTATTCAAGTAGTTTATAAGTTTGCCCATAAACATGCTAATGTAAAAGGACTTGGAGCTATTCCATCACCTTATATATAGACTATATTAGAGGGGTCAAGCAGACAGGAAACAATGTGTATTGAGCTCATGGCTCTCATGGCAGCATTTTACAAGTTCAGTTATTGGTTATGATCAGTCCTCAACACAGCATGGTAAGCGACCTACTGTTGTTTGCCCCCTCACTATCTAACATAGTGCCAGACTGCTCACCTGAAAAAGTGAAGGTAAACCCCTTTTTATATGGATTGTCTCATTTCCAATCTTGTTGTATGGGATTTAGTCACTTAAGGATTGCTAGAAAAAATGGATTGAAATGAAAGTGATGTGGTATCGAAGATAATATTTCAGGGGAAAAAGGAAATCCAATAGAAACCCTGTTTAATAAGAGGAGCTCATTAAAAAACAAAAACAAAAATAAACAGTGATATCTTTTGCTTTCATATTGGCAAGATTTCTCCCTGTATCCCTTTTGCTCCCTTTTCACAGAGAGCTGTCCCTGATGGCAAAGGATTTTTTAAAGAAAAGAAAAAAGATAAAGAAGAGAAAAATATCCTGCAAAAGCAATCTGCAAATTGAAAGAAAAAATGATGTTACATACATATTCTCCATATACATATACATAGTTGCCATTTGCAGAAGAATAAGGAGATGTGCCTTCTATTATGTCTTCTTTGGGGACAAGCTTTTTCTTTGTAATTTTGCAAAAGTCGGTTTTGATTGTTTTGTGATTGTTCTTTCTGTTTGCATAGCTGTAGCCATTGTGTATATTGTTTTCCTTGCTCTGCTTACTTTACTTTCTATCAGTTCATGTAAGTCTTTCCATGCTCCTTTGTATTCATCATGTCTATCATTTCTTACAGCAAAGTAATATTCTGTGATAGTCTTGTCTCGCTTTTCCATAATCTATGGGCATTTGTTTCCACTTCTTTGCTATAACATATAAAGAGCTGCTATAAATATTTTGGTACAGATGGAGCTTTCCTTTTTTGTCATTGACTTCCTTGGGGAATATAGCTGTCAGTGGTGTCTCTGGGTCAAAGGGTATGGGAATTTTAGTCATTTTATTTGCGTATACCCATATTGCTTTCCAGAGAGGCTGTACCATTTTAAACTTGAAAAACAATACATTAGTGTAATGCATGATATTAGAGTGGCTGTCTTTCCACAGACTCTTTAATTATAGCTATTCACATCTTGTTATCTTTGCCATTTTTCTGAGTGTGAGGTAAAACCTCAGGATTTTTCTGATTTCTTTTCCTCTTATTAGTTATTGAGAGCAACAATGTCAACCTCAAATAGAAATGGAGAGCCACTAACCAATACATAAGGATACCTGTAAATACATATTGACTTAGAAAGCCACATATTAATATTATCTATCTTTATTGTGTATTTGTTTTCATGAATATTTCCCAATTACATTTTAACAGGTTTGGGCTTTACTTCCATGGTATGTGTTAATCTCTGATTTAGAGTATTCCTCATATGGCTGTTAATATTTTGTGATTCTTTTGAGAACTTTTTGTCCATATTCATTAACCATTTCTCTTTTGGAGATGATAGAGTTTTGTTTAAGTTTTTACTTTTTTGAACCACATAATTTGTATCTAATGACCCAAATTAATATTCTAGAATCATAGACATGGACTTAGGCTATAGAGCTGGAAGGAAACTTAATGATCATCTGTTTTATACACCTATTTCTACAGATGAAAT
Source organism: Phalanger gymnotis (assembly GCA_028646595.1). Classification (NCBI taxonomy): domain Eukaryota; kingdom Metazoa; phylum Chordata; class Mammalia; order Diprotodontia; family Phalangeridae; genus Phalanger; species Phalanger gymnotis. The sequence continues at coordinate 491,481,493 of CM053622.1, forward strand.
AGTCTTTTTTGAGAGATTCAGCTATTCTATTTGCAGTCCTATCACCAGCTATTTAGGGTAGAGGTGAAAACCAACAGCAAATTAAAAGGACAAGTCACTGTAATCCTTTAATTATAATTTTTCTAATACAGTACTTCAAAATCTATTATTACATTGGTGTAGATGCTGTCTTCACCAATGAAAATTAAAACCCTGTTGAATCTTGGTAAAGAATACCATGACTTTCTGTGGCCAGAAAAATTCATCACCTAGTGGCCAGCCATCTGGTGTTGAGTCTTTCTGCATGGCTGGCTGTTGAATGACTGCCTGTTACTGGCCTGTATTCAAAGCCTTTCCAGCTTGATATCAGACCTGTCAACCCTCTACCTATATAGCCTTTAGGAATTCAGGTTCACCTTTGTAATAGCATAAAAACAGGACTTCAGTCACTATTAATGAATTAGATTTGCCTAAGCCTGGGTACTCTTGCATTTAAAGAAAACTAGTGAGTGAATTTTAACTGCAAAGGTTCCCTTCCATCATTAACATACACTGTCTACTCCTGTGGAATTATCTAATCCCTTTAGAATCAGTGTTAATGTAGTGGCTTGGAAAACCTCTAGAAAGCCATTTTTAAAGCAACTTCTTTGATGCCTGAAATAATTCTCCAACACAGGCATTGTTAGTTATTTGTTTTTCAAGGATGAGAACATGAGATTATTTGGAGAGGCATATAAGAACCTTGTTTGATAATGCCACTGAAAGACCTGAAGATCTTTCTCTGGTAATCTGTGTTATAATGACTATCTGTATCTATCTCACATAAGTAGTTAATGATCATGTCCAACCTCCTGCTTAGTGATTACTGAGGCTAAGTTCTATCATGTAGAATAGCCCAACACTTGATCAGCATTAGGTAGGAATCCAGGAATGAATTTCCTGTCAGTCAGAAGCCATGCATGTCATCCTCTCCCTCTGTTGGTGAAGCTGAAATTTCTCCTGGAACTTTTACTTTTTGCACTTGCTAGTATTTTATTTTTTCAATTACATGTAAAGATAGTTTTCAGCATTCTTTTTTTGTAAGATTTTGAGTTCCAAATTTTTCTCCCTATCTCTCTTCCCTCGCTCCTTTCCAAAACAGCAAGCCGTCTAAAGTAGGTTATACACTTACAGTCATGTTAAAAGTATTTCCACATTAGTCATATTGTGAAGTAATAGTCGGACAAAAGGTAAAAACCACAAGAAAGAGAAAACAAAAAACAAAGTAAAAATACAGTGCTTCAATCTGCCTTCAGACTCCATAGTTCTTTCTCTGGATGTGGATAGCATTTTCCATCATGAGTCTTTTGAAATTGTCTTAGAACATTGTATTGCTGAGAAGAGCAAAGTCTATCATAGATGATGACTGCACAGTGTTGCTGTTACTGTGTCCAGTGTTCTCCTGGTTCTGCTCATTTGCTTCAGCATCAGTTCATGTCTTTCCAGGTTTTTCCAGAATCTGCCTCTTCAACACTTATTACAGAACAGTAGTATTCCATTATATTCATATACCACAACTTGTTCAGCCATTCCCCAATTGATGGGCATCCTCTCAATTTCCAATTCTTTGCCACCACAAAAAGAGTTACTATAAATGTTTTTGTACTGGAGACATTTTTCAAGGCAACTGCTGGAATATCTATTTTCCTCTATCTCTACTGACTCAGGGCCCAAAAGAAAGCTAGGCTGGCATCTTCTGGGAAACAGGCTTGGAGGAGCCATTCAACTATCATGTTTGCAAGAGGAAAACAGGGAAGAGGTACCAGCAGGTGAAAGGGATGGGATGGTGGCAATATGAAACAGTTTATGGGGATTTGGCATGAGGTGGGAGCATGAGGCAGTACTAGGGGTTAGGGAAGTTATCATGAGAAAATAATCAGTATGCCAATTGGTGACCCATTCTGCAGTGAATACCAAATTGTGCCTGACACAATTACACTACTTAGCATCCATGTTTGTAAGTTGGGAAGGGAAGGAAATAAGCATTTATATAGCTCCTGCTATGTGCCAGAAACTGTCCTAAGCACATAATAAATATTTCATTTGATTTTCACAACAATTCTGCCAGCTAGGTGCTGTTGTTATCGCCATTTTACGGTTGAGGAAACTGGGGCAAACAAGTGTTAAATGACTTTGTCAGGGCCACACAGCTAGTAAATGAGGCTGCATTTGAACTCAGGTCATCCTGACTTTAGGTTTAGTGATGTATCCACTGGGCCACCTATCTGTTATTTAAGAGCAAATTGCTATCATCTGTGATTCATGGCAATCTAAGGATGAGTTATTGGCCTTTTATTTTATTTTTTTAAAAAATCATTATTTATTTATTTAATATTTTTAGTTGTCAGCATTAATTTTCACAAGAGTTTGAATTAAAAAATTTTGCCCCATTTCTACCCTCCCCCACTCCAAGATGGCATATATTTTCATTGCCCCGTTCCCCAGTCAGCCCTCCCTTCTGTCACCTCACTCCCCCCACTCCCTTTTCCCTTACTTTTTAGTAGGGCAAGATAGATTTTATACCCCATTGCCTATATATCTTATTTCCTAGTTGCATGCAAAAACTTTTTTTTTGAACATCTGCTTTCAAAACTTTGAGTTCCAAATTCTCTCCCCTCTTCCCTCCCCACACACCCTTCCTAAGAAGGCAAGCAGTTCAACATAGGCCACATGTGTATCATTATGCAAAATCCTTCCCCAATACTCGTGTTGTGAAAAACTAACTATATTTTGCTTCTTCCTATCCTATTCCCCTTTATTCAATATTCTCCCTTCACTGTGTCCTTTTTTGAAAGTGTTTGCTTTTGATTACTTCCCTCCCATCTGCCCTCCCTTCTATCATCCCCCCTTTTTATCCCCTTCCCCCTACATTCATATGGGGTAAGATACCCAATTGAGTGTATATGGTATTCCCTCCTCAAGTGAAATCTGATGAGAGCAAGATTCACTCCTTCCCCCCTCACCTGCCCCCTCTTCCCTTCCTAGAGAACCACTTTTTCTTGCCACTTTTATGTGAGATAATTTACCCTGTTCTATCTCTCCCTTTCTCCCTCTCTCAATATATTCCTCTCTCATCCCTTCATTTGATTTTATCTCTTTAGATATCATCCCTTCATATTCAACTCACCCTGTGCCCTCTGTCTATATATATGT
>CM053622.1:491490523-491506184 GCA_028646595.1 Phalanger gymnotis
TCTGTGAGTAGTATTGGCCAGTTCCAGTTGAGAAATGCTACTATGTCCTTTTTCCTCCTACTCCTCCTCCTCCTTGTTTTCTGCCTCCCGTTCCTCCTGCTCCTCCTTTGCCTCTCCCTCCTCTCATCCCTCTGTTTATGATGGGAGAGTCATACCCTTACATTTGGGTGTTTTGTCCAAAGGACAGAAAACAAATATATAAATATAAATGTAAAATATAAATATTAATTGCTTGTACTTTGCATGATATCTTGGGGCTTGGGGGAAAATTTTTTCCCCTACTCATTTTATTTTTCAGAAAACTGAGACAGATAACTCTTTTGTCTCATATGGTTTTCACTTATAATTTCTTGAAATATAGCTCTGGAAAACCAGGCTTTGGTAAAGCCCATTGGGATTCAAATTGAGCAACTTGACTATGCTTTTAAACTAGACCTGCACAACTTGGCAGTAGGTACAGGCCAAAATTAAATAGGCTAAACTTTTTTAGATAGGTTTTTAGCAGCTCACTTTCCAAGGAAAGGTATAAGGATGGTTGGTTACCATGGGTCATGTGACAAGCAGGAGAGAGTGTGTAATGGCAACCCACCTGCGAAGACATGTGACAAACACAGTAGTGACTAGTGGAACACAGGTTAAGTGGGGGCATGGACAAAGAACTTAGTATATCTTTACTTTCTTTTACATTCTCTACATTTTTGTGGGCTGTCCAAAATCCTTTGGGCTGTATGTTGTACAAATCTACTTTAAACCCAAATCACTGTGGCTCTCCTGATTGGCCAATAATAGGGCCCAGCCCAAGCCTCTCTTGCTCATCGTTTGGATTTTGATGGTTCAGAGTGAATGTAAAATAGCAATTGTTTCTGTTCTGGCTAGAAACTCTGCCCTGATTGATTATTTTGTGAAGACAAACTGGGCCATCTCTTGCCTCAATTCTTGCCTAGCCTTTTTTCATTGAACCAGTGTTGTCTTAGACAAACTGAGACTTGGGAAGGACCTTAGCTTAAAAAGGCCACGGTCTGCCACTGCATCCAGGGCCATCATGAGTCATCCAGATCTATGTCTTGTCATTGGACTCAGATGACCCTGGAGGAGAGAGTGAGACTGACAACTTTGCACAGCTCTGCCTCACTTGAATCCAGTTCCCTTGTAAATCAAGACATCACCCTCCTGATGTCATGGGTCCTCTTCAAGAACAATGGAGGAACAACAATTACATTGGACTTAGACTCAAGAGGACCTGAATTATAATACCTCCAAAGACACAAAGTGTAGAACTCTGAGCAGGCCACTTAACCTTTCTTGTCCTTAGTTTTCTCATCTGTAAAATAAGGAGATTAGAGTTGATGACCTTTGAGGTCCCTTCCAGCTCAAAGGCTAGGATCCTGTGCTTCATTATCTATTCTGTGAAACCATCACTGGTATTTCAGTTAGTCCAAATTCAGTTTCCTTTCGGTGACCTTTTAAATTACATTGCTGCAGTCACTATCTCAAATGTCCTTTTGGTTTTACTTAATTGATTCTGCTTTGGCTAATTCAAATCTTGTTTCTCTAAATTCCTCACATCCTCTGTTTCTTACTGCAAGTTATAGCATCCAATTGCATTTATGTACCGTGGTTTGTTTGTTCTTATCCTTGCCCTAGCTGATGGGCATCTCTTTTGTTTCTTGTACTTTGTTATCATGAAGAGTATTGCTCTGAATATTTTGACACGTATTAGACACTTATTTCAAACATTTTTTTCTTGTCACGTGTGTTTAGGAGAGGAATTTCTGGGTCAGAGGATATGGACAATTTCCTGCAAAATTCTAAATTGATATCCATAATGGTTAGACCATTTCATAGGCAGATCAACAGTATATTAATATGCATGTCTTCCCGTAGTCTCTCCCAAATTAATTGTTCCCACTTTTTTTTCATCTTTTCCAGTTTTCAAGATATGAGGTGAAATCTCAAAATACATTTAATTTGCTTTTCTCTTACTGTTAGTGATTTGGAATGTGTTCATGTGCTCATTTGTATATAGTAATTCCTCTTGAGAAAACTGTTCATATCCTTTGACCACTTAGCTAATAGGGATGCAATGTCATATCTATTTGTTTCCAAAGGCATACTTTACACTTGGTTGTTTCTCTGTTCTTACATTTTTGTAGAGTGGAAGGAAATTTGTAATTCAGTTGCTATAGGGAGCTCCTGACATGGACACTCCCTCTACCAGTATAGGTTGGGAACATTTTTACAATTTATAGTGTTAGAGAGTTCCCAGGAGGCAATTGTTGTTGTTGTTTGTCCTTTATTTGTGAAGAGGACCAATGACATCACAGGCAACGTCTTGACTCTCTCATGAATTGTATTTAAGTGAGGCAGAGTTGCACGAAGTCCTCAGCCTCACTCTCTCTTCCTAAGTCATCAAAGTCTAGTGGCATTACAAAAGTTAGGGGTACAGTGGATCACCTTGGCATCCATGTCTGACCAAATTCTAAGCACTTCACAGTGCCTGTTTCACCTGCCTTAAATTGTTCTCATCTGCCCATTCCACTGGGGAAAGTCTTCATATGCTTGGTAGACATCCCCCAACTCAATGACAAGTTTGAGGCCTTTCCATTATCCTCAACCTGGTTTAGTTTATCTGCCAACGGTTTTACTGGGGTATGGCCACTGTGCATACTACAGCTTCTTGGAGCCACAGGTGAGAGTTGGGAGACAGATGGATACTAAATGTGGGTGAACAGCCCTGAAAAGGGCTCCACAAGTCCTGGGAGGCACTGAGAGGTTAAATAACAGGATCACATAGCTAGTCTACAACTTCACCAATCTGCCCATTACAATGATTCACTGCTTGTGGACCAGCTACCTCAGAATCCAAATCCATAGCATCACTAAGTCAGAATGAACACTATGTGTCATCTGGTCTTTGCTTCTGCCTTATTTTATTATCAGTTTTGTGACGTTGGAAAAAAATCATTTAACTTCTGTGGATTTAATTGATCACTAAAGTGCTTTAATAAATAAATTATACCATTCCCAGATGGTATTGAAATAGTCCAGGTTTGAGAAAATGAGGGTCTGAACTGAAATGATGCCAGTGAAAATGAAAAGAAAGGGACATAGTTCAAAGATATTGTGAGAAGGAAGAAATAACAAGATTTTGTAGGAGTAAGTGTGGAGTTAAGGATGATGCTAAGGTTGAGAGAATGGGTGACTGGGAGTATAGTGAGGCCTTCAACAATAATATGGAAGTTAAGAAGAGGGGAATGTTTTAGGGAAAGATAGTGAGTTTTGTATTGGATTTGTTGAATTTATCTGTGTGACTCCAGTATCAGATATCCTAAAGGCAGTTGATGAGGAGAGAGACTAAACCTAGACATGTACATCTCCTTGTCACCTTCACTTTAATTGAAGCCATGGGCACAAATGAGATCACTAAGTGAGAAAGTAGAATAAATATTTGTTGAATAACCTGTGAAATTCAATTATATGTGTGGAAATTTGAGCATTATTATTTATTTATTCTTGGCTGATAATGCATTAGTGGAGAAACCTTTCTTTTAAATCAGCCTTAAGAATACAGATCTAAAGAGGGAGGCAATCTGGTCTAGTAGAAAAGAGTTTTGGATTTAATTTCAGAGTTCCTCACTTTAAATCCCACTTCAACTATTTATTATTTGTGTGTCCTAGGACAAATCGCTTCATCTTCTGGACCTTAGTTTCTTTGTCTGTAAAATGAGAGGACTTAACTAATTGATGTCTCTGATATCTTTCAGCTTTAGATCTATTATTCTATGATCTATGATCATAAATAAATTATTCTTTCTGTCTGTGAATGTTGACCAATATTTGGTAGCCATGACATACCTATACATACATACACATGCACGCACAAATGTGGCACCATTATGGCTCATTTCTTTCAATAAAATATATATTATATATAATATACATACATACATGTATTCTTATTTATAGTGAATTCATAAATATTTAGAATGAAATATGTTCTATTATATAACTTTTATATTCATCATAGTTTTTGTATGATGTCTGTCACACGATTTAGCTCCATCTTAAACTATAGTAATATCCTTGAGAAGGAGCAATATGTGACCCATTCATACAAAAGAAAATGATTAGCCAAGAAAGCACCCATTTTAAATTTATATTTTTGTCAATAAATTGTGTTAACAATTGTGGGCATTTACAGATGAGTAAAAATCACAGAGGTAAATTTTATGAACAGAAAAATACCCTTGTGCATTTGTTATCTCACTGAGTTGTGCCATACCAAGAGAAACCAGCAATAACAAATATAATTGAAACTAAGAAATACTCACTACTATAAGAAAAGAGAATAGAACATTCATAGAGATTTCTAACAAAATAAAAATAACAATACCCCTCCCCAAAGACAAAATTGTTGTATTGAAAGGCAGACCTTTTCTATAATAGAAATAGGTTTATTTATTCCTGAAAGCAGCTAGCAATACACACTGGAACAAAACAGTATTACAGAATGATAATGCAAACTCAAAGAAAGACTTAAAAATGTTCTTTGGAACCTGTCAGTCTACACATGTAGCATAATTACTAGCTGGAATTCTGAGAGCACATCTGAGAGCTAAGACATTACTTTCCTGAATTATTGTGGAAACGTTTTCTGGGCCGAAAAGCGTCCCTTTATTTATCTGGGGTAGATTTTTTCCATGGACATGCATTCAGGTAGCCTCTTTGTGAACAGTATCTGCTGAAGAATCAGGCCAGGATGATGTGCTTTTAAATGTGTTAACTTATTTTTTAAAAGGAAAACTAGATGTTCCCATTTTAATGCTAGTCACGTAAGTCTGAGATACAAACGCAAAGCTGTTACTCATAGGTCCACTACCTTTCCAGTTCAAAATAGGAGGGAGTGGGCCCCATTTAGAAATGATGGACAAATCTATTACTTCTTCCTTTTCCCTTTGGCAATCTCAGGCAAAACTTGGTTTTGTCAGAACATTCATTGCTACCTTGATTCTCTCCTTTTCCCCCTTTCCCATTTCCAGGCCCAAATAGAAACAGTAACTTGATCTGAAAACCCTCTACACCAAAGTAGGCAACTGTTAACTTGACAATGATTATGATGGTTCCAGCTGCACCAGCCATTTACTTTGACAAACACCTGTAAAAATACAGTTGATCATTTGCATGCATTGTTATGTTAACAGCCTAGATTCTTTGATTTTGTGGAGCCAGGTTCTGGGCAAGTTTGAGTCAGTCTGTATAAAGATATAATGCTTTACTTTACCATTTTTAAGACACTTTCAGATGAACTTTCACATTTTATTTGTATTTCATTTGAGTCTTACAATAACCCTGTCACATAGGAAGAGCGAGTACCATTATTCCCATTTTACAGATGTGGAAACTGAGGCTTGCTACTCTAATTTGTATGTACATTAATTCAAGGATGTACTAGAGCTATGTCTAATGTATATATTTGTTGTTCAGACATTTCAGCCATGTCCTATTCTTTGTGATCCCATTTGGATTTTTTTGGGGGGGGCAAAGATACTGGAGTGGTTTGCCATTTGCTTCTCCAGGTCATTTTGCAGATGAGAAAACTGAGGCAAACAGGGTTAATCATATCATACCATACTATGCCATATTATATCATGCTATACTATACTACACTATGCTATACTATACAATATTATACTATTTGATGCTATACTACTTTATACTAAACCTTCTATACTATACCATACCATACCATACCATACCATACCATACCATACAAGCCATACCATGCTATGCCATGCCATGCCATGCCATGCCATACCATACTATACTATACTATACTATACTACACTAAAATATGCTATATTATACTGTATTATACTATTGAACACTATACTATTTTATGCTATACCATTCTATACTATACCATACCATTCTATACTATGCTATACTATATTATACTGTATCTTTTTTTCTAATCAAAAAATTATACAATTCTAGGATTGTAATGGCCTAAGAGAGCATCTAGCCTAGTGCAATCTAATTAGAAGAGCTTAATCCAGTAATACTATACTATTCTATATTCTACTATACCACACTGTATTATTCTATACTATCCTATTCTATGCTGTTCTAGTCTATATTCTACTGTTCTATTTCATCCTGTACTCTACTATTCTGTATTATACTGTTCTAAATTCTACTATTCTATACTATACTATACTCTACCATTCTATTCTATTCTATACACTATTATTCTGTACTACTAATTCAATACTCTTCTATTCTATACTACAGTTGCTGCCCTATATTATATGTATTACTACACTAGATTACACTATAATTATATAATACATTATTTTGTTAGGATGTTATTGTATGGTACTCACTGCCCTGTATTATATATTGTATGCATTACTTCACTATGCTCCTCTACTATTATAATACCATATTAATTAAAAACTATATATTATATTCTACATGTAATATAGAATATATTCTATAGATTTTAGATTGCCTGCCTCACAATATTGCTGTGAAAGAAATTTTGTGAACTTTTAAATACTATGTCAGTTATGAGATATTATTTCTATTTTCCCTACCACTTTGCCTAGACGAGTAGTCTGTTCAACTTCTGCAGAACTCTAAAAAACAAAAACCCTGAAGTATCTTCCTGGAATTTAAAAATATTGTTACTATAAATATAACATGTAAAAGTTAAGGGCATAAGTCATCGTATACAGCAGACATGCCTCAGGCAGCCTCTTATTTGTTTCTATGAAAATTTGTGGCTGAGAGAAGAAATTCTCCAGTACCTGATGTAAATGTCTCTTAGAACTCTTTTCAAATTTTAAGACATGACATCCTGCCTTCCTTACCTCCCTTCTCCCCTTATAGCACTGCTACGAAGCCCAAATTATGAGAATAGTAAGTCACAAATGCTCATTGAAGAAATGTAGCTATGGTGTCCTCTCTTTTTCTTAGTAAAGAAAATGCTTGGGATGATACTTAAACTCATAAAAACCAGTGTAGCTAGGGGAAACAGCAAATAGTTTCTATAAAATCATGGCTAATAATTTTTGAAGTAGAATTGCATGCTACTCCTATTCAAGTACACTTAGTCAAATATTAGACTGAATGCATAAGGTGTCTTTGCATCTTTATGAACAGTGAACATGCATGGGCCATCATTGCCTGATGCAATGATGAGGTGACCTTAAGGTCTAGTCTAGTCTTTCCTCTTACTTGCCGTGTGACCTTTGATTAGTTACTTAATCTTCCTGGGTCTCAGTATCTGCCTTTAGAAAAGGAAGTTAATAATACTTCTATTCGTGAGATGGTTATGAGAAGTTAATGAACGAATGTATGTTAAGTATAGTATAAATAATAACATTAACATTGGCTCATATTTATATAGTTTTGTTGTTTTCAAAATGCTTTTCTCACAACAGTGTAGTAGGCAGGAACACAGATGTAGAGCTGGAAAGAACTCTGGAGGTCATCTAGCCAAGCCCCTTTATGTTACAGATTGGGAAACTGAGGCTGAGAAGGTAAGTTATTTTTCTAAGGTGACACAGGAGGGCCAAGGTTCAGGCCCAGCACCCTTCACTCCAAAACCAATGCTCTTTTCACTTCCCCACAGCACACGTTTTATGGCATTTTACAGAGGAGGAAAATTATTTGTGAGTATGACATTACTGTTATTTAAAGCAGGGGGAGCAGTTTGCAGTCACTTAGTTTCTTAGAGCAGCAGATTAAAAATGACCAGACCAGCGTGCCTGTTAGGTTACTTCTTGACTAAGGTATATCTGATTGAAATCAAGTAAATTATGATTTAAAGAATGATTTTGAACAACACAATTTAGTCATCTCTCTATATCAAAATGAATTTGTGGTGAATGAATATCTAACCATAATTCTTTATAATTCAGATGTAGATGGTATATACTTGGAAGGAATTATGTGTTTGATATTTTTCAACCTCCCCAGAAAACTTAATGTTGGTTTAGTCATTTAATTTACAAGTATTGGGAGATGAACTATCTTTGATTAAATACCTTAATCAAAAATATTCAAGGGATATTTTTTTTACTGAACTATTTTGGGTTGACAAGATTCCATTTCATTGGAAAGAGGGAAGTGGGCACTAGGCTTAGGTTTTTTGTGTTGTTGCTTCTGTTGTTTGGTTTTTGCCAAAGTGATTTGGGAGGTTAGGACTGGTGTCAACTCTCATGTTTCCAAAGCTTATGCAATGAAAACCACTGTGCCCTTCACCCCCCCTCTCCTTTTCCTTTTCCTTTCCTCTTCTCTCTCTCCCCTCTCTCTTTCCCTTCTTCCCTCTTCCTTTTTCCTCTACTGAAACATTTCACCAAATACAGGTTAGTTGTTTTAAAAGAACATTCTAGTATTTCTAGTTTTTGTTTATCATCATTAGATTTCTTATTATACACTTGTAGCTTTAAGGAAGAGGAAGAAATAATCTGACAAAAATAGAAGCTCTGGAAAGAAATACAGTAAATAAAGCTCTGAAATCTATTTCATTTGATAGAGAATTCTTTATAGAGAAGACTAAGAAATCTGTAAGTCAGTTGTTTAGGCAATAAACAAATACTTATCAAATGGATACAAATATGAAGAATAAGACCATGCCTACTAGTAATTGGCCTACATTCTAGAAAAGTATATATAAAACATGCAGCATTAATATAAAGTTAATAAAAAACATATATACAGAGTAGTTAAATACAAGATATGAGCAGGAGGGTACTAGCAACTGAAGAGGGGGATCTTTAATACTAATATTATTGTCTTTACGTGAAATCTCCTCTACAAAGGGTATATACCCTTATAACTACATCACAAACAATCAGAATTCATAAGCAGACATAGTAGTTACTCATCTGGGCTGTAATTTGCCCCCTAATATATGTGCTCTTGTAGAAGGAAGATAAACATACCAGAAAGTGCCATAGAATGAATTAATTGGAATGATAGCTTTGCAGCTATTGGAATGAAAGGTGCAAATATAGACAGGGAAAGAAAATGGGTCTCATAGATGGTTTAGTTAGATTTACCAAAATTTAACATCTCTTTCTCTAAGACACCAGTTTTAGGTTCCTTTCTCATCTCTTAAGCTAGTATTCTTCGCACAGGCAATGTGATTAGTGACCAATGTATGGAAAATTTTAAGTTAATTTGCAGGCAGGTAAGATATTGTTAGATTATCTTTGGATAAAGTCCTGCCTTAGCTGGGTGTTTATAATGCCCAGTGAAATTAAAGGTATATGCATATATGTAGCTGATGGCAATCTTGATTGCCAGGAAGAGAGAGAATGGGTTAATTCACTCTTCTTTCTTTAATAGGAATATATAAAAGGCTCTCATCTTTACATTGATTCCTGCATATCCTTTTGCAGTCTGTAGTTCATCCTGGCCAGGCCACAAGCTGGTACATTTGATAACAAGTTAGACTTGTCTTGTGGTTGATGCTGTAGTCAGACTTTTGCCTGCAGTGTGTATAAATATTTGATACCATAGCGTCTGACTCTCAGAGTTGATTCTGTTTTGTACTCTTGTCCCTCATTTGAATACTACATGTATGCTAAACTTTTGAAGTTGCTGTTGATTCTGTCTGGGGGAGAGGGAAACTAGGAAAGCTACAGTTGTTTTTAAAATATTGTCAGCCTCTTTTGGGCGTTGGTTGTGAACACCAGGGGCAGCAAGGTGGTGCAGTGGCATAGCTCCAGGCCTGACCAGAGTTCAAATTCAGCTTCAGACATTTATTAGCCATGTAACCCTGTGTGACTTAAGCAAGTTGCTTAATCTTTGCTTTCCTCATTTTCGTCAATTGTAAAATAGGGATAATAGCACCTACTTCCCAGGGTTGGCATGAGAACCAGTGAGATAATAATTGTAAGGTGCTTAAGCATAGTACTTGGTACATACAAACTGCTATATAAATGTCAGCTGTTGTTAGCTGTTATTATTATGTTGAGTAGGCATGGTTCTTTGAAGAAATTGAGTCTTCTTTTCTGAAGTTCTTGATTAGTTAGGAATCCTTGTAGACATGGGATTTGAGAAAGACACATGTGAAAGAGAAAGTGACTTCACAGGTAAGAGGTGAGAAGCAGGAGATTTTTTTGAACCCTGTTTTCCTCAGTTTCCTCATTTGTAAAATGAGCTGGAGAAGGAAATGGCAAACCACTCCGGTATCTTTGCCCCCAAATAGGGTCACAAAGAGTTGGATGCAGCTGAAACAAGCAAACAACGAAAGAAGTATGGAGGATGGCTTAACAAATGAGAAACAATTAAGCTTCTTCATATGCTTAGTAAAACATATCCCATATTTGCATTTGAATTTTCTATAGATCATAACTTTTAGGAAGTACTGCTGTCTCTATCACTTGGGAAAAAACACAGTCATTGCAGTTAAGTCTAGGTCATAGGATTGCCTTGTGTCTTAAACTGTCTATCAAGATCTCTGTCCATTGCTCCTGGTTCCATAGAACAGGGACAGCTAGCTATCCATTTGATCCTTGAAATTGTGCCCTCATGGATGCTCCTAGATTCCGTCTGAATCTATGGCATGAAGGGAATATAAATGAATCGGCTTTGCTGTTTTGCACACTAACAGCCTCTGGGTCTTCCCTCTTCTTTTTTCTTAAGGATTTATGTAGTTGAAAAGTATCATTCTGGGTAAATGACTCAAGAGTGTTATGCTTTGAGCATTAAAAGAACTATTGAATTTTAAATTTATATCACACCATACAGCAAACACAAAAAAAATTAACAGTAATTAGGTATTCCATTAGTTACCCCCTTCAGCAAATCAGAAAGCATCCTACTTGGTTCTTTTTTGTCTTGACTTTTGTCTAGCCACTGGACTTCCATGACTCTGGAGGAGAGAGTGAGACTGATGATTTTGCACAGCTCTGCCTCACTTAAATCCAGTTCACGTGCAAGTCCAAATATGACCCTCCTGATGTCAATGGTCCAAGGACCAACAGCAACAATAATAACCATAGGGAAAGTGAATGATGAGAAAGAAAATCAGGAAATATCCTCATCTCTCTCCCCTAAATCATCTTCAAAGAATTCTTTCCAAAGAATATATTCTAATCTTCCCTATTCAAATATGACATAGGCCCCTGGTGGCTAAGTTCTAGGGAATTGATTGAAAGGATCAATGCAGGAGCAGGAGTGGTAACTACAGTGTTTGCACAAGATGACTCTATTTGGTTTGCAGCTATTCCCACTGTTTATAGTGTCAGCCATTGTTTAAAGCTTTGCCTCTTGCTGCTGCCACTGTTCAATGGCATCCCAAAGTTATGTTGTGTTCCTTGGAGGTGCATTTAACAGTTTTGGTTTTGTGTTTCTTTTGTCTGCTCTATTTAGAGTTGCCCTGGTTTTATCAGTCCAATCTTACTATGATGTTAGTCTTTTTGCATAAATGTATCATTCTGTTGACTCATATTAAGCTTTCAGTCAATCAAAATCCCTAAGTATTTTTCACATAAATTACCATCTAGTGCCAAATTCTCCAATCTGTATTTGTGCAGTTGATTTTGTTTTAGGCTTAAGTATGTAACCTTGATGTTCAGTTGTTTTTCAGTTATGTCCAATTCTTCATGACCCCATTTGCATTTTTCTTGCTAAAGATACTTAGTGGTTTGCCATTTCCTTCTCCAGCTAATTTTGCAGATGAAGATACTGAGACAAAAGGGGTTAAGTAACTTGCCTGGGGTCAAATAGGTAGTAGGTGTATGAGGCCAGATTTGAATTCAAGAAGATGAGTCTTCTGGGCTCCAGGCCTGCACTCTATCCACTGTACCACCTACTTACTCCTGGCTCCCTGGAATTGAACCCTGGTCTCTTGTGTGACAGAGGGGGATACCTATCACTATACCAACATTTTCCTTGTCTGATGTAATCTTGTTCTATTTGACCCATTATTCTGTCTTTCCTTGGTCTCTTCATAAAGACATCCGATGAATTTGCTATTATTCTTGGCATCATCTCATGTGAATATTTTGATAAGCATGCTTTCTTTGTCTCCATCCCAATAGTTGATTAATAAATTGACTAGAACAAGAAGAGCTCAATGGTGTATCACTAGAGACCTACCTCAAGGTTACTGTTGATCCACATGGTGAGATATTGGGCATTGGATAAAATAATTCACTCACCTTCCATTACTAACACACAGATAGTACGTGATGTTAGATAATTAGATAGACTATAGATTGATTAATATATAGATAGAAGATAGACTAATTATTACATACTTACTATGTGCCAGGCACTATGCTAAACACTGATGAGACAAAATAAGAAGACAATAAACTGAGAAAGACAACATATAAAGGGGAAGATAGCCTAGGGGTCAGAGGATGTTACTGGAGTGGGAGTGAAGCAGTAGGTGGATAGGGTGAGCAGACAAGAGGGAGGTGAGTAGCCTGGCTGGGACTTCTAAAAATATGGCATTTATAGGCAAGTACTCACCAATCAGATTTGGCCTCAGGGAAAAGTTATCCTGGGAGTTGGTGTGGGAAAGAGGAGGAGGTGGCCAGTGCAGAGGTGGAGCAGAGCTTAGATTAAGCCAGGAAAGAAATGAGCATTGTGGCTAAGACTTCTGATGATCATGGCAGTTCCAAGCAAGGACTCAAATTTATTATGTCTATAATATTCTCCTGATCTAGCAGACTATTAAACCTGTCAGCAAAGGAAATGAGGTTTGCTTCATATGACTTGTTCTTAATGATATATTCCAGTTCTCATTCCTAGCATTTGCCACCATTTTACTTTCTAAATGCTTGAAAATCATCCATTTGAGAATTTGAATACAGTGCCTGCCACATAATAGGTGGTTAAATGAATGCTTATTGATTTGAATTCTCTTACATGCCCTCATCTTTCTGAGGATAAAATCAGAAAATGTATGAAAAGTATTTTGCAGCCAGCAAGCGACACATACATTTAAATCTATTGCCACCATCATCATTGTCATTTCTGGGTAATATTCCAGGGGAATTCAGAAGCTGTCACAAACTACTCTTAATGCTGTTACAATCAATTTTGTGAGGCTAGTTAATGGTATACTATAGGGGTCTTGCTAATATACTCACCACCCTGTATGGCTTATAGCTGCTGTTCTAAATTGAACTAAATAATTCATAAGGTTTCTTCTATCTGCAGCACCCTATGATATGCCCTCTTAGGTGGTGATGGTGGTGATGATGGTAATGGAAGGATTCAAACAACAGCATGTCTTTTTTTTTTGTTTTGCTGAGTTCACTAGACTCCTAATAAAACCCATGGCCACCTCCATTTATGAATATAATAATTGAGTTGGTGGCATTCATAAACATTTCCAAAGTTACTTATTGCTTTTTCATCTAGAGAAAACCAGCCAATAACATTTCTTTTGTAGTGGTAACATAACAGGTTTCATTGCATAAATAATGCTGTTCTAAGGAAAAAAAAATATTTTTTTTTGTTGTTTTCTTATGCATTTTCATTCTCATCAATGCATTAAAACTACTTTGTAACTGGATGTGCAGCTAGACATCTGTCTTGACAGGGAGATTCTGAAACCAAGTGGTGAATTCTAGTAATTGGAATCCTGGGCAAGACCAAGTTGTTTTCTCCTAAAGAAACTGTATCTGGTGTGTTTGGACAGTCACAACCGAGCCAAGGCATCTAGGCTTGATTCTGTTTCAATTTTGAATAAGCAAGCGTGACAGTGGCAGTGTGGTGGTGGTTTGAAATGCTCCAGGGGGCCTTTGAATGGGAACTGAAATAGTGACTTGAGTGTTCACTCTGTCTCAGTCTCTTTGACTGTCTTTCTCTCCGTTTCTGTCTCTGTTTATTTGTCTTCCTGAATCTCCAAGAGGGGGAGTAAGGCTGGATTGGACAAGAACTAGGATTAGCAAAAAGATGGTGAAAGTTTAATTTTTCCTTCATCATCCTCTGTCTGCAGATAGCATTTACGTTCACATTTTGCTATTTCTTTAAAATTTTCTTAATTTCTGATTTTAACATTAAACCATGACTCATCATGACTTCTCTGCAACTATTGTCTGTTGTTAGGTGCATACAAGAGTACAGTAGTGAATAACTTTTTAAAATCTTTGGTTGGGGGCTCTAAGCTGTCTATAATCTGAAGAGAATTTCATGGTCTTGATTTTAGTAATAATTATTATAAGCTTTTCAATAGCAGAAGAGACTAATTTCATGACTCCCCAACAGCCAGCCCTCCCCTCTCCCAATTTATTGAGTCATGAGGAAACAGACTTGGATTGCAGAAAGAGGTAGGCTCCTCAGACAGAATTTACTCTCCATTCTTTTTAGACAATTTATAGTTTTCTTAAGGCTCTGGAGTGAAGGGTAGAGAAGGGAAAAGGACTAAATGATAGAAGTAGAACAAGCAAGTGCGTAAGTAACATGTTTTGTATCTGTTCCTTGTTAGATACAAAACACTCCTTATCATGCCACTCTTACTCGTGCTCTGTGCTCTAAGCTCCCGTGTGAGACAAAAGAAACCTAGAAGTGCTTCATCTAAAGGTTACCAAAATCAAAGGAAACAACAACATGAAAATGGCTATAACATGAAACATCACATTGTGTCTTTGGTTATACTGCCTATCTATAGTTCTAAGGAAGTTCACAGTTCAGGAAGAGCTTAGTTCAAATTGAGCCTCAGACATCTTCTTACTGGCTATTATACAGTTTTATTTCCTGATAACTCCTTCCTTCATTCCTCAGAGAATTATTCGCTTGATGTACGAAGCTGGTTTTGCTTTTTATTGAAGACTTGTATGACTCAGACCTACTACAGTATCTGTGGTTTAGTCAGGCACACTGAGAGAACCTGGCACATAGGAACATTGGGAGCAAATTTGTGCATGAAGTCATCTATAGGACACGTATATGAAATTGGGAAGAGAAGATGTTTTGATTTCATGTTGGTCTTACATATCTGTTTCACTGGTAATGTAAAGCTGTCTGGGAAAGGACCTCATTCACTTATTTGTCTTTTGCCACTTACGTACGTTCCCTGCTGCTGATGGTCTCGATAACCATTTGAAATACTCTTTTTGGTCCATCCCTTGACATTTAGCCTCTTCCTATCCTGTGACAAGATGTGCTAAGGAATATTTTGTCTGCCCTCTCACAGATGATCTACTGAGTATTATTAGCCAGGGATTACTGAGTCATAGTGACATTCATAGCAGAGGCATTGTTGTTTGGCTGAAAGGGCAAAAGGTAAGTTTCCTGTGTCTTGATTGTTTAATCCATTATTTTATTCCTGATGGTTTTATTCCACTTAATTTTTGCTCAGTTTCTTTGTTATTTAATCTATTTTTTTCATTCTTTTTTTTTTTTGAGGGAAAGACTAGTACTGGGGGAGGAGGGAATCACTTAAGGCTTTATGAAGAAAGCTAGATCTTAGAATAAACTATAGATTCTAAGAATGAGAAGAAAATATGTTCCAGGAATTGGGGACAGTCAGTGAAAAGGCCTAGAGATTAGAAGTGGACTGCCATGTATGAGGGGTGGTAAGAAGGTCACTTTTTTTTTTAAATTTATTTTTGACATGTTTGGTTTTTAGCATTGATTTTCACAGGCATTTGAATTACAAATTTTCTCCCCATTTCCTCCCCCCCCC
>CM053622.1:491506684-491542066 GCA_028646595.1 Phalanger gymnotis
TTTGCTCTTTGTGGGTTAAGAGGTCTGGTACATGCCACAGCTCAGTATTTCAGGATGCCAGGGCACTTTCCGCTCGTCTCCTGGCGCGCTGGGCTCAGCTCCGCTCCGCTCCCCTCGGCTGGGGGCTGGGAGGTCCATGTGGGACAGACCTTATCCAGAGACCATCCAGGCTGTCCTGGGCTGGGGCCCTGCTTCCCTCTGCCACTTTGTGGGTTCTGCAGCTCTAGAATTGGTTCAGAGCCATTGTTTTATAGGTTTTTGGAGGAACTTGGTGGGGAGCTTACGCCAGTCACTGCTTCCCGGCCGCCATCTTGACTCCGCCCCCCTATTTTTTTCATTCTTGATGATTTAAAAAAAATTATCATGTTCATCTGCCCTTTTCGTGACTCAGTTTCTGTCTGTACTTTGTTCTATTGAATTTACCTAAGTGGTCTTCTATAATATTTGCTCAGCTTTTAGTCTCCTTCCTGAGTATTTTTTAAGTGTAAGAAAAATGTCCTTAAAACTCACAAGAGTTATAATAAATTGGATGCTTCTACAATGTGATTGAGTTCAAGAAAAGGAAGGGGCAATCAAGAAATTTAAAGGGACTGAGGGGCCTGAGTTGAAGAAAGCATGTTAGAAATGGCACTAGGAGAGAGGTAGCATGGACTGGTAGATAGAGGATCTGCTTCAAGGTCAGGAAGACCTAGGTTCAAAGCCTACCTCTGACATAGTGGCTTTGTGAACCTGGCTAAATTATTGAGTCTCTCAGTGTCCTAGACAACTCCTTACACAGTAACCTGTCAAGCAACTACTGATCACAGTGTTGGAGTTTCCTTGCCAGGAAGTTCTTAGACCAGTGAAATCACAGATCTGGGCTTCACAGCCACAACAAAAACCACCACCACCACAGCCACAATAGCAAATGGAATTAAAGATCAGAGGTTTGTAGATCAGGAAATAGAAGGGAATTTAGAATATGCTTGAAGGTTAATAGAACTATTGACCACTTTGCTTGCCCTCTACTAACAGCCATCTGCTGTTTGTTCCTTTCCCTCCCATACTTTGCAAAAATGGTTTTTGGTTTGCAAGTCTAAAAGAAATGTTATTTCTGATACTCAGGATAATGGGATCATCAATTTAGTACTTAGGGAGGTCTTAGAGATCATTTAGTCGAGTGGTATCAAACTCAGATGGAAATGAGCCAATAAACCATTCACATGGATCCATGAGGCCTGCATGTTGACTTAGAAAACCACATATTAATGACATGTGTTGGAGAGGATGTAGAAAAATTAGGATACTAGTACTCAGTAGAACTGTGAACTGATCCAATCAATTTGGAGAGCAATGTGAAATTATACCCACAGAGTTATAAAATTATATATACTCTTTGATCTAGCAATACCACTATTAGGTCAGTTTCCCAAAGTGATCAGGGCAAAAGGAAAATAATCTACATGTTCTAATATGTTTCTAGCAGCTGTCTTTGTACTGGAAGAGCATTGGAAATTGGCAGGAGGGGGGATGCTGTTCATCTGCAGAAAAGAAACTGATAAATAGAAGTATGTATAGTGTGGTTTTACATATGTTAAATGGTGGCCTTCTTTAGTGTGGGATAATGAAGGAGGAAGGAAGACAGTTTGGAACTTAAAATGTAACAAAAAAAAAACCAAGTATGTTCCATTGTGTTTTTATTTATTTTGTTAAATATTTCCCAGCTACATTTTAATCTGACTTTGGTATCACCTGAGAGTATTGTGAGGGTCTGAGTGTTTGACACCTCTGATGATAGGATTTTAAGATCATGAACCTAGAGTAGGAATAGACTTTGGAGACCATCTAGTCCATCACCTTCATTTTATGGATGAGGAAAATGAGCCCCAGAGAGGTTAATTGACATGCCCAGTGTTGCACAGAGAAGTGGTAGAGCTGGGATTTGAACCTACCTTTTGTGACTAAAACTAACCCCTTTCCACAGTAGTTTGCTTTGAAATCACCAGTTACGATAAATAACATGAACATTCTATATTTAGAACATTGTTTCGCTGGGTCCTCTGTCCATTTACATACTTAGATATGAAATCGTGCTATTTAAAAGGGTAAAAAAGTGACATTATTGGGCTACCTTGAATTTTTTAGTAGCTCAGCTCAATTTATAGGATACAGAGTCTTAGTTATTCATAAAGTCAGGTATTAGTATTTGTAATTTTGCCCTGTCATCATACATGCTTGACCACAAAGCTCCCAAAGTACTCTGTGTATATTTTAGGAAGTGACTGCTTAGGAATCTTTAGAACTTAAATTAGTCATGGAGTTCAGGCAACTTTTTTGGATATGTCCATTAGAAGGTCATTTTTATGGCTTATGGACAAGGAAACGCACACACACACACACACACACACACACACACCCTTTCCTATTCAAATAAAAATCTTAGTTTTCTGTATCACAGGAAAGTACATTTTCTTTTATTCTGAGATAACAGGCAGGCATATTTTTAATAGAAAACTATTATTTCCCCAAGCATAGAATGATAGCAAAGAAGCTGTTCAGTCAGAGATAGTAAATGCAGTTTATTCCACAAGCTACTTTTTATCCTCAAATCCTGATATTGTAGGATTAAAAACTACTATATTAAGTGTTCAATAATAATAATAATAGCTTTTTACTTAACCCACTGGGATTTGCTTTGTATATGATTATGTAACATATACTCTTGGTAGTTTGAAAAATAGGAAAACAACTAATATGTTTAGTAGAGTGCCTAGCACATAGTAGGCACTTAATAAATGTTTACTGGATTGAATTGAACTCTCAGACTCCTGTGGACCTAAAGAATCACTAAGAAGAATTTTGTGACTCAGATTCAGTATCTGAATAAAAAGAGGTACCATAAATGGTCCAGTCAATTATGTATTAGAGGAAGTACAATGTAGTAAAAAGAATATGCGTCTTATATTTTGAATCCTGCCTCTAACATTTACTAGCTGTGGAACCATGGACAACTTGTCTTTTCTGTGCCTTGGTTTCCTCATCTGTAAAATGGGCATAATAATACCTACTTAACAGGGTTGTGAGAATCAAATGAGTCAGACTGTGGAAGATGGTCATGTCACCATCTAGAGAAGCCCACATCCTCTGCAGATACCCCAGTAAAGTTACAAAAATGTACCAGAAGGAACACTGAGCAAGAAAACCAAAGAGAAACACTGCTCTATGTTCCTCCATCCAGGACAGCAAAAGAACACTTCCAGAAGCCAATGGAAGCTCTCAGCAGAGATAACCTTTGGAACGTAGAAGGCAAAACATGGACACAGAGCAAGACACAGGGCCAGACTAGTGCTCGGGCTGTGTAAGTTATCTAGTGCCTGGGCAGCCCAACATCCAATACCCCAGCAGCTCAATGCCCTGACAACCCAATGCTCAGGAAGCCTTGCCCAAGGCAAAGCAGAAACCACAACCAGAAAAAGGACTAGGGCAGCAACTGGAAAGCAACTGGAGTCTCATAGCAGGCTGGCTACCAATACCAGCTTGTCAGGCATATTTATTACAAGGGATTTGCTTTCTTCCCCCTCTCCCAACAAGGAAATATTTGAGAAATTGAATATAGGTAGGGATATAATGGAAGAAAGAAAGGGAAGGAGAGAGGGAGGAAGGAAAGAGAGAAAGAAGGAAGGAAGAAGGGAAAGAAAAGGAAGGAAGGAAAAGAAAATGTGTGTGCAACAGTGACGAAGGAAGGAAAGAGAAAGAGGAAGAAAAGGAAAAGAAGAAAATGTACGTCTAGCAAAGACAAAAGAAAGAAGGAAAGAGAAAGAAAAAGGAAGAAAAAGGAAGTTGTAGAGACACCTTTTTTGATGAACAGAGTAAACAGAAGAAAAAGTAGAAAGAATCACAGAGAATTAGGACATCTTAGAAAATTGCATATTGAATTTATTATATTTAAAAGAAAAGCAAGCTGTACATAATGCAGATATGCTGTTTCATGCACAATATTCTTCACATACACATAAATATATATGTGGAAATGACAATTTTATTTGGTGTTTGTTTAGTTCAGGAAAAAAAATGATTATTGGTGCCAACCTAGAAATTTGTAGAAGATATTTATTCTGAAATGTTTGTATGGGATTCTTTGTTATACCCAAGACTTAGTTTATTGCATGGGATAATAATTGAGTTATGTCAGCAAAGCCTCCAAGCATGTGATAAAATGTGGCTTCCTAGCACATAGATTTAGAGCTGGAGGAGACCTCAGAGGTCATCTAATCCAACTATCTCATTTTATATATTAGGAAACTAAGGAACAGAGATTCATGTGATTTGCCCAAGATTACACAAGTAGCAAGAGGCAGAACTATGAATCAAACCTTATTCTAACTCCAAATGTCTTGTAACTACTGACAGATCATGTCCTGTCCTGTCAGGAAAGTGATGGACACCCCATGATCACTAAGCACTGAGCAGTCCAGGCTCACCTGTACACAGCTTTACTAGGCTCATTGTGGATACTTGGACAAATGCAGGCAATATCTTAAAAAAAAAAAAACCAAACAGAAATATAGCCCACTCCAAGCTACTGATGTACAGTTACAAAAAGATACAGGGATATCACATGCCAATCAGTTTTACTGGTCACACGTTTTTCCCAGCTATCTGTCTGTTCTCCGAAAGGCAAAGAAGCACATTGTATTTTCAGGACAAGCTTCTCTTCTCAGAACTAAAGATTAGGGCTGAATTGTGCCAGCAGCTGGGATAGTGCTGTTGTATATCCAGACAAGCAAAGGGATCTGGATCCTTTCTCAAACTGAGAATGAAGGACGAGCAACAAAAATGCATGAGGCTGAAGTAAGATGGGCACCTTTTGGACCCAGCAATTATGAGTAAACTAGATAAAGGTGTGCACAAGAGCTTCCAAAAAGCCATTGGTGTCATGGACTGAATTCATAGTTTTATCAGTCATTCTAGCTGAATCTGTCTAGATTCTACCCTGTATTTTTTCCTGCTTCCATTGGTTCCATCCATCCCTATGTCTTTTAGTAAGAGAATTCTACTTTTCAATGTCTTCCTTCTTTTGTTTTAATATCCATGGCTGTTTCTAAACTCTTGTACTTCATCATTACCTTTACCCTGCATCTATTTTTTGCTGTTCCATTTTTCTGTCCTTTTTAAATTTTTTTTGATTTGTTCTGCTAATTCCATTTCTTCCTTTAATTATTGAAGTATGTTTATTTCATGTTGAGAAAATTCTAGCTTTTTCCCCGCGTTTAATATTGTCACGATACTTTTTCCCTTGGAGGCCGTCTTCAGTCATCCTAGTTTATATCTTGCCATTAGACCCCTATGGCTCCAGAGGAGAAAGTGAGACTGGTGACTTTGCACAGCCCTTCCTCACTTGAATCCGATTTGCTTGCAAGTCATGGCATCACCTTCCTGATGTCATGATCTTCTTTGAGAACAAAGGAAAAACAACAGCTTCCCCCGCCCCCATCTCTTCTTTTGTTTTTAGCACTTGTGTCTTTTCATCCATAATATATTTTTATTTTGTCACATATTTTCTTTTATTTTGTAACTCCCTTGAGTCATTTTTATTTTTTTGTTTTGAGGATGCCTGGTCCTTTTCCTTACTTTTGATGTTTCTATCATTTTTTTTCAAGGAAAATTAAGGAGGTAGATTCTTTCTTGACCTTCTGATCTACCATTTTCCTGGAAGTCATTCTCCTGGGGAAAATTTAACTCTGTATTATATCAAGTTATATATATATGTTTTTAAATATAGAAGAAATAAAGGGTGATTACTTGTGGACAAAAGAAAGAAATCAATCTTGTGTCTATCTTCTTTTTATCTACTCGGCCTTTATAGACTGTTGCTGAATGTCCTGCAGACATTTTAAACTTAATATGTTCACAACTGAAATCATATATTCCTTCCCAAACCCTCTCCCCTTTCAAAGCTCTCCCTTACTGACAGGGGAATTGCCATCCTCCTAGTCTTCCAGGCTTTCAAACCAAATGCTCTCTTTAACTGCTCACTATCTCTCACCTTCCCATAGCCAATATGTTGTTAAGCCCTGTTGATTTCATCTTTGCAGCACCTCTGAATACCAATCCTTCCTCTACCCTGGTATAGGTCATCATCTCCTCATGCCTGGACTATTGCAATAGCCTCATTGTTGGTCTCCTTGTCACAAGTTTCTCCCCCATTCCAGTCCATCCTTCAGCCACCAAAGTGATTTTCCTACAGTGCAGGTCTGACCATGTCAACCTCCTACTCAAAAAAGTCCAGGAGCTCCCTATTACTTTCAGGATCAGATACAAAATGCTCTATTTGGTGTCTAGAACCCACAACTAACCTTCCTTCCCACCCTTTCCAGTCTTGTTGCATTTTACACCCTCTACCTCCCCTGCCCTTCCAGTCTCCCAGTCTTTAATCCAGTGACACCAACCTCCTTGCTATTCCTTGAACAAGACATTCCATTTCCTGACTCTAGGTATTTTCATTGGATGTGCCCTATGTCCTGGGGGCAGCTAGGTGTCACAGTGGATAGACCACTGGGCCCGAAGTCAGGAAGACTCATCTTTCTGAGTTAAAACCTGGCCTCAGACTAGCTGTGTGACCCTGAGCAAGTCACTTAGCCCTGTTTGCCTAAGTTTCCTGATTTGTTAAATGAGTTGGAGAAGGAAATGGCAAACCGCTCCAGTATCTTTGCCAAGAAAACCGCAGATGGGATCACAAAGAGTTGGACATGACTGAAAAATGACTGAATAACAGGCCCCATGCCTGAAATTCTCACCCTACTTATCACCCTCTCCTGGCTTCCCTGACTTCCTTCACATCTCAGGTAAAATTTCACCTTCTACAGGAAGCCTTTTCCAATCATACTTAATTTGAGCGCTTTCTCTCTCTCTGTTATTTCCTATATATCCTATGTGTAGCTTGTTTGTACATAATTGTTTGCATTTCTGTCCTACTAGATTGTGAACTCCTCGAGGGAGTGAACTGTCTTTTTGTCTTTTTTTATATCCCCAGGTCTTAGTATAATGCCTAGCACATAGTAGGTACTTAATAAATGCTTATCAACTTACTGAGTGATTGCTACTGCTTGTATTTACTCTTCTGAGGGTTTTTTTGGGCATGAAATCCTATCACGATATGAGATAGAAAGGAAAGGAATGAATCTACCAGCTAGACAATCTTGACCTCCTTAGAGCTCTGTTGTTAGACACAGGCACCCTATCTTTTTTTTTTTCTGCAGGGGGGAAGGGGAAGACAGGGCAATTGGGGTTAAGTTAGTTGCCCAAGGTCACACAACTTTGATGATAAAACAATATCAACAAAAAAACAAAGTACTTTAGAGATACAAAGATAATATAAATTTCATGATTTATAAATGTCCATTTTTAATTTTTGAAGAGCATTCTACATTCTTCTGGAATGGTTATTTGAGGATCAGGTTATGTATTTCTTGAATTTTGGTATATCATAAGAATGTGTCAAGTGTTTGAGGTCAGACAGGCACTCTATCCTATAAGGAAAATAGGACACTTCCTATGCAATTGAAAGAAAACCATCCATGCTAAGGGTTCAGTCTCTTATGGTTGGAGGAGGATTAATCTGGAATATTTTAGCCTACCCTGTCTCCCATCTCTACTTGCACATACAATTTGACATTTCTGCTAGTAGAGTTAGAACAGCTAAATTAAGACTTGGGAGTTCAAATTTAGATTTTTGAGAAACTGCCAAGATCTCTCTTATATACTTTTAGCATCATTCTCTTTAAATTTTCTTATACGTGTTCTTGTGTAATGTGGTCATGGTAATAATTATTAAATGAAACCTGTTTTTATCAAACTAAGATCCTTCTCCTAAGGGGGGAAAATAACTAAGTGCTAATTGTACAAATAATTAGAAAATTTCCAATTTACAGGCAGGGAGTTATACTCTGTAATTACTTTTAGAACAGAAGAAAATTAAATTCCTTAGTACTGATGAATATCCAAAGTATTGTCATCAGACTGACATTTCATGTTTATTCCTATTTTAAAATCAGTTCAATCAGTTTAAAAGCATTTCTTGAATATCAACAGTGTTCCTAACTATATGGCACAGTAGCATTCTGGGCCTGGAGTTAGGAAGATCTGAGTTCAAATATGACCACCATTTTGAGTCTTCCACTAAACCAATCAGTCTTTTTTCTGCTGTCTTGTATTATAGACAGCAGAATGTATTTTAAACTTAACTTTAAAAGATGGATATTGACTTTTCCCATATCTCCATCTTAGACTGTGATATATATTCTATAGGTGCCTAATGTTTGTTGAATGGATGCATCTCTCTCTCTCTCTCTCTCTCTCTCTCTCTCTCTCTCTCTCTCTCTCTCTCCCTCTCTCTCTCTCTCCCTCTTTCTTTCTCTCTCTTTGTCTCTCTCAGTTTAACTCCAAAATTCCTAATCGGCCCTAAAGGCAGATATTTTTAATTAAGAAAAAAATATGCTAAATGTCCAGAGAAGTGAGAGATTCAATTTAGCTGGTCTCTAAAAGATGTGGTGGCATGGTAGAAAGAAAGTTGAGTCAGGAAGACATCTTTCCTGTCCTATCCTTGATTCATATTGGCTGTAGGATTGTAGGTAAGTTAATCACTCAAGCCCCAGGAAATTGTTTCATATGAATAGTTATAGATGGCTTGAGGATCTGAATTGATAGAAGGAATTTCTACAACAGGAAATTTCTACCCATGTTCTATCTACTGTGCTGCCTACCTTTCTCTGTGCGATCTTGCAGTTTCTAAAATATGAGATACTAGCCCAGGGACCTTAGGTCTGCTGAGGTTCCACAGTAAGAGCCCTTGAGTGCCATGAGGTAGGTATGGGGATTCTGAATTGTGAGAACAAATCTAATTCCTGATCTCCAGCCCTGATCTCTTTCTTCAACTCCAAATCTCGAATTTCTGTCTCCATCTGTCCTCCCTCTAGATAAACTCAGTATTTCCCAAACCAGATTTAGTATTTGAACCCTCAAACCTGCTCTTCCTCCTGGCTTCCTCATTCTAATCGATGTCTCTGTCTGGCTAGTTTCCCATGTTTAAAACTTTAGTGTTGTCTTTGACCATTATTTTTTCTTTGCCTGCCATGTAGTCAGTTGCATATGCTAAGGAAATTGTTCAGCTGCTTGGTCAGAGTTTTGAGCTACCTGTGGAAGCTCATCCAGCTATTGCCATACATAACAGTGTTGATGTGAAGCAACTCATCAAGTTGACTACCTAATGAAGAAAACAGAATTGAATAGTACATATTTTTCCCAATTTGCATGATGCCAAAGAATGGGATTGTGAGACCAATTTTAGCAGTTATTTTACTACAGTTTGTGTTATGTTAAGTGAAATAGTATCTAAATGTTTTTTCATGTCTGTCATTTATGCAGACTTTTTGTTTAAAACATTATTTTTACAATGGTGATCATAGCATGGCAAAAGAAGTTTACTTACACCATTAGATACTTCATGATTGGCTGTAATGGTCTTTAATTTAGGCATAGATACCCTAGTGACCAATGCCTCATATTGGAAATTATAAATCCCATTTTAACCCTTAAATCAAAGGGTTAATTTTTTTTGAGATCTTAGATATAAGTATTTTTATCCTGCCTGAGATTAAAAAATGACATTTCATGGGAAGAAGACTTTCCTGTAATCTTCTTGCCTTGTTTTTGAGCTGTAGCTGACTCTCTACCCTGGGGTCTTGTGTTTCTGATTAATGAGTATTCACCATATCTAGACAGACAAGACCAACCAAGATACATACTTCCTGGCTATCTTCATGTCATATGTGTATCTTTCTTTACTCTGGTCCCTTCCCCTTCTAACTGCCTTCTCCCTTCATTTTCATTTCCTTTGCTCTCCCTCAGAACTGTAATCAAATCAACACTGCCATTCCTGGAAAGAGTATACCTACCAATTGCTCTATCATTTCACATTACTGAGACTTCCCTTCTGTGACCACCACTTACCTATATATGTGTTTTCTCCCTTTCAAATATAAGCATTTAGAAGGCAGACAATGTCTACTAATTATTATCTCAAGAATATAATCACAGAGTAGCATCATGCTCATAGAATTATAGAACTGAATGGAAGGCAGCAGCCAATATGATTCAGCCCTGCCTCAATATAATTCTACAGCCAAAACATTCAATGGAAGAAAACAAATTTCTGTATTAATTCAGCATGTCGAGCTCTCATCAAAAAGCTCCCTCTATCAGTGCAGTTGGATACCTTCTCCAAAGCTTGTAGTCTTTACAAAGTTGCTGTGAGTGCTGAATTGAGTAACTTGCCTCACTCACACAGGGGGTACATGTCAGAAGTGGTACTTAAACCTAAGTCTTAACTCTGAGGCCATCTCTCTATCAATTACTTTATGCTACCTCTCATCTTGATTATACATGATTATATCATAGCAGATGTGATGTAGAGGAATGTTAGATTTTCCAGGCAATGCCCCAGCCTATACCTCACTGCCTTTAGAAAACTTTAAAAAGTGAGAACTCCTTCCCTCTAGATACCTTTCTTTATAACATAAGTTACATGTTATAAGTATGGGCCCCTCCATACTTAGTTGAGTATGAGTTATATGTTACAAGTTATAGGTATGGGCCTCTCCATAGTTAGTTAAACTAATCTTCACAAAGTGTACTAGGTCTGTTGCCAGGACTGTACTGAAACGCTCTATAGAATCATAAGACTTAATAGAGCTTACACTTTGTTGGCATTGCTGCTGTTGTTCAGTTGTTTCAGTCATGTCTGACTGTCAGCATAGCCCAAGATCAGCTCCATGCTATGCCTTATTCAATTAAAGTTCCTAAATCTTCAAGACCAATTGAAAAGCAGGGCTACTAAAAAGAAATCTTTTCTCTCTATAAGCAAGATCAATCCAGCCTCAAATTGTGAAGACTTTTCTCTCGCATGTACTTGTTTCAGTATGTTGAATGCTTGTGGATTATCAAGAATTTTGTAGTTCTAGAGAAGTATAGCCCTCACCTGGAAGCATCCACTACAAGATTGGAATCTTTCTCACTCCTTGTACTCTCAATACATCTGGTGGATAACCAGCTTTACTATATCCTTCAAAAACTTCTGCTGGAATATATGTGAATTTTCATTGGCCTCCACTTTCACTTTTTAGCCAAGAAATGGTATTTTCCATATAACTATCCATTTAGAGAGCATTTGTTGGTGAATGTTGGGGAATGAGTGTGATAATCTGAACATTTCTTTAATCTTTAGAATTAAATCCGTGAACCCAGGTTAACCAAAGAGAGTGTCTTTGTCTCTAGAATCAGCAGTTTGAAACTTTTCTACTTACCAAACAACATTTTTTTTTCTTCATGACTGAGAAACTTGGAGACCATGGAGCATAAAGCATTTTATATTTTTCTTTTCAGTAAATAATGAGGGTGCCTATGATTGATATAAGAAGTCTCTGGATCCTGACATCTACTTACATATTCAACTGTAGGTTCTTTCTGATATGCAGATAAAATAACTGAAATGCACAGCTAAGCCAGTACTCATGAGTCAGATCAGTCTGAGACAACTTGCTCTGAGTAACATCAGACCCCTTTCTCCCTCATTCAAGCTTCTTACTTTCATTTTTTTACAGTTTGATGACCTTTAAAAAAATGTACTTATTGTGAAAATCATAAGTTACTTATATGAGAAGCAAAAGTACTGAACAGCCATTGAGATCTATAGAAACCCAATGATTTTTTACCCCACTAAAATTATATTTCTTTAAAAATCTTGTTTTCGTTAATGGCTTGACTTGTTTCCCATGACTTACTTTTTCTGCCTGCCCCACCCCTTAACCAAATATGTTATGTTATTCTGCAGTGTATCATCCAATGTTTTTCAACCATAACCTGATGGATGGCTTTTTATTTAATAAGCTGTTAAAGAAAGCCAAAACTCACTCATAAATTAAGGGGAAAACTTTTACCTGGAGAGTTTGATTTACAAGAATATAACACATCTGAGGCTTATTGTGTGTTAATAATTGTTATGTAGAACAGTTTACCTACTTTGATAAATTGTTCAGGTTTACTATTGGAAAGTCCAATTTTAATAGATCAGAGTCAATTATTTCTCCCCTCAATCATTACTATGTAGGCTTTTAAAATAAACTGCACTTTGATATCTCAACAGGATTTAATACATGCCCTAAAATCATAGGATCACAGATCTTAGAGTTGGAAAGGGCTTGAGAGGCCATCTGTATACTAAGCCATTTTTGAACAGAAATCCATTTAAAAACATATTTGATTAATGGCCGTACAGTCTTTGTTTGAACACATTTGAGAAGGCACTGAGGCACCACTGTGGCAGCCCATTCTACTTTGAACAGCTGTAGTTGTTTGCAAGTTGTATAAGGAAAACAAGCCTAAGTTGACGAAACTTCCACGTTTGCTCCTAGTTCGTTGGGGTCAAACAGAACAAATCTAATCTGTCTTCCATATGACAGCCCTTCAGATATTTAAAAATAATGATCACGTCCCTACTCAATCTTAGTTTCTTTAGGCTAAAAATTCCTGTTCCTTCAACAGATCCTGGCATGAACTTCAGGATTTTCACTATCTTGGTTGCCATCTTCTGGATGGACTTCAACTTATTGTTTGTTGTTGTTCACTTGTTTTTCACTTCTGCCTGACTCCTTGTGACCCCATTTTTAATTTTCTTGGCAAAGATACTGAAGTGGTTTGCCATTTCCTTCTCTAGCTCATTTTACAGATGAGAACACTGAGGCAAATGGGGCTAATTTGACTTGCCCAGGACATACAACTAAGTAAATACCTGAGCCTGGTTTTGAACTCAGGTCCACCTAACTCCAGGCCTGCACTACCTATCTGAACACATATGGTTATTATTATCTTTCTCCAAATGTGATACCCATACCTGAGCACAATTAGAGCTCTAGGTATGGCCTGACCAGGATAGACTACAGTGAGAATTGTATCTCCTTAGTCCTGGATACTTAGTTCTCATACTGCCACCTACCTAACTACACACTTAAACCCTGGAGGTAAACCTCCTAGTACTTACTGAGCCTTTGCATAGCCTGGACATATTGTTCTTTTCTAGTGCTATTGCTGCAATTTAGACAGAAGCAAACCCAATAGGACATTCTCAGCCTCAGGATAACATGTTTTAGCCTACTGCTGGCATCCTTTAAGTGATTCAGATTGAATTATATGGATCTGGGGGGAAAGGGAATTTCAGGCAGGACCTAGTCTAAACTGAAGTTCTGAACTCCTAACTCCATTCCTTGAATAGTCTTATATCTTCAGGAACTGGTTGACTGGGTCTTTTTAGGCCACCCTGGACTGTTGTGTGCTCATCCTTATTTAGATTTGGATCTTCTAAAGTGAAATGTATTGTACTACTTTGCTTTCCAAAGGTGCCCAAGTGTCAGATTCTTATCCTAATATCGACGATTCAAATTAATTAAAATAAGTCATCTTAAAAACTCTTCCTCTGGAATGTTCTTGGTATAAAGAGGTAGTGGCTATCCTCAAGGGAAATGATTTTATTATCCCTTGTTCCTGTAATTCAGAAGGAAGAGGTTTCTGATTTATATTGTCTTATTTTGGATTAAATAGTCGAAGTCAATCACTTTCCACTCTTTTAGTTGCAGTTGTTCCAGCCATAGGGGTAGATAGCTATTTTGACACCTCTATAGATTAACAGAGATCATTCAGGTTTGATATGATTTCGTAAGGAGTTTTATTTAAGTAGGAATGATTCCCTAAATAATAGATAGAAGTAATTTTAATGTCCCATGAACCTTATGCATTTAGAAAAAAAGTTTCATATAGTCACTTTAATCATATTCTTAAATTTAGGAAATCAATCTTAATTGAACATTTTTTAGGAGGACCCTTATTTTTTATGTTATTTCAATAGAATTTTCAGGACCTAGAAGTTGGGTTACCAAAATCAAAGCGAATAAAAGTAAAACAAAGCAAAATTAAATAAAGCAAACAAAAAGAAATTTACATATAACTTTATTATATTTTTAAAAGAAATGCATAATAAATTTGCAATTTAATGTACAAGTTTTATTATACTGTGCTATGGAGATGCTTTTTCATTTCATAAATTAAAAATTAAATGAATTAAAAAATTAAAAAAAATAAAAATAGAAACATCTTATTGACAACAACAGTGCGAGGTAGTGTATCATCCTCATTTTATAAGTGAAGAAACTGAAGCAGACAGAGCCCAAGTGACTTTCACAGGAATACTTAGCTAGTAAGCATCTGAAGCAGAATTTAAATTCAGGTCTGACTCAAGGCTCAGTGCTCAATCTATTGCATTACCTATTGCATCACCTCGAAAGAAAAACATTTTTTAAAAAAGCAACCGACAGCAATGTCATCCGTCAACATGTGCATCAGTCTACACTCTTGGTCACTTAGGATCATAGCTTTGATTTAGAAATGAAAGGGAGATGTGTTTCATCATCTGTTTTCTAGGACTGAAATTGGTCATTACATTTAGTTAGAGTTCATCTATAGATTAGTGTCATTTTTGTATCTTATGTACCTTAGCAATGAAAATTCAAATTGGTGTAGGATTGGCAAAGGTTCATCTTTTAGGAAGCTTGAGAAAGAATTGCCATCAGGAAGGTATAAAACAAAAACACCCATAAAATTGATACAACTTAAAAAAATTAATACATAAAAGCACTATGATTCAGATTAAAAGACTAGGCCTCCAAATTTATAGGTTTCAGACAAATAAAGCTATAAATCTCATTTTTGCATTAATTTATCCAACAAATATTCATTTGAATACTTTCTTATTCATGACAATCCCTAGGTAAAATCAAAGAAGATATTGTATATAAAGTACATTGTAAACTTTAATATGCTATATAATATTTTGGCTCATTACTATTTTCCATAAATAAGAATCAGCTGATGAGGCAACGTCACATATAATATGGGGGTATTATATTACATTACTAAGCTAAGCAATTAGAAAATAAGGCATTTCAAAATCAGGTCATTTGACTTTAGTACCACTGGAAAGGACCCTAGATACCATCTAATCTACCTCTCCTTATTTTATATGTGAAGATCTTGGATGCAAAGAAGTTAAATAATTTGTCCATTGTCACATAGTTCTAAGTACCAGAGACAGGATTTGAACCAAGTTCGTCTGACTCCAAATCCAGCACACCTTCCTTGTACCGCAGTTAATTATTTCATAGTGTATAACAATATGGCACAAAGAACTAGATATGGGAGAAATTCATGTGGGTTAGAGTTGTTTGGGGAGGCTTCATAGAGTTTTTAATTGTGTGGGAAAATATAATTTGTGACGGTATTTTTGGACAGATTGGAAATGAGAAATCTGGAGGAAGTTCTAGGAAGTTTAGACAAGTGGTGGTTGTGGCTTGTTTTAGGATGGTGATAGTGGAAATGGAGACAAAGGAATGAGTAGGGGACATTTTATGAAGGTAAAATCTTTAAGATTTGTTGACCGATTAGATATGAGATGAAGGGAAGAGAGAGTTAAAGAAAATTTATTGGTCTCGAGCCTGACAGTCTGAGAACTACCATATCATCATCAGAAATGAGGAGTTTGGAAAAAGAAGATAATGTGGGTGGGGAAAATCAGTTTGTGTTTCATACATTGAAGCAAGTCCTATAATATCTACATGTAGTCAATCTAGTATTATGAATGTAGTAATAACTCAAATATTTAATAAATGAATGGTTAAAATGACAGAAGACACTATCTTCCATTGACCACTTACACTGATTCTAGATCCAGGCCAGGGTTCCCTAGATAACCCAAGGTGTTAGCAGTCATGACACCTATGCCTGTCAGCTGGTAAAGCAACTGAATGACTCTCGAAGCCTGGAAAATAGGGTCAAGCTGGATCTAGAAACAAGTAGAGATGCCCAGAATTGAGCTTCATCAGACTTCAGACCACCCTCCCACCCAGAAACTAGAAATGACATGATTTTCAGAATAGCTTTTAAGTACAGCTGATCCAGAGGGTGTCACAAGGTCAGTGTCATTGAACATTCAGTAAAAATTTAAAAACGTGATCCTAACTATTTGTAGTCTCTTTCTGCAAGCTGCTGATAATATTGAAAAAAAAAAAGGTAGCAAGCAGCTTTCAGATTTTTTCTTAATATCTATAGTAATGTGCTTTCCCCCTTTTTCACCTTTGCCCATGCACATGAGTATTTTAGATTCCATTTTGTCTGTTGCAGTTATAAGCAGAGGTCAGTGCTATAACCTAATTATATGGTCCCAATCCCCATGCAGGGATTTCTTTACTTTATGGTCCTTCTTACTTTTCACTTAACTAACACCTTTTGCCTGAAGAGCTCAATGTACTTTGTCAATATTAACTCATTAATCCTCTCAACAGTCTTGTGAAGCAAGTATACATGCATTGTTGATTTCTTTGGCTATATTAAAGTGAGTGACTAAGAGCTCTGACTCAACCTGTTGACAGTGTTAAGAGAGGAGTACTTACATCCTTCCCATAGGAATGATGGTAATATACTTAGATGACATTTTCCTTCCACCCAAATCAGGCAACGTATGACTTCTGCATATATCTTGAACCTTTAAAAAGCATATTTTAATATCTCTAAGCTGACTATTTCTGCAAGCCATCTGCTTTTCTCAAATTCTGCTTTAGGTCTACTCCTCCAAGACCACCAATAGCTTTCCTTTGACTAAAACTATTTTTTAAAAAATCAATTTGTAAGAAACTCACCTGCCCTTACTTTATCTTCCAGTTTTCCTGCTGTTTAATTCCCTTGATACTTAATTTACATTCCATTTCCTTCCCTGACCTGACAGAACATGGCCTGTGAGTTGTAGGAAATGCATATCTCATACCCATGAAATGTACTCTATCGCTCCTCCTCCCTTTATTTTAAAATAATTTTTATTAATATCAATTGTGCATCACCAGAATTTGTCCTAGGACCCTTTGCTTTCTCTCTTCTTAGAGAGCCACCTCATATAGCAAATGCTATATTTTTAATTAAAAAAAGAAGAAAAAGAAGAGACAAAAAATCAGTAAACAGTTTAATGTATTGAAAAAGTATGAAATTAATATATGTAATATATTATAACCATGGACCTCCAAGCTCTACAAAGGGTATAGATAGGACATTTTCTCATATATCTTCTTTGGAGTGGTGCTTGATTTTCATAATTCCACAGCATCCACTTCAGAATTTTTTGTGACAGTTCTTTTGGTTTACATAGCGATAGTCATCAAGTATGTTGTTTTCTTGCCCCTCCTTACTTCATTCTGCCTCAATTCGTGTATTTCTCTGTGTTTATCATATTTGATATTTCTTACAACAAAATAATATACCATTATATTCATGTACCACAAATTGTTTAGCTATACCTCAATTGATTGGCATCTGTCTTGTTTCCAATTCTTTGCCACCACACAAAAATACTGGTGCAGATATTTTGGTATATATAGAGACTTTTCCCTTATTATTGATCTTCTTGGGGCATAAACTTAATTGTGAAATCTGTGGGCCAGAGTATGGGTATTTTATTGACTTTATTTGCATAATTCCAAATTACTTTCCAAAATGGTTGTACTGATCACAGCTCCACCATCAATAGGTTAATATTCCTGTTTTCTACAACCTTTCCAAAATTGACTATTCCAATATATTTTCATCTTTGCTAATTTTTAGGGTGTGAAATGAAATCTAAAGGTTGTTTTTGCATTTCTCTTATTGTGAATAACTTTGAATTGTCTTTCCTATTGTTCATAGTTTGTTATGCTTTTAAAATTATTTGTATTCTTTGACCAGTTATCTGTTGAGTAATGCGTATTTGGGTGTGTGTGTGTGTGTGTGTGTGTGTGTGTGTAAAGTCAATGAGTGTTTATTGTTTGCAGTGTTTCAAGTACTATGCAAAGTGTTGGGAATACAAAGAAATAATAATTTTAAAAAGTCTGTGTTTCCAAGGGTGAGATAATATGCAAACAAGAAATATATTAACTATGGATTTGAGACAACATCAGAGAGAAGGCACTAAGATTAAGGAGGACTAGGAAAGGCTTTCTGCAGAAGATGAGACTTGAGTTGAGACTAAGATCATCTATATATCATGGATGCTAAATCCTTATATAAAAATATTATATGAAGATTTTTCCTATGTGATCATTTTCTTCCTATTTTATACTCATTAATTTTAATTATTTTTCAGATACCAAGAATCTGCCTTCTTTCCCTCCCACCAACACACAAGTGAGCATTAGAAAGAAACAAAACCAAAACCCTATTACAAACATGTAAAATAATGAGAAACAATTTTTTCATTAGCTTGGGCAAAAGAAGAGAAAAAATATTTATATTGCATGTATGTATGTATGTTATATATGTATACATACATAGGTATGTATATACATATGTCTTATTCTGCACTCTGCATCTTTCACTTCTCTATAAGGAGGTATGTAGCATGTTTCATCATTAGTCCTCTGGAATTATGGTTTCTGTATTATGTTGATCAGAATTCCTAAATCCTTCAAAGTTGTTTGTCCTTACAAGATTGTTGTGATTGTAGAAGTTATTCTCCTACTTCTACTTACCTCGTTCTGCATAAGTTCAAGCAAATTATCCAAGGTTTCTGTGAAACTATCACTTCATCACTTGTTATAGAACAATAGGATTCTATCAAATTTATATGCCATAACCTCTTCAACCTTTGACCAATTTATGGGCATTCCCTCAAATTCCCCTTCTTTGCCAACCTCAAAATGAACCATAAATATTTTGTACCTCCTTCATTTTTTTCCTGTGTAAGCTCTTCTTGGTTATAAGTCTGTATATCCTTTGCTGCCTGAAATATTGTGTTCCAAACTCTCTGCTTCTTTATGGTGCTGGCTGCTAAATTGTGTGTGATCCTGATTGTGGCTGTTTGGTACTTGAATTTTTTTTTCTGACTCTGACGACTGGCAGTCTTTTTTGTTTTTTTAAGATTTGGCAGCTGTGGATTTAGGCCAAAA
The DNA here is from genome assembly GCA_028646595.1 of Phalanger gymnotis. Lineage (NCBI taxonomy): Eukaryota > Metazoa > Chordata > Mammalia > Diprotodontia > Phalangeridae > Phalanger > Phalanger gymnotis. The sequence continues at coordinate 491,525,731 of CM053622.1, forward strand.
TGTTTCTTGACATTTTCATTTTTGGGTTCTAGATGTATTTTATTTTTGCAGAAGCTTTTAAATTTCACGTAATAAAAACTATTTACTTTATCTTTGGTAATTGCCTCTATTCCATCTTTTGTTAAAAATAGACTTCCTGCCTATGGCTCTGAAAGGTTATATGATCTGCTTGTCTTCTAATTTTTTAAATGTATGATTTTTAATGTTAAGGTTTCATATTCATTTTGACCTTACTGTATAATATGGCATAAAATGTTTGCCTAAGCCTAATTTCTGGCAGACTACTTTCTACTTTTCTAATAAAATTAGCTGCTGCTCTATTTATTTTATTGTTCATTTTTAAAAGCTAGTTTTATCTATCAGTTTTATGTTTTCTTGCTTTCAATTTTGTTAATATTTTAAAATTTTTTCAGAATTTTATTTTGGTGTTTACTTGGGGGATTTTAATTTGTTCAGGGTCTCATTTTTTGTCTTCCCATTTCATTGATCTGCTTTTTCTTTTATTTATGAAAGAGTTTGGAGATATTAATTTTCCACTAAGTACTACTTTGACTATTTCTCTCAAATTTTGGTACGTTGTTTCATTGTTGTCATTATTTTTAATGAAAATATGATTCTTTCTATAATTTGTTCTTTGATCTATCTGTTATTTAGGATTAAGTTATTTAGTTTCAAATTCAAGGGTCTTTTTTAGATGTAATTTTATTAGATTATGTTGGATGAAAGATGCATTTAATATTTCTGTTTATCTGCATTTGTTTCTGAAGTTTTTATGCCCTAACTCATTGTCAATTTTTGCAAATATGCCATGTGCAGCAAAGAAATAAATATACTCATTTTTATTCCCATTTGGTATTTACCAGAGTTCTAACATATCTAACTTTTCTAAAATCCTATTCAAGTCCTTAACTTCTTTCTTTTTTATTTTTTGGTTTGATTTATCTAGTTCTGAGGGGGGATAAATTGAAGTCCATCACTATTACAATTTTACTGCCTATTCTTACTGTAACTCATTTAACATTTCCTTGAAGAATTTAGATGCTGTGCCATCTGGTGCATATATGTTTAGTGTTGATATTAATTCTCTGTATATGGTACTTTTTTTTTTTAGCAAAATGTACAGTATTCCTTCCATATCATGACTTTCCCCATTGCAGTTTCAATATACTGTGTGTTGGCATAAGAAATTAAATGGGAATTTTAGGAAAGTTTTGTGGAAGCCACAGATGACATGTGAAGGTTAGCAGGTGTCACAGAAAAAGTTTAGAAACTCCAAAATATATAAAATATATGTATAATGTTGTATAATTTCAATCCAAATTTCACAGTAAGGTACTGTAAACACTCCATAAAAGAAAAAAAAAATCACACTTCTCTGTTATGAAGGGAGGTCCAAAAAAATTTACATTGCTTTTTCAAATTGTAGGGTGCCATGCCCCTAAACACCACAGTGTGAAAGGGATAATGACAGTTTCTTTGCTTATCTCTTTTATTTAGGTCTTTTTTTTCCCTTTCGCTTTTTTCAAAGTCATATTTGCTAAAACCATGCCTTTATTACTTCAGCTAAAGCATAGTAGATTCTTCTCTAGCCCTTTATTATAATTCTATTGTGTCTTTATGTTTCAAGTGTATTTCTTATAAACAACTTTTTTTTTGGATTCTGATTTCTAATCCACTTTGCTGTCTTTTTTCATTTTGTGGATGAGTTTGTTCTATTCACATGTACGGCTGTCATTATTAACTGTTTATTTCTTTCCATCATATTTTCCTATATTTATTCTTCCCCTCTTTAAGAGTCTATTTCGTTTCTGACTGATGCTTACCTTAATCTATTCTATCTTATTCACCTCTTTTCCCTTACCTCTTTCCTTCTGTTTCCTTATTAGGATATATGTATTTCTATACCCAATTATCTATGTATGTATTATTCCTTTTTTCAACCAGTTCAGATGAGAGTGAAGTTCAAGTGATGTCCACCATGCCCCCTCCCAGTTGCATACCTCATTGTGTACCTTGTTTATGTGAAATAAGTTACTTCATTCTTCTCTCCTCATTTCCCAGTATATTTCTTTTTCTTACCCATTCTATTCTAGGTTATTGTAAAATTCTGAAGGAGCTACACGAATCATCTCTTCATATAAGAATGTAAACAATTTAACCTTGTTTAGCCTTTGTGATTTCTCACTCATGTTTACCCTTATATGCTTCTCTTGACTCCTGTGTTTATATGTCATATTTTCTGTTCGCCTCTGATCTTTTTATTAGGAGTGCTTTGAAGTTCTTTATTTTGTTAAAAGTTAATCCCCTGTAATATTATAATCAGTTTGGCTAGGTAAGTTATTCTTGCTTGCAAGCCTAGAGCTTTTGCTTTCTGCAATATCATATTCTAAACTTTCTGCACCTTTATAGTGGTGGCTGCTAAATCCTGTATCATGCTAATGTTGGCTCCTCAGTACTTGAACTTCTGGTGGCTGCCAGCATTTTTTCCTTGACCTGGGAGTTCTGGATTTTAATTATAACATCCTTGAGAATTTTCATTTTGTGGCGTCTTTCAGGAGGTTACTGGTGAATTCTTTCAATTTCCACCACACATTCTGATTTTAAAATATCCGGACAGTTTTGTGATTTCTTGAAATATGATGTCTAGTCCCTTTTTTCTTCATGGATTTCAGGTAGTCTAATGATTCTTGAAATATCTTCCTTGATGTGTTTTCCAGATCAGTTTTTTTTTACCTGTTAGATATTTCATATTCTATTTTTTCAGTCTTTTGACTTTGTTTTATTATTTCTTGATGTCTCATAGAGTCACTAGCTTTTATTTATCTAGTTCTAATCTTCAAGTACTTATTTTCACCAATTAGATTTTATATCTCTTTTGCTCAGCTTTTAATTCCCAAAGTCTCACAGCTAGCAAGTATCTAAGGTAGAATTTGAACTCAGGCCTTTTTTTAGAGTAGGCTTCGTGCTCTATCCACAGAACCACCTCACTGTCATAAATGTAGAAACACCCAGTTTTAAAATATTACTTAAAATTTTTAAAGGATAATAGGATTTGTAGTAGGAACAATGCTTAGAAATCATCTATTCCAATCCCCTTGTTTTGCAGATGAATCAACACTGAGGCAAAGTGAGGTCATTTGACTTTCTCAGAAGTTGCATAGGCAATATGTAGCCGAGATAGAATTTGAAACTAAGTCTCTAACTCCAAATTTAGGACACTTTCCACTGAATAAATGTTTGTTTGGTCTCAAGTAAATAAGAGGAAATGTCAGCAAATCTAACAAAATTAAGTGTCTGTTGTATAAAAAGCACCGTTTTTGGTACTAGAGATCCAAAGATTATAATAAAAGTGCCTGCCCTTAGAGAGCTGGTGTTTGTCCTTCATTCTCAAAAAGAAAGAACCATGACATCAGGGAAATGATGACATGACTTGCAGTTGACTTTAATTTGAGCGAGGGAGTGCTGCGCAAGGTCACCAGCCTCACTTTTTCCTCCAGAGCCATCTGGATCCAGTGACTTGATATTCATCAGAATGACTGGAGATGGCCCAGGATGCCATGAGAGATCCTGGCCCTTTTAGACTAAGGTCTTTTCAGGTTCTCACTTTGAGTGAGGTAACTCCCATTCAGTGAATAGGCCTCTTTAAGAAGTAAGTTAAGGGATGGCCCCTTTAATTTAAAAAAAAATCAGACAGGGAGGGGAAGACCCTAGGGGTTGCTGGCCAAAAGAGAAACAGTTACTATTTACAGTCACTGTGAGCTTGGAAGGCCCAAAATATAGCTATTAAGTGGTGCTTGGGCAGAGAAGAAGGGAAGGGAAAGGAAGTGGAGAGGAAGGGAGGGGAAGAGAAGTAATAGAAAGGAGAGGAGAGGAGGGGATGGAGTAGTGGGGGAAGGGGTGGAGAGGGGAAGGGAGGAAGGGAAGAAAGAAAAAAAAAGAAATCTAGCCAGTAAACTCCAATTAACTGGACAGCTTTCAGCCATAAAAATTTACCTGCTTTCGGAGAAGACAAAGAGGGAGTGGATGAGCTGAGTTACCCAACTGTCTGAGTCCCCATTCAGGCACCTTGGACTGCTCACAGGTTGTGTTTGTCTTTTGTTTTCGAGGAGGGCCTTGACATCAGGGAGCTTCCATATTGTTCAAATAGAGCTCTCTATTCCCATGACCAATATCACTATGATTGAGAATTCCTTGGAAGAATGACTTTAATGAGTGATGATATGACACAGTAGAAAGGTCAAGTGGCCTGTCTAGCCTTCGCTCTGCTATAGATTCACCATGTAACTCTAGACATGTTCTGCCTTCCTAAGCCTGCTTTAAAAATCAATTTTTTGAGTAATTGTCCATTTTATTATTTGGCTTACTTCCGGGTGTATTAGTTTGCTACTTGCATTATTTGCTTTTGCCAGGAGTCAATTAGAATTCTCTTAAAGAAGCATAAGTTTTTGTTTTTACATTGCTATGCCTCCTAAATATTACTAGTCTGGAAGAGCTGAGTTCAAAATCAGCCTCAAGCACTTAGCTCTTATTCAGTAGCACATAGAAGGAATTGACCAACTGCATGTTAATTGATTGGCTGTGTGACTTGAAGCAATTCACTCGACTCCTCTGAGTTATGATTTTTTTATCTGTGAAATATTGCTAATAATAGCTATCTTGCCTATCTCTCAAGGTTGAGGTAAAGATTAAATTAAGTTATGTACATGAAAATTCTTATAATCTGTAAAGTGCTATATAGATGGAAGGTATTTTATGAAGAAGCTTGGATGCTTTAAAAATATTTTTACTTTTTTCTCACAATATTTGATAATACCTTTCATTTTATGACAGTTTATCTGACAGCAGGTGCTGCCTAAGTACACATAGAACCAGAAATTGAAGAAACCTTATACACAAGATTAGGAACCTACTACAGAGCTTATTACTGTGTACAACACCCATCTGTCAAATTGAGTACAGAAACATAGCTATATAGTGAGAAAAATAAGGTTGGACTAGTGTTTACTTCAGTAAAGCCCAGCTAGCTGTTGTTTTTTTCACTTTTGATTTTCAGCCTTTCACCATCCCAGAGGATGCTCATCAGCCCTTGTCATAGCTCCCTAAACATGCTGTCCAGATGTGTACATGACAGTACTGACTCTGTCTCTCAGAGATGCTTTGAGTTTTTTGTTTGTTATACTGGTGAAACAAGTAATATAAGAAATAAACAAGTAAACAAGAAATGAAAAGCAGTTAAATTCGAAATTTTGGACAAACTTGAAGAACAGAAAACCTTTGGAGTAAATTCCTGCCCTCTTGAGCTACAAGAAGGTGGGAGACAAATACTTCACTATGGGGCAAACTTGTTCAAACTCCTTCCTCTTGGGACTTCTCATCATGTTTCTTAATGGTTTTTATGTTAGTCACAATGAGCCAAATAGTTCTTTTCAGAAAGCAGAACTTTTATTCCCAGATGTATATATTTTTGGAAGAGAGAGTAAAAAGGGCCACATACTAAGTAGATTTGGAATTCCTGGAACCACTGGGCCGGTGTATTATATTTCTTTATATCCCTCTCAGTGCCTATCATGTCAAGTCAGAAAGCATTTATTAAGCAACTTCTGTGTGCTAATCACTGTGCAGTGTACTAATCATTTGGGATGCAAAGACAGGCAAAAACAGTCCCTTTCCTAAAGGAGCTGACATCTTAAAAGGGGAGACAACATGTACACAACTATGTATAAAGAACATATGTACAGGACAAACTGAAGGAATCTCAGAGGGAAGGCACTCGCATTATGGGGCACTGGAAAACTCTTCTTACAGAAGGTGAGGCTTTAGCTGAAACTAGAAAGAAACCAGGGGAGCCAGGTAGAGACAAGAAGAGAGAACATTCTAGGCATGGTGACATAGATATTCAATAAATATTTGTTGAATGAATATGTAAATTCATTTACTAAATGCATTGATGAGCTTCCCCCCGACAATGAAATCAACAATTGTTTCCATTTGTATCAATGCACTTTATGAACAATTTATATTATGGAGGAAAACTAATGATGAGTTCTTGCCATACTGGCCTTGAACCCTGTTATTTCTTTCTCTGTTTTTTTAAGACTTCTGTTAGGGGAAGGATATAGCCAATCCCTTTATAACAACTGTTGTTCTCATCATTTCAATCATAGGATATAGTGTCAGATAGAACTTAGAGATCCTGTAGTCTTTGTCTTGTAAAGGCAAGGTGGGGAGAGAGAGAGACAGAGACAGACAGAGAGACAGAGAGAGGGTGTGTGTAATAACAGTGTGGCTAGCAGCTAGTGTGGCTGTATAAGACCAATAACAACAGCAGACAGGAGGGCAGCTAACACAGGTTCTTTGATCTGATTTTCTAAGGAAAGCAACTTTAAGGGGTTAACAATCTCAGTTTAATTAAACATACATATATCATTCACTTAGTTCAGGGGGAAAAGATTAGCCTCCTGAACTTCAGGGCAAATACAAACAGAAATTGCAAACATCAACAGACAGACCTTGTCTGATTCAAATCACAATTCATAGTTACCAGAGAAACACCAACATCTATCTGTCTGGGTCACAAAGCTGGTGGGGGGGGGGTGTATTTCAATGGCTTGCCCAGAGTCTCATCACCCATACTCTTTCAGTGAGTGTATCCTCGAAACAAAATGCCAACCTCAGATCTCATATACCTGTCTCAGGTCCCTGGGGGCTTGAAGCTCACCATTTTGGGTGTGGGAAAGCTCTCAAATAGCCAGTGCCACATCATATACAATTCAGTGACTCTTTATTGTCTTAGTGCTGAGAAGCACTCCAAGACAAAAAAGATCCCACTTTACCTCCCCCATTTAAACAAAGGCCAGACTCATTAAAGGCACTTAAGAGAAGAACAGCAAAAAATATTGCCCTGATTAACATTACAGACAGAGAGAGAGAGTCTAGAGAGAAAAAAACTTGTCTAGGTTCACCTAGATAGTAAGTGACAGAGTCAGAATTAGAGCCCTTATCCAGGCTTAGAGCACTCCAAGTCCAGTCCTCTTGCCATCCCATCAAATTGCTACCCTTTCCACTGCTCCCAGCCCCAGATGGGTTTTCTACTTGACCCTCTCTCTCTCTGCATGGGGATTATTGGGAAGAAAAGGACCAACTTAGAAAGAGTAAGCAGTGGATTTTCTTAGGAAAATGAAAGATAATAATGATTTTCTAGAGTTTGTGTTATAAAAATGCTTTGCCTCATTTATCCTGGAGAGAGTTGACAGTGTTGTTGAAGCTTTTAATCTTCATCATTTGCTTCTGTCTCCTCAGTGTCTTATCTGAAAGATAAAATGATCTAGAAGACAGATCATAGGTCTGAAGTCAGAAGACCTAGTTTGGTGTGAAAATTATTTGGCACAGCCATCTGCCTCAATTGCTTTATTTATTAAGAAACATGACTTCATCCTCCTTTAGAAGGCTTTGGGAGAATTAATGAGAAAATCTGAGAGGTACTTCATTATTGCTTAACAACTTTTGTCAAAATGACTTCACAACTGAAAATTCTTCAATTATAAGTCTAGTAATAATTAGAAAGAAATTTAATTTAAAATTCTAGAATTTCTGGGGTATATAGGATATCCTGAATTCACCATTACTCCATTTACCTTAAAGCAGGAATCAGTATAAACTGTGTCTTCTAGAAAGCAATCTCCCTTAGCTTTAAAGATCCCTGGGGAAAGAGACTCCAGAATCTTTCTTACCAATCCTTTACCAACTGCTATTTAATGAACTACATTTCAGGGTATCATTGATGCCATTTTAAGAATAATGGAAAGGAAGGAGGCAATTCTGTGCTTCTATTAAAATAAGGGTGTGGGAGGGGAGTCAATAGGTTGGGAAAGGCAGTGGTCAAAAGCAAAACTCTTGAGGAGTAGAAGGGAGAAAGGAGAAATAAAAGCATAAACAGGGCAAGGAATAGGATGGAGAAAAAGACACAGATAGTGATCATATCTGTGAATGTGAATGGGTTGAACTCTCCCATAAAACAGAGATGGATAGCAGAATACATTCAAAATCATACGTTGTTTACAAGAAACACATTTGAAACAGGGGGATACACACAGGATAAAGGTAAAAGGCTGGAGTAGAATATATTATGCTTCAGCTAAAGTAATAAAAAGCAGGGGTAGCAATCCTAGTCTCAGAAAAAGCAAAAGGCAAAATTAAATCTAATTAAAGAGATGAGGAAGGACATTATATCCTGCTAAAAAGCACCATAGACAATGAAGCAATATCACTGCTTAACATATATATTGCATACACATTGTTAGAGGAGAAGTTAAGGGACTTACAGGAAGAAATAGACAGCAAAACTATACTAGTGGGGGACCTCAACCAACCCCTCTCTGAATTTGATAAATCTGACCTCAAAATAAACAAGAAATAAGTTAAGGAGGTGAATAGAATTTTAGAAAATGTAGATATGATAGACCTCTGGAGAAAACTGAATAAAAAGGAATATACCTTTTTCTCAGAAATACATGACACATACTCAAAAATTGACTGTGTGCTATGGCATAAAAACCTCAAAGTGCATAAAAACCTCACAATACAGTGAAAAAAGGCAGAAATAGTCAATACATTGTTTTCAGATCATAATGCAATAAAAATTATTTGTAATAAAGGACCATGGAAAAACAAACTAAAAGTTAATTGAAAACTAAATAATCTAATCCTACAGAATGAGTAGGTCAAAGAACAAATCATAGAAACAATAACTTCACTCAAGAGAATGACAATAATGAGACAACATACACCAAAACTTATGGGACCCAGCAAAAGCAGTTCTTAGGGGAAGTTTTATATGTCTAAATGCTTACATGAATAAAATAGATAAAAAGAATATCAAAGAATTGGGCATGCAACTGAAAAAGTGAGAAAAAGAAAAAAATGAAAACCCCCAATTAAATACAAAATTAGAAATACTGAAAACCAAAGATAGATTAATAAAATTTAAATCAAGAAAACTATTGAACTAATAAATAAAACTAAGAGCTGGTTTTATGAAAAAACCAATAAAATTGATAAACCTTTGTCAATTTGATTAAACAAAGAAGAAAACCAAATTACCAGTATCAAAAATGAAAAGGGTGAATTCACCTCCAATGAAGAGGAAATTAAAACAATAATTAGGAATTATTTTGCCTAATTGTATGCCCATAAATTTGACAACTTTAGGGAAATAGATGAATATTTACAAAAATATAAATTACCTAGGTTAACAGAAGAGGAAGTAAAATACTTAAATAACTCCGATCTCAAAAAAAGAAATTGAGCAAGCCATCAATGAACTCCATAGGAAAAACTCTCCAGGGCCAGATGGTTTTATGTGTGAATTCTCTCAAACATTTAAAGAACAATTAATTCCCATACCTTATAGACTATTTGGGAAAATAGGTGAAGAAGGAGTACTACCAAATTCTTTTTATCACACAAATATGGCACTAATACCTAAACCAGGAAGACTCAAAACAGAGAAAGAAAATTATAGACCAATTTGTCTAATGAATATTGATGCAAAAATTTTAAATAAAATATTAGCAAAAAGATTGCAGCAACTTATCATGAGAATAATACACTATGACCAGGTAGGATTTATTCCAGGAATGCAAGGCTGGTTCAGTATTAGGAAAACTATCAGCATAATTGATCGTATCAACAGCTAAACTAGCAGAAACCATATGATTATCTCAAGAGATGCAGAAAAAGCTTTTGACAAAATACAACACCCACTCCTTTAAAAAACACTAGAAAGCATAGGAATAAATGGAGCCTTCCTTAAAATTATAAATAGCATCTACCTAAAACCATCAGCAAGTATTATATGTAATGGGGATAAGCTAGATGCATTCCCAATAAGATCAGGGTGAAACAAGGATGTCCATTATCACCCCTTTTTTTGAGTTTGGTACTAGAAATGTTAGCTTTAGCAATAAGAGAAGAAAAATAATTGAAAGAATTGGAATAGGCAAAGAATAAACTAAATTATCACACTTTGCAGATGATATGATGATTTACTTAGAGAATCCTAGAGAATCAAGTAAAAAACTACTTGCAATAATAGAAAACTTTTGCAAAATTGCAGGATATAAAATAAACCCACATAAATCCTTGCAATTCCTATATATTACTAACAAAACCCAACAGCAAGAGATAGAAAGAGAAATTCCATTTAAAGTTACTGTAGAAACTATAAAATATTTGGGAGTCTACCTGCCAATCAATTTTTGCTTTCAATTTATATTTGGTGGAAACTAGCTATACAACCATTGCCACAACAAATGAGGAAGTGTGGAGTTCTAGATTTGTTTTCATATGCTTTTTTCCCTTAATTTCTAGGTCTGTTAAATGGAAGTGATGGCGCTTGACATGTCACTCTATCACTACTATGATTAAGCCACCATTTTTACATGAGAATAGAAAAAACATAGGTCTTTAATATTTTTTCTAAGTTAACTTATGTCAGTTTTTCTCATGGCTAGTAAAATGCTAAGCAAAGTGAGTTCTCAGTATATAATAATCAATGATGTTCATCTCCCATATATGTATGTGTATATATATATATATATATGATATATAAGAAGGTAAGTTTCTTATGAGGAATGATTGTTTCATTTTATGTACTTTTAGTCAGCACCTAACACAGTTCCAGGGACATACTAGGTGCTTACATGATTCTTTGATTTAATTAACAAATATTTATTAAACAACTACTGTGCAGCCAGACACTCTGATGATACTTGCTGGGTATACAAAGGGCAAAAGTGAAATAACCCTTACTCCCAAGCAGCTTACATTCTAAAAGAAGAAAAAACATGTACAAACATAACTATACAAAAATTAAAAAGATTATTTCAGCTGAAAGCAGAAGGCATTTTGATAGAAGGGAGCACGGAAGAGTGGAATGTATACTGGCTTTGTAGTTGTTCAAGACCTGTATTTTGAGACTTAATAATACCTGTGCTACCATGGGCAAGTCACTTAACTTTCCTGAGACCCAGTTCCCTCATCTGTAAAATGAGAAAATTAGATGAGATGTTTTATAAGGTCCTTTCCAACCCTAGACTGATGCTCCTCTGGGTGAAGTGATACATACAGCATTTTCCAAAATAAAAAAAAAAAGCTGATAGATCTTTAAAAAAAAGTCTAACTTCAAGTCTATGGTCCACTGAATGCTTGTAATTTTTTGAGGCAAACAGGCCCTTTTACCAGTGAAGAATCTGAGAATTAAATTTCATTGCAAATCCAAAGTCAGAGATTTGCTAAGTGATTTTGTCACATGAAGTTAAAAAAAAAAGACACTTTCTCATGGGTAGATAAATAATATGACTGGCAGTTTAATTCAGTTTGATTAGAGGAAAGCACTCCTCAGGCCAAGGTCATCAAGCTTCATCCACAGGCAGACCAGTTAGCTTTGCTCTTTTTGAAGAACATAGACTGTACCAGTCATACTGGACAACTGTGCTGATAATTCATGCTACTGGTTGCATCACAGTACCAAAAGATCAGGGAAAATCTAGTGTACTTTCTGGAAAAAAAAATCAGAATTTACTGCTTTAACCAAAAAAATTTTTTTTTCATAAGTCCATGAGATGTGCAGGAATGAAATGCATGTGGAACTCCTATACCAAATACAAAGGAGTTCACAATCCACACAAAAACTTGTATATTTATGAGTTGCAACAAGGAGAGGAGGAATAGAAGGCAGTCCCTTCCCAAATGGAAGTATCATGAGATGAGGAAAGGAGCAATAGAGGTGGGGAAGGGATTCATTCACTCCTCAAGGGGAAGAGTAAGGCAAAAAGGGAGGGGGAACATGAGTAAGTAGGATGGCAAAAACAGGGTTCTTTTTTTCCTCCATGGGAACTGCTAGACTATGAAGATATGATGGTCTGCTTAACTAGAAGGCTCCCAGCTGCATAGATTCTCAGTCCAGTGCAGACTGACTGGTGCTTTTTTTGTAACTGGTTCAACTCCCAATGGCACATAGGGAGTCCAGCTAGAGGTACAAAAACAACAAATTATGTCAGCTGGGGTGGGGGTGAGAGTGGTTTGTCCTTGGCATGTTCAGGACCTCCTGCATACCTAGGGTCTAGTGCGTCTGGAAAATATGGCAACTCAAGAAGTTGGCTTCAAGACAATGCTTCCAACAGATGTGTCATCAGTATGTTGCCTGCACTAAGGATAGAAGCCATATTGGAGATATTATTGTTTCAATGAAAGAAAGTTACTAAATAAAAGAAAATCTAGATCAAGGACTGGAGGCAAGATTGGAAGAATACATTAAAAACTGAATAGATTGAAACAAATTGTATGACATGAGGAAAGTATGACTATTCACCTTTTTAAAATGTTCAAATATCAGTCAGTACACATTTATTAAACTCCTACTATATGCCAGGCAGTGAGCTAAGTTGGGAATAAGAAAGGAAAAAATAATCCTTGCTTTCAAAGAGCACATAGTCTCCTGGGGTAGGTGTGGGGTGGAGATGTATATCATGTAAACAACTACATACAAATAAGCTATATCCAAGATAAACTGAGAGGTAACATCACAGGGTAAAACACTAACATTAAGGGGGATCAGGAAAGGCTTGTTGAAGAAGGTAGTGTTTTAGCTGGGGCTTGAAAGAAGCCTAGAACTAAGAGGAGGGAGAGACTTCTAGGTATAGGGGATAGCCAATTATAATGCCCGGAACCGGGAGCAGGATGGTTTATATGAGGAACAGTACAGAGGTCAGTGTTACTGGAACATATTGGCTCCATCTCCATACATGCAGATGAATAAAGTTAAGAAGACTGAAAGGAGGTTGGGAGGTGATGAAAGGCCTAGAACATCAAATAAAGAAGTTTATTATTGATCCTGTAGGTGATAGGAGCTGCTATTATCTATGGTACTGCTTAGGGTTTAGGATCTTGCACAGGCAAACTCCTAAAACTCTTGGTGCCTATACTTCCTCTCTTCTTAGATACCTCTCAGCCCTTTGCATTCTGGCTTCTGATATCATAACCCATCTGACGCTCTTTCTTTAAGTATTTTGGTTATTTCTTAAGTGGCCTATCTTGGCCTATTATTCTTGGCCTATGTCTATCATCTGCCACTGTTAATCATCATTTGCTATTGGATACTCCTCTTGAGCTTTTAAAATACTGTTCTCCCCTAGTTTTCCTCTTACTATCCAGACATTTCTTCTCATTCTCTTTTGCTGGCCCCTGAACAATGATAATACCCCAGTGCTCTCTCCTCTCCTCTCTTCCCATACCCTCTTCTACCCTATCCTTCTCTTCACTCTTCTCCCTTCTCTCTTTCCCTCCTGTCTCCTTTCCCCTTTTCTCCCTCCCTCCCTTCTCTTTGCCTTGCCTTCCCTCCCCTCTCTTCTCTCTTCTCCTTGCTCTACATTCCATGTAATTACACACACACATTTACATATATGTACATACATATATATACACATACATATATGCACATATATATGCATATATGTATGTGTATATATATATATGTATATATATATATATCAGGAGACTTTTCAGCTCTCAAGGATTCAGTTATCATTGTTATAGACAGATCCCAGATCCTAGATCCATATATCCACCCTAGTCTTTCTCCTAAGCTCCAAGATTTCACTGATTGCCTAGTTAACATTTGTCACTTGATACCCTGTATGTATCACAAATTTAACATTTCCAAAAGAGAAAAAATTATCCCTCCCCAATCCATTTGCCTTCCTAACTTCCCTGTTTCTTTTGGGGGCGCTGCTTTTTCTAGCCACCCATATATAGAACCTCAAAATCATCTTCCATTTTTTCACTCTCTCTCAGCTACTCCCATTTCCAGTTAGTCTTCAAGCCTTGTCAGTTCTTGTCCACAATATCTCTAACAACAATCTTTTTTTATAAATTTATTTTTTATTTTTAGTTCACAGCATTCAGTTCCACAAGTTTTGGGGTTCCAAATTTTATCTCCCTCCCTCTCCTCCCCTTTCCTTCCCTCTCTCTACCAAGATGGCATGTAATTCAATGTAGGTTCTACATATACCTTCACATTGAACTTATTTACATAGTAGTCCAGTTGTCTTACAGCAATCTTTATCATGATCTCTTTCATTAATTATTGCCATTGCCTCAAAATTGTATTCCCTGCTCAAAATCTCTGTCCTTAGCCTTCTGTGCCTGGATTATACTCCCTCTTCACTCATATCTCTTAAAATTTCTGACTCCATTCATTATTCAGCTCAATGGCAATCTCTTCTTTGAGGCTTTTCCTGACCTCTTCCCTAGTATTAGCTACAGTTTCCTAAAATGACTTTATTTACATTGTGTACCTATCAGTATACATGTTGTTTTCCTGTTAGATTGTAAGTTCCTTGAGGGCAGGGACTTTTTCATTTTTCTCTTTGTTCCCCTAGGACCTATCAGTGTTTGACACACAATAGATGTTTAATCTACGCTTGACGATTGATTAATTGATAGTATGGCCTTTTTCTACAATATGAGACTTTTTTTTGCAAATATATCTTACTAGCTTCTTAGACTTGAAATCAAAACAAAACATTGTTACCAAACTGTGACTGCAGAAATGTGTGGAATGTTGCTATTGGGAGAGGATGGGCTAATCCTAAATTTCACCCCTTTTTAAAGTTCTTTAATTCTTTTGTTTCTTTTTCTCTTCAATAAAGGTTAAACTATGCATTGAATGACCTTAGGCTAACATTTCTATTCTAAGACATTACTCATCTTTATAAAAATGACTTTTGACCAGTTCAACATGTAGGAGAGGATACAATATTAGGACTCCACTTTCATACAGAATCTTCCCCCTAGATTATTTTTAAAAGATCAAATTTTTTATTTCTGCAAGAAAATGCCCTTTGCTAGTGGCAAGGTCCTTTCAGGACAGGATATTGATGTTATACGTTTGATTTCCTCATAGCAATACAGGGCGGTTGCAGGTGGGTGCAGTGTGGCATACTGAATGCATGCTGAATTTGGAATCATGCCCTGGATTATTGTTGTTTCTTTCCCACTGTGTGATGTTGGAAAAGTAATTTTGCCTCTCCAGACCTTACTTTCCTCAACTATAAAATGAGGATGTTAGAGCAAATAATCTTTGAGATTCCTTCCAGCCCCAAAGATTTATGATTCTGTAAATATTTTGCAAAAATTGTGGCCAAATTTAACACTGGGACACAATTGCTCATACTGTTCATTACTTTTTGATCATCTCTGGGATAGAGAGGAAGGTGACATGCCTTAGACTTGAGGATATACTATGATAAGGAAAATATTATAAATGTAAGTTTAGTCTCAAGTTGAGATTATGATTTCTCTATGCAGTGCTTTTTATCTAGGATAAGAAAAAGTACAAATAATTTTTATTCTTGTCCTGTTTCCTTTATTCCTTGGAGTTTGTTAAGGGATCTACAAGGCAGTGTCATACTTTTCTTCACTCGTCGTTTCCTAGGCTTTGTATGAACTCCAAAAAAGGGTAAGAAAGCATTCTATTAATATGCCTTCATGATTTATGATGTTGACTCTCTTCCTAGTTCACTGTGCAAGATGAAAGGTCATCTTAAGAAACCTTTTTTTTTTTAAATAAACTTTTCTCTGTTGATAGCCTTAAAGAGACAACAATAACAATTTCCAGAATATTTTAGCCAAGAAATATATATTCCTTTTTATCCTCCTGGTTCTCTTCATTTCACTTAGTATCAGCTCCTAGATTTTACTTCCTAGGTTTTTCGGAAACTATCCCTTTCATCATTTCTTGCTGCATAATTGTGTTCTATGACATTTATGTATCTTAAGTTGTTAAGCTATTCCTTAGTTGATGGGCATCCCTTCAGATCTCCATTCTTTACCATCTCAAAAACAATCCTATTATTTTTTAAAATTAATTAATTAATTTTTATTTATTTATTTAATATTTTTAGTTTTCAGCATCGATTTTCACAAGAGTTTGAATTACACATTGTCTCTCCATTTCTACCACCCCCACTCCAAGATGGCATGTATTCTGGTTGCCCCATTCCCCAGTCAACTCTTCCTTCTGTCACCCCACTCCCCCCATCCCCTTTTCCCTTACTTTCTTGTAAGGCAAAATAAATTTCTGTGCCCCATTGCCTGTATATCTTATTTCCTACTTACATGCAAAAACTTTTTTTTGACCATCTGTTTTTAAAACTTTGAGTTCCAAATTCTCTCCCCTCTTCCCTCCCCATCCACCCTCCCTAAGAAGGCAAGCAATTCAACATAGGCCACATATGTATCATTATGTGTAAAACCCTTCCACAATACTCATGTTGTG
>CM053622.1:491542566-491563295 GCA_028646595.1 Phalanger gymnotis
AATATTGCAAGCAGCCAGAAAGAAACAATTTGAGCATTGTGGAAACAAAATCGGGATAACACAAGATCTAAGGGATCAAATGGCTTGGAATCTGATATTCCAGAGATCAAAGGAGCTGGGATTAAAACCAAGAATCACCTACCCAGCAAAAATGAGTATAATGCTCCAAGGCAAAATATGAATTTTCAATAAAATAGAAGACTTTCAAGCTTTCTCTATGAAAAGACCAGAGATGAATAGAAAAAATACAAGAATCAAGAGACGCATGAAAAGGTAAACAAGAAAGAGAAATCATAAGGGACTTACTAAAGCGGAATTTTTTGTTTTCATTCTTACATGGAAAAATGATATTTGTAATTTTTGAGACCTTTCTAAGTGTTAGGGTAGTCGAAGGCAATATACGTATATATTGACAGAGGGCACAGGGTGAATTGAATATGAAAGGATGATATCTAAAAAATTAAGGGGTGAGAGAGGAATATATTTGGAGAAGGAGAAAGGGAGAGATACAATGGGGTAAATTATCTCACATAAAAGTGGCAAGAAAAAGCAGTTCTATTGGAAGGGAAGAGGGGGCAGGTGAAACGAATGACTGAATCTTGCTTTCATCAGATTTGACTTAAGGAGAGAATAACATGCACACTCAATTGGGTATCTTACCCCACAGGAAAGTAGGGTAAAAGAGATAAGAGAGGGGGGATGATAGAAAGGAGGGCAGATCGGGGGAGGAGGTAATCAAAAGCAAGCACTTTTGAAAAGGGACAGGGTTAAGGGAGAAAACTGAATAAAAGGGTACATGATAGGATGGAGGGAAATATAGTTAGTCTTTCATAGCATGACTATTATGGAAGTGTTTTGCATTATACATGTGTGGCCTATGTTGAATTGCTTGTCTTCCCAAGGAGGGTGAGTGGAGAGGGAAGAAGGGAGAGAATTTGAAACTCAAAGTTCTAAAAACCAATGATCAAAAATAGGTTGTTTTTACATGTAACTGGGAAATAAAATATACAGGCAACGAGGTATAGAAATCTATCTTGCCCCACAAGAAGAGGAAAGTTGATGGGGGCGCGGAGTGGGGTGACAGAAGTAAAGGAAGACTGGGGAATGGGGCAATCAGAATATATGCCATCTTGGAGTAGGGGGGAGGGTAGAAATGGAGAGAAAATTTGTAGTTCAAAATCTTGTGGAAATCAATGTGGAAAACTAAAAATTTAAATAATAAAAATATGAAAAGTGAAAAAAGGAAAAAAAAAAAAAGATGATCACTTCCCCTCCTAAGCCTTTTCTTCTCAGGAGTTTGAACAGAATTACTCTCTCCTGGCTTGTTATATGCTCATATCACTTGTTTCCAAAATTGACTCAATATTTTGTAAATGACCCATAGGACATAACCAAGTTTTCTCAGCCAATCTTCAGTATACTTCCTGTACAGTGTCACCTTAGTTCATCTAGTGACTTTCAAAGACTTTTTTGCACTTAATCTAAAGTCTTTGATTAATTGATTGGCTGCGATGTTTTCTCGCCTGATTAAGATGTTAAAATACTGTGTTTTATCACTTATTTTAAGCGTGGTAACTCAATGACCCCCTTCCTTTACATTGAACTAAATAACGCCCTAGTGACTAAAGAGTAAACAGCGCAACGCTAAATGAAAACTATGTAGTAGCTTACTCAGGATCAACCCAATATGACAATAATTGTATTCTTTCTGGGGTGGAGCCAAGATGGTGGAGTGAAAACAGGAATTCATTTGAGCTCTCCCCCAAATCCCTCCAAACACAATCAGGATAACACAAGATCTAGCTAAGGGATTGAAGGGCTTGGAATATGATATTCCGAAGGTCAATGGAGCTAGGATTAAAACCAAGAATCACCTACCCAGCAAAACAAAATATACTTCAGGGCAAAAACATGGGTTTTCAGTGAAATAGAGTGCTCTCAAACATTCTTGATGAAAAGACCAGAGCTGAATAGAACATTTGACTTCCAAATACAAGAATCAAGTGAAGCATGGAAAGGTAAACAGGAAAGAGAAATCATAAGGGACTTATTAAAGTTGAACTGCTTACATTCCTACATGGAAAGATGATAATATACAGACAGAGGGCATAGGGCGAGTTGAATATGAAAGGATGATATATAAAAAAATAAAATTAAGGAGTTAGAGAGGAATATATTGGGAGAAGGAGAAAGGGAGAGATAAAATGGGGTAAATTATCTCACATAAAAGTGGCAAGAAAAAATTGTTATAAGGGAAGGGAAGATGGGGTAGATGGAAAGGAATGAGTGAATCTTATTCTCATCAGATTTGAGTTAAGGAGTGAATAACATAGACACTCAATTGAGTATCTTACCTACCAGAAAGTAGAAGGGAAAGGAATTGGGGGGATGATAGAAGAAGGGAAGGCAGATTGGGGTAAGAGGTAGTCAAAAGCAAACACTTTTGAAAAGGGACAGGGTCAAAGGAGAAAACTGAATAAAGGGGAACAGGATAGGATGGAGGGAAATATAGTTAGTCCTTTACAACATGACTATTATGGAAGTGTTTTGCGTAATGATACATGTATAACCTATATTGAATTGCTCGCCTTCTCAAGGAGGGTGGGTGAGGAGGGAGAAGGGAGAGAATTTGGAACTCAGAACTCTAAAAACAAATGTTTAAAATTGTTTTTACATGCAACTGGGAAATAAGATACACAGGCAGTGGGGTACAGAAATCTATCTGGCCCTACAAGAAAGTAAGGGGGAAGGGGATAGAAAGGAGGGCATGCTGGGGAAAGAGGCCATCAGAATACATGCCACCTTAGGGTGGGGGGAATATAGAGATGGGGAGAAAATTTATGAATGTTAAAAACTAAAACATTAACATCAAACAGAGGAATAAAAAAACGACTTAATGGCAAGCCTAGTGCTCTTCCTCTTATACGATGTCACATTGCCTTTCCCACAAAAATGTCACTTGAAAAATAGCAAACAAAATGAAAATGTGACTGAGACCTAAGCTGACAAGTGAAAACGTAGTTAAGGAGTTGTTGGAGTGGAGTTTAGTCCTCTCAATATTTTGTTTATTTCTTCCTTTGAAAGAGAGTACATGTACATACCTTTTCATAACTTGCAAAATTTGTACTTTTGTTGTATCTGTGGAACATATTCCTTAATTGTTTGTTCTAAAACAATTTTATTTAAGCAGCCAAAAATTTGTGTTTCTATTAACTACAATAGCTGTGAGATTTTAGTGTTGTTATTTGTTTAAGCCCTCCTCTATAGAAACCACTTTGTAAGTGTTTCTCATTTCATTTTTTAACAAACACAGTTGAATGATGCCAAGTCTTAGGACATCTTAGGCATCCCTAGAACATGCTGCTTTGTTAATGTAAAGGGGTTTGTTCCTGGCTTTCACCTGGTGTGAACGTTCAAAACAATTAACTTTAATTGCAGGGATTGACTTACTGGCTTGGAAAATTAGAGTTCTTGTAAAGACATAAATCACAATATTGTAAATTGTCCTAAAATACAAGTGGATTGTTACACATGAGGAGACTTGTTTACTCAAACTTAAACACGTCCTTGATAAAAATAAGCTCCAGCATGATAGAAGAGGTTAATGGAAACATGAGTAGTTACTAGAGCCCTGGATTTGGAGTCAGGAAGCACTGAGTTCAAATCCAACCTCGGTCAGGATATGAAATGGATGAGTCGTTTAACCTGTGGTTCAGTTTCCTTGTCGGTAAAATTGGACGTGGGAGGGTCTTTAAACTATAAATTTTATGACCTGATTGTAGTCTTACAAATATTTATCTGACAGCTCTAAATCTGTGATGCTGTGACTTATGTGACTATTGTCTGTAAACCTGTATTTTGTTGATGTAACCACCCAACCAAAAAATGGACAGATTAATTAAGAAACAACCAAGTGAACATGTGACATCATCAAAATGGAAATTTTCTCTAAAGATGCAGGTCATATCCTTGCTTCCTCATTCTTTATGATTCTTGTCCATGTTACTCCACAAATTCACCACAGGGGGTCCACCCAAAGTCCTTCTGTAATCTGTTAACATTGCAGAGTTAACAGAGGAGCACACAGAATATCCTTTGCCCCTTCATTGCTCGTCATATGATAGGCTGTCTTTTTGTAGTCAGACATTTCTTTGAAGATACCCTTTATACAGCTTCATATTTTTTTTCTTTGTAGTATATTATAGCATGCATATATCCACCGTTGCATTAGAGTGATCTTCAATCCCACTTACTCAGAAAACAGTAGTTTTCTTTGATTCATAGCCATACCACAGCATCTAAAAATAGTGTTTTCTTTGTTTCAAGTTGAAGTCTGAGGTTTTCAAATGAGCATTGTTCATTTGCAATGGCTATCCAAGCTATACACACGCACACACACAAACACACACGCACACACAGAAATAGACCAGCACTAGACACTCTTTCCAGTGTCATGATACCCTAGGTTACAGGCTTTCTTGATCCTCTTGGGTTTTCCTCTGTAGAGTTAAACCAAAATTATTTGAGGCATCATGGATTTGTAGGCTCAACAGTGTTCTTGAGATTGATGTAATCAGCATAGTGTCCTCCAGAAGTATAAACATGTGGCATAACTCACCATATCATCCTCAAATTAGACTTTGTGTAGCAATGAGGTTAACATATTTGGTGAACATAAATGTCCTTGTTTTGTGCTTCAGTTCACATCAGTAATCAGAGGATTGTTAGGTTATCTCTTTGGTTACATCTTTCATGGAATCATATAGTATTTTGTTATGTAGGAGATAGTTATCCTGTGAGAGCAGAACTTTTAAGATGGTGTTGTACTCTACTGAATCAAATTTTTATACTCTATTGGCATAGTTGGATTTTGTATTCTTTACATATTTGAGTCATTTATGTTATGGCAAAAATATAGTCTGCTATGGAACGTAATGTTCAGCCGCCTGCCTTATTCTTTTCTAAACTCAAATCAACAATGCCCTTAAAGCAGAAATCAAGTGTAAATTATTCTCATAAAACTTCTTTATGTATAGGAGAGTAGGCATGTGGGCTAAAAGTAATTTTGTTAGTCATACTTCTTATGATAATAACATCTAAGTTTTTAACCAAATCTTTATTATCTTATTTCTTGTTGATATCTTCAAAAACTGCCTCCAGCATAGAATTCTATGTGTAGGTCTAGAAGCTCGTTCAATTGTTTTTTCCACTTTTATTTTCTACAATGCCATTTTGTTACCCTCAAGAAACACATTCTAAATTTTAATCAGTATCTAAATATGATAGCTCTGTTGTCCTTAACAGTGAAAATAATTGGTTATAAAGACCTTTACAAACATTTTCTATCTTTTGTTTGTTGTTCTTCCGGTTTCATCTTTTAAAATCTTCAAAATAACATTGCTTAGTTGGCTCCCTCATCAAGCTCTTTTTAGATTAGATTTTTCCTCCACTATTTATCATTACTTTATACAGTGATATTGTTGAGAATCTTGCATCATCTTTCTTCGTAGTATTTTTACAGCCAGATTTGTTTTCTAAACTGTCATTAACCTTTGCTACTATGTCTTTCTATGTGGCAAGTAGTTTGAGAGCTTACTAATGATAATTGTTTTAGCCATGTTGGTCTACTCATTATAGTAAATGGATTTATATCAGCTAAAATTTTATATGAAATAATTATGGTTATAGTTAATGTCCTTTCCTCCAATTGATTCCTGTTTTTTGCATCAGCAACTTATTAAATAGGTCAGGTTATAATTGTACTAATTACATATGACATTTTTCTCATTTTTATTCTTTTAACATTGTGTTAATTTTGGTCCCTTCTAACAAGTTAGTGATCTGACTGTACTTAGACCACTGATTTAGGAGCTAGAGATATAAAGAAAACTAACAGTGTGGTCCACACTATCAAGAAGCTCACATTCTAACTAGGGAGACAACTATCTACATGACCATGTATATAACTATATAGAGAAATACATATGTAAATAATTGTACATATAAGATGTATAGACAAAGTAAAATAGGAGATAATTATCCTAGAAGGAAGATATTAGTGGTGAGAGAACAATAGGCAAGCCACTATGACTGAATTGCAGATGTTATAAACAGGAAATCTGCAAGAAGATGGGAAAAAAGGGAGGGGCCTAGTTATAAATCATTTTCATTGCCAAGCAGAGGAGTTTCTGTTTGCACTTGCAAGTAATAGGGAGCCATTCGGTTTTATTGAATAGGGGTGACATGGTCAGACCTCTACTTTAGGAAAATCATCTTGGTTACTGTGAAATGGAGATCCTCCAAAAATTCCTATTCATTTGCCTCATTGGAGGAGACTTTGAATTCCAAAGGCTAGCTCTACCGATGAAGAATAAGTTTTGGAAATTTTTGCCATGATGATAAATTCTTTGGCTATAGCAACACATGAAACAAAGAAAAAATACAAAATAGCCTTCAACCATATGTGGCCCTTCTGATTTTACGGTGACAGTGGCAAGAAAGGGAACAGAAGGTGATAAGAATCACAGTGTTTTTAGAACATCAATACACTTCGTTTTGACTATTGCTCCTTTTTTTTTATTTTTTCTTAAGTCTTTTATTTTTTACCAGTTAAAGATAGTTTTCAACATTTATTTTTGTAACATTTTGAGTTCCAAATTCTTCTCCCTCCTCCCTTCTCTCCCTCTTTCCCCAAATAGCAAGCAATCTGATATAGGTTATACATGTACATTCATGTTAAACATATTTCCATATTAGTTATGTTCTGAAAGAAAAAATCAGAACAAAAGAGAAAAACCATAAGAAAGAAAAAGAAGTGAAAATAGTGTGTTTCAATCTGCATTCAGACTCCATAATGGTTCTTTTCTAGAAGTCCGTAGCATTTTCCATCACAAGTCTTTTGGAATTATCTTGGATCATTCTGTTGTCCAGAATGTTCCCTCTTGCCATAGTAACTTTCGGTGGTCAGGGATCTTCTCTATTTCTTATTCATTTTTCCAGTCTATTTCATAACTTTTAAATAACTTTTTTAAAATAAACTTTTAAAGTTTAGCTCTGCTTCTGGGGCACATATGACACTCTCCCAAGCTTCTTATGCTTGAAGATAGGGGCCTGGTCACTGGCTTTCCATGCAAGGACCTCAGTAGCTTGCGGCTGGCCTGATGCACTGAGAGTGGCTTTACCTAATTGTGCTTGTTGTGCCAGGGTTTTGGGGCTTGCAGTTTGCCTTCTGTGCTGGGGCTAGAGGTCTCACCACTGGCCTTCTGAGCCAAGACCAAGAGGCCTCCATTGCTGATTAGTGCTGCAGCTTAGAGCCTCCTGCTGGCTTGCTGCGATACTGTCTATTCTGGGCTGCACTCCCCATTTTTAACCATGGGACAGACCTTTTATGAAGTCCTCCTAAGTCATCTTAAGCTGGAAAATTGTTTCACTCCCATCTTTTTGTGGTTCTTGTCACTCTACTATCCATTTAGAGAGTTGATTTAACATCATTTTCAAAGCAAACTGGGGAGAATTCAGGCAACTTCCTGGCTTCTCTCTGCCATCTTGACTCTGCCCTCTAAATGACTATTGCTTCTTTAAATGTGAGACCATTATCCTGTGATCAGTGAGTACACATATTGTTTTTGTTGCTAAACCATATCAATCATGGCATCTTGTTATATGAGAAGAAAGAAGGAAGTTGAAACTAAATCGATAGATAACTCTTAAGTACTTCCAGGATAGCTTGATGGCACAGTGTATAGAGTACCAGGCCTGGAAGACTCATCTCTGTGAGTTCAAATCTGGCCTCAGAAATTTAATAGCTGTGTGACCCTGGAAAGTCACTTAACCCTATTTCCCTGAGTTTCCTCATCTATAAAATAAGCTAGAGAAGGGAATGGCAAACCATTCCAGTATCTTTGCCAAGAAAATCCTAAATGGGGCTATGAATAGTTGGGCATGACTGAAAAATGACTAAACAGCAACCTCCAGGAAAGGTAAAGAAAGGAGTTGCCAGAATATATTTCATTGTATGCTTAACGGCAACAAGAAGTATTAGTTCATGGGATATTTTATTATCGTATGTTACAACATTAATGATATCTATTTGCAAAGTATCACAGTGAAAATATTTGCAGTTTATGTAGCAAGATCAATCACTGCGAATGAAGTGGTAGAAAAATTCTAGAAAGAACTTGATAAGGCCTTCTAAGTCAAATCAACATATCCTCTCATACTTAGTGAACGCAATGAAAAGGCAGGAAAATGTGTAAATGACCAGAAACGTATGAGAATCAATGGTTCCAGAGCAAACAAAGAGAAGATTCAAAAATCTGTATGTTACACAGAATCTTTATCCCTCTACATCTTCATGAATGCTTTCTTGGTGAAAAGAATTGGCAGGTGCTAGACATGGTAGATTTCAAACAACACCAAAATGAATGAAATAGGTTATATTTTAACAAACAGAAAAAAAGCTATTGTTGATATGGAAGTTAGCCCTGAGGCATTTGTCTGTGCCTAGTCAGACCATTAACTTGGCAAAGCCAAAATCAAAATTAGAAAAATGATAATGTGAAAATAATGTAGTATACAATTGAAATTATTTAAACCTGAATTATTTAAATAAGTAAGAAGAGAGAAATGTACAACAAAATTGACATCGTACCCAACTTACCAGGAAATTTTATCCAGAGTTTTAAAAAAAGTAAATTAATTGACACAAGAACAAGAGCCCAAAAAGCATTTTAGTTAGTAAATATCTGATTTATTTGCCAAATGAAGAAAGCTAGCTGGCAAAGGCAATACTGGAACAGAATATAAACTCATGTGTTAAATTTTATGAAGAAAGATGATGAATGATTATCACCATATCATCTCATAAAGCAGAGAGAAGCAGTGGAGGGTAAAATCAATTTAAAGGAAACTAAGCAAAGGCATCCCAAGGACATTCAAGAGTAAACCTAGAAGGAGGGCTATAAAGAGAAGAAAAATAGAAAAGATTTGCAAAAATCATTTTAATTAATTTTTTCTCTCAGGGATGGTAGAACAACCACAATTGGGCCCTAATCACAGTCCCAAATGTGTTTATAGAGGAGAAGAAAATGATATTAAAAGAACAAAGACAGGATCAAAGAGCTGTGCTAAAGATGATACAATTGTGAGGACATTAAGAGAGTAATATACAATATATCTAAGGAAGGGTAAGACTCCAAATCATGCATGAAAAAAATAATTGAACTTTATTAATGCTGGTTGAGAAAGGGATTCCCTGTGTAAAGTCCTCAGTACACATTTATTAAACACCTGTTATGTGTCCAGCACTATGCTAAGCACTGAGGATACAAATAAGAGGGAAAAAAAAAGTGTCTTTGCCTTTGAGGGAAGACAGTACACAAAAAGAAACTGAAAAGTGATGGGGAAGGATGGGAGAAAATAGGGCATCATGGGAACTGATGGAAAATGGACAGTTACCTGGAAAGTTCTGAGCCTTCTGTAAAGGAAAGCTATTGGGGAAATTTATTGCTCTACTGTACAATTAGAGGGGAGGGGCAACTGAGGGAGCTAAAAAGGTATTGAGTATAAAGAACTTCAGTTCCACCTGGCGATGAGGTTTCAAATGATCAGTTTATCCTGGAGGAGACATGAAGTTGATAGAGTTGAAACTAGCATAGCCAGTGATGGAAAAGGGAGAAATGCTTCTGTATGTGGACAGCATTCTGCCAATCAAGGCCCAAAATATTTCAGTCTCTTGGAGGACATCTGTAGCCACTCAAAGGAGTTTGGCTTGTCCATCCACACAGGTAAGATCAAGTAGATGAAAAAAATCTACTGCTCTGATTTCAGCATACAATTGGATGAACACTCAATAAAGCTTCTATAACAGTATTTATCTCTGGAACAGACAGTACAGGTGGACAACTAGCTGGACCTAGGGTTGAACAGGAGGAGGAACGATTGTTTTGGATTGCTTTTGCAAAGTTGCAAAGCTTTTATAAACTCAAGTTTCTCCTGAAAGCAAAGGACCATATTTTCCATACTAATATTGTACTATTACTGCCATAAGACAGTGAGACATGAACTACCACTGCTCTTGGAGATCTAAAAGTGAATATCACCTAGAACGTAATGGAAAGGTACACGGTGGTTCTAAGCAGGTTTCAAAATATAAACAACAAGAAAGCCTCCCCTCTTCCCCCCCACAAAAAAAGTAAAAGATTTCATCAAGGAATTATGTACTATGAAAAGAGATGAGCTGGTCATGTGGCAAGAGCAAGGGGTGATAGGTACATATGTAGATAGAGTGTGCCACTGAGAGCCACATAATATCAAGAGAAAGTTAGCAAGGGCTTCAGCCAATTGGGCACATTTAATTCCACTGTATTAAACTTTTAGGAGAGCATGGATAAGATTCTCACAGGGTAGATCGACATGGAGAGGTCACATTCTGCATTTTTGCAAGTGTTATTATTGTCCAGACTTGACTCAGGGTGGTCTGTTAGTTCAGATTTTTATTTATAATAAATGTAGGCACTTGCAGACCTTGTAACAAATAACAGAAGAGGATTTACTTGACCATAACAAGAAATGGATATTAAGCAAGGATGCAATATTTATTCTTTCAAGAATAGTTTTCTTGACCATGCATTGCCTGTTCTGGTTCATTGTTCTAGATCAGGGATGGGGACCCTGCCATCTCAACGCCATATGTGGCCCTCTAGGTCCTCAAGTGCGACCTTTGACTGAAACCAAACTTCACAGAATAAATCCCCGTACTAAAATGATATATTGGTTCAGTCAAAAGGCTGAACCCAAGGACCTAGAAGGCCACATGTGGCCTCAAGGACTCAGGTCTCCCACCCCTGGTCTAGACTAAGGTCGGAGGGAGTTCCTGACTTTTAAAGTATTAAGGCCATGAGAAAGCTATGCCAGTGGTTCAGAATCAATTAAGTGTTAATGATGGTTTCAGTAACTTTTAAGGAAAAAACTAGCCTATTTTGGAATGGGGAGGGGTAAGTAAGGCCTTAGGAAAATGAGTCCCAACCTATGTGGTATGGACCCTAGTGGACATTGCTCTGACCATCGGAAGTAATTTCCAATTCACTGTACTTACAGAACTATTTGAGTATTTGAGAACAGAAGATAGATTGGAATGAGAAAAGGCTTAGGGCAGAGAGACCAACTAGAAGAATGTTATAGTAATCCAGAGGAGAGGTCAAGGGATCTGAATTAAGGTGGTTCCTGTATGTGAACAGAAAGAAGAGAGCACCACTAAAATCTTTTTGATGCCTCATTGTGATCTGCAGGTGACCCTGAGTTCTTGAAGGCAGTGCCTATAGACCACAAGCTCTGGTAGGTTCTGCAAGACTGAAAAGGTATTTAATAGCAGGTGATGATCTCAAAATGATCTCAACTACAGTCAGGAAGGCTTAAAAGCAAAAGGTTGATCACTAGGTCATATGTATTTTGGGTCACAACTATTCACAAAGGCCAGTGTGTAGAGTGGTTGTAATCTACATCAGTGCTCAAGTCCGTTCTGATGAAATAACAAATATTCTGAAGTCAAAGCAATCAACCCAGTTCAACTCAATAAGCATTTATTAAGTGACTAATCTGTTGGTCCTGGAGATACAAAGACAAAAACAAAACTAATCTGTATCCTGAAGGAGCTCACATTCTAGTGATAGTTGAAGTACACACAAACGAACAGCTATTCCATTCACACATAATAAGCCATTTTATTTAACATAAATTGAATTTCTATTAGGTTTTTCATCTTACAATTGTGCATGAATATTTTAAAATAGATAGCTTGGGGGCAATAATGTGACTAATTAAATATACAACTAATATTTTCAATTCCTTGGGTGATTGAATCCCTGTGTTATCTAGCTATTTACTGAAGGAAATACATAATGATATCACCCATTAATCAATATGAAATTAAAATCGTCCTCTTGGATGATGGCATCACCCTTGCTATATAAGCAAAATGAAACTGTTCCCTGGAGACACAGTTCAGCATTCACTCTGGGCATATTAATAAAGAATCCATCTTTATATAAGGCTTGATCACAGTATATACTGCCTACCTGGTTGCTAGTTGTTTGAGCAGATTTTATATGCATATGGTCAGTGTATTTTGTAGAGGAAAAAAATTGCCATGAGAAAAGTGTGACCACACACACACACACACACACACACACAGTATTGGGGAATTTTTTCCTCCTGTGTTGGAAATGATCCAAGTTTGTCTTCTTTTTTCTCTCTGCTTTCTGAGTCAGGAAGCTGTTTTAATTAATTGCTAAATAATATCTTCCTTCTATTAAAAATTATTGAGCCAACCAAATAGATATTAATAGTTAGTTGGATACAATTTAATTTAATTTACCAAATATTTATTAAACAGTTACTGTATATGGAGCATGTGGTAGGATTAAGGAGGAAAATTTAGATACTGCGACAAGCTGCTATTATTAAGTGCCTATTGTGAATAGATTATGAAGCTAACACTTTGGGAGATACAGCTTTTAGAAAAGTCATGCCCAGCCCTTATAAATCTTATAGTCTAGAAAAGAAATAATACACACATACATACATAAATACACATACACACATACACACACACACACACCCCTAATTATAATATGCTATGTTACATAATAAATGCAATTGAGTTATCTCAACAGTTGTATGTGAGATTGAAGAAGTAATTACTGACAAGGGGATCAGTACAGGCTTCCTTGTAGAAGTGGCGTTGTAGAGTTGGGTTATAAAGGATGGGTAGGAATTCAGCAAATGAAGAAAGGGAAGACCTATAAGGCATTATAGAGAAGGGAAAAGAGGATATGTGCATGAGCAAAGACACAGAGATAAAGCACAAAATATGTTTGGGAGACATGGTCATTTAGGTTAGTTAGAATGAAAGTATTCAAGGGGAAAAGTAATATGAAATGAAGTTAGAAGGATGTGGTGGTATCAACTTATGAAAGACTTTAATGGCAAACAGAGGAGCTTAAACTTTGCTATGTAGGCAGTAGGGAGTATTGAAGGTCTCTGAGAAACAGCGTCATAAGCAAGCATATCAGTACATAAGAAAGATTTTTCAGATTATAGCTGCTCTGGAGACTAAAGGTAGGATGCAATTTTAGGAGACTTATGTATTTTAAATTGAGTATCCTCTACTAGGCTGTATATTACTTGATGACTGATTAGAAATGAGAGTCATAGGTCAGAGAAAAAATCAAAGATTATTTTATGTTTACAAAATGAGCTGAGATGATGGGTAGCATTGCAAATAATATTGAATTCAGGAAAATGAATAGTTTTAGTTGGGAAGAAGATGATCTGCGTTTTTGGACCCGTTGAGTTTGAGGTGCTGTTTGAACAGCTTGTTGAAGTTGGATTGTTAGCAATTACAGATGCAGTTCTACAACTCATAAGAGACATCCCAACTGATTATATAAATTTTGGTATTCACCTGCATTAGAGCTGGTATTTGAAGTTATAAGAATATTTTATTTTGCGAGGCGAGATCATATGTAGAGAGGGAAATGAAGGGAATCAAAGTTCTTTTTGAGAACTTCCATGTTCAGGAGATGGGAAGAAGATGGTTGAAGAAATATGTTGTAGTTCTTTTCTTCATGAACCTTAAAAATCTCATAAGGGGGCATGACATAACTCTAATGCAGAACAATGTTTAAAGGAATATGGTCATATGGAAGTCTACCACTTTGACATTCTCATTAGAACTCTCAGAGACAGCCAAAAGAATAAAACTGCCAGAAATCCTGAAAAGAAAAATAGAGAGGTCATTTTAAAGAAAAAAAGTTAACAAAAGTCTACTTCCAATCCAATATATGGAAGGAAAGAAACAAGCATTTTTTGTCTGCTATGTGCCAGACACTGTGCTAAACTCTTTACCAATTTACCAGTCTCACTTGATAATATGTATGTATACATGCATGTATGTATGTGTGTCTCTATCTGTCTGTATGTCTACATTGAATAAAGGGGGCAGAGGCAAAAATACTGAAAGAAAAAATATATAGTGAAATAGCAACAGGAGAAGCACCAGAAACAAAATCAGAATTTTCTCAAAATGAAACAAAAGTGAATAATAAACACAATGAAGAAATTAATGATAGAAATGCAAAGATAAAAACCATTATAGGAAAAATAAAGAAGGAATTCAGTATACCTAAGGAATCAAAGGATAAGACGTTGATCAAACTCAGCAAATTAAATGTTCATGGAGCATAGAGTCATAGGTTTAGAACAGAAAGGCACCTTAAATTATATCTAGTGAAAATAACCTCATTTTACAGATGAGAAAATTAAGGACCCACTGAGAAGTGAAATGCTTTTCTTGAGGTCACATAGGTTGTACAACCCACATCCACAGAATCCAAACGCAGCACTATTTCAGCTGTACCACACTAATACATCAAAGAAAAGTCGATTTATTTTATTGTGTTATAAAATGGTAGAGGAGACTATGAGAGTCAAAACATAAACCTATGAACTTAGTGAAAATAATTTGATGGAAATATTGGTGACAAAATGGAACATCTGAAGGGCACATAAAGAAGAAGAGTCCTAATAATTATTATACTTCCAAAAAATGTGAAGAAAAGAATCTGACTACTTAGTTTTTAACAACTGTTTAAGAAAAAATTTCCTGAAATTTTGAAGAGATATTTCAAATAAACAGAAATCACAAGCTGCCACCACAAAAAATATTCAAAATTCAACTAATCGGGTTGCATCATTCTGAAATTTAAATATTGCAATGACAAGGAAATAATTCTATAAGCAATTAGAATGAGAAGCATCACTTATTAAAAAATCTGCCAATTTAAGTTTCATGTTATTTTTCTTCAAAGATGAGAAAAAACAGAAGATGCTGGAATGCAACATAAAATATTAAGGAACTTAGGACTTCATCCCCAAATCAGTTTCCTGGAAAGCTGAGAATTCTTTGTAAAATAAAAGATGAATATAAAGAAGACAAGGTAGCTTTGAGCAATTCATACAGAACTAATTAAAACTCAGTGAAACTTCAGGCGTAGAACATAAATAAGCACATCTAAGCTCTTTGAATGTTGTACAGGTTGGAAGGAGCACAAATAATTTGAGTTTTCAAACTAAGTACTTAAATTAAGAGATAGTTTACAATGATGATCAACTTGTTCAATCATGACCCCATTTGGGGTTTTCTTGGCAAAGATACTGGAGTGGTTTGCCATTTCCTTCCCTATCTCATTTTATGGGTGAGAAACTGAGGCAAACACAGTTAAATAACTTTCCCAGAGTCACACAGCTAATACGTGTCTAATGCTGCATTTGAACTCAGGTCTTCCTCATTCCAGGCCTGGTGCTCTACCCATTGTGCCACCTAGCTGCCCCTGGTGATCAACTAGTTTTTGTTTAATAATTACTATATTTGAAACCCAGTAATTTCATTGACATAAATGAATTCCAAGGAGGAAACTCTCTGCTAATGCAGATAGGCACCTACTCTGCAACTAGTAGTCTTAAAGAATTTTATGGGATGTTAAGAAATTAAGTAACCCAGAGTTAAGAAGTCACTACTTGGCTGAGACAGGACTTTACCCCAGGTTTTCCTGATTCCTAATTCAATGAGGAGACATTAGTAAATAATAACGTTATTTTGATTAACTACTGGATGACACCCTTGAAATTAAAGAGGGTAAAATAAAAAAAGGACTAGGGAGAATGAATAGATAAAGAATGGCATTCGTTCATTACAAATAATGAAAAGGGGTGAGGCAGAGAACTTAAGGTAAAGAGAAAAGGGATAAGTAATCCTAGAGAGAAACTACTGTCTTAATTAAGCATTGTGGTGTGTTGGGAAGACAGGGCATGTTTTATGAACTTACATTTAGAAATAACTAACATGCTAATTTCGAGAGGAAAAAATAAACAGGTCATTAAGAAATTGCTAAGAAATCTCATGATGGCTATCTCTATTCACAAGTGAATTCTATCAAATATTTAAATAGAGAAAGCTGTCGTACTATTTTGTCTTTTGCATGAGGTAAATATGGAACTAATCCTTAAACCTAGCAAAGATATAACAGAAAAAGGAAAACGAGAACCTATACACTCAAATCTAGATTCAGGAGAGATCGCAAATAGCAGAAAGAAAGGCAATCCATGCTCTCAGAGTTTGCATTCCGATGGGACAATACAGTACATAAAAAAGGGAGGGAGGGCATGGTAGAAAAAATCCTGTGGCAACAAGTTAGCAGTGCAGCCTGGAGAGAAAACTGGCCTGGGCTTTTATTTTTCTTAAAAATGAATGGTCTAGGAGGAGCCAGGCAAACACACAAAGTAGTTTCTGGGGGTGGCTGAGTACTTCCAATGTGAAAAATAGTCTAGAATGACCTTCCAGGGTAAGGAGGTTTCTATGGCATGATTGAGAAAGCCCTTTAGAGATGAGGGTTGGGGGGGGGGGCGTTTGTTTGTTTTAAGGCTTGTTAACCTCAAATCACTGTATAAATGTGAGCTAATATATCTAACTCTTAGTGGTAACCTTATTATACTAGAGTTATATCACTGTGTAATAAAAGCTTTATAGTTTTAATACAAACTGTCAGGGGCAATTGTTATACCATGGACAATTAATTGCTCCATACCCTACTACATTTAATTAACACAGGTAAGAGTCCAAAGGGTCAAGAACTAAAGTATGTTCAAATTTGTAATGTGCCCATTAATTCTTTAGTCAGTTATTAAAAGTGATTTCTTAAATGCAAGAAAATAAGACTATGTAATCTTCTTTTTCCTTTCACCTTTTAAATCTCATTTTGAAAGTAGAGTAAAAGAACTAACTTTAATTTTTATCTCCACTTTTATTTGAGATTACACCTTGAAACACTGTGGCAAGACATGTAAGAACATTGGAGCTTTAATGTAAATGGTTATTTATTTTCATAGGTTTTGTCTTGCCTTTTGCCATTAATTAGAAAATCAATGAATTTAAAATGTAATTTTAAGAGCCTGGGGTCATTTAGATAAGGCATTAATTTCATTCAACTCCTCATTAATTAGGAGACTGATGTTTCTCTCCATCTCCCCACCTCACTGCTAATGACTTTGAGATGGCTCATTTGTTGTTATACACCTTTTTTTTTTAAACTAGCTTCAGCACAAATTCCCTTTGTCAGTCCTTTATGTCCTTTGTAAACCTTAATAGATATTGTAGAATCATCTTTGGTCCCATCCTTTCTTCTTTAGCCTCAATGTAATACTTTCTCCATATAAATCTCTGAGTAGTTCTCTCTGTACTCTGGTCCCCTTTTGCTCCCAATGGAGGATTTTTATTGGTGCGGTTTTCATTTGCAGTGCTTTTAAGACTCTCAGCACTTTATACTATACATTGCACCTTTATTTATATTCATAGAGTAAGTCATTTTATCATTGAATAACAAGTCTATTTTTGCAATTGTTCTAAACTCCTCTGAGATACCAACCAGATTGTTAACCCTGAACACGTTATATGAACTACTTTAATTATCTTGCCTGTACTCCCTTTAACTTGAATTCCATTCCAATTTTGCTAAGTACTTTGACAGTTCAACATAAAATTTCTTATGCAAGTGTACTATATCAGAAATATTTTTTTAAAGTTTCCTAATTTATGGGAAGTTATTGCTTCCCTAATGTGTCTTAAAGTATACACACATAAATATATATGTATATATTTATATTGTGGATATATATGCTGTGTATATATTTATACATATACAAATATCATGTATATGTATATACACAAAACATGCATGGATGTGTTTGCAAGCAAGTAGTGTTTATATATATATGTGTATACATATAAATTTATAGATACAGATTAGAGATACAGATGATATAGAGATAGACATAGATTAGGTATTGATTACATAGATACAGATAGAGATGATATGGATAGAGATGACATAGATATTAGTGATATGTTGTTGTTCAGTTGTGCCCTTCATGACCTCATTTGGGATGTTCTTGGCAAAGATACTAGAGTGGTTTGCCATTTCCTTCTCCAGTTCATTTTACAAAAGAGGAAACTGAGACAAACAGGATGAAATGACTTGCCCAGGGTCACCCAGCAATCAGTGTCTGAGGCCAGATTTGAACTCAGGTCTTCTCAACCCCAGGTCCAGTGCTCTATCCATTGCATTACCTAGCTACCATAGGTGATACAGAAATAGATATAGATGATATAGGTATAGCTATCGATGATACAGAGATAGACACATTAAATATAGCTATAGATGGTAGAGATAGCGATAGAGATGCATGAAGTCCTGACCTATGATTTCAGTGTTACGGGAATCTTCCTTTCCCAATGTTCCCAATAGGCAACTGTTCTGAAACTTCAAGTATTAAAGGATTTCCTGAAGCACTGAGATTTTTAGTACCCATTCCAGGATCACTCAGCCAATATACCTAGTACATGTCAGAGACAGCATAAACACAGATTGTTCTAAATCTGAGGTCAGTTCTGTCTACTATGTCTTAGTACTTCTCTATCAAACATATATCCAGAGAAACGCCCATGCCTTCCCCATGCTGATAATTACTTGATTACATTCTTTTGATAAAGAGAACAAAATCATGCCTTCAGCAAATTGAAGGAGTTTATACTCTGAGTTCTACAAAAACATTTCTATTAGTCTTTTCAACCTATGTACATGCAGAGCTCCCTAAAACAAGTCCTATAGCATCCTCCTGCCAAAAACTCTGTGGGGATCCCTTCCATTGTTCTTTGGTCACATAGTGGGTAACAAACAAACCTAGAGGAGAATGCTACACTATACCAGGAAACAAATAAAGCTACAAAGCATTTATTTCTTTCATCTTTCATGGAACACACCTGTTGTGTTTTTTAAGCCTGAGAATTGGAAAGATCTTAGTCTAATGCTGGCTTTTTGCATATGGTATTTCATTAAAAACCACAGCATGATAGCACTATCATTTGACAGTTTCAATAAAGAAGACAGAAGCTGACCACAAAATAGCCTAAAGCTTCATGAATACTTGCTAGTTCTCCCCTACTCCACCTCCTCCCCACCCCAGGATATGGGCAGATCTAGGAGATCAGAATTTTGCTATATAAATATATAAACATTATTTTAGAAAATCCACACTGTAAGCCCAGGTTAGCTCAATTATTACTGTGGTATCCTTGACTCAAAACATTTCTGTGTTTTGCAGATATTGGGCCAAATAGAAACTGGGGAGAATCTTCAGGTTCTAGTTGTCAATTCCTATTCTGATCAATGTTGAAAAATGTAAAAATAAGTAGAAAGGGAATATTTTATATACAAAGAAAATCATTAAAATAGTTTGTCAGTAAATCATAAATTCTGGATTATTTGTGATAATCAGTCTAGAACAATAGGGAACAGGGAATAAAATGAACCTATTTTAAATTTTTTCCCCTTAATAGAGTGGACCAAAACAGTCTAAAGCTCTTATCTTTTTATTTGTTTGTTTTTGATGTTGTGGAATCTTTTGGAAGTCTGCTAAAACCTGTGGCCAAGAATCGATGCCTAGTAATCAAGAATCAGTTAAGTCATAGAGCCTTGGTCTTTCCTCATCTGTAATATTGGGATGGAGAGGAAAATGGGGTGATGGATAGAGCTCTGACTTTAGAGTAAGGAAAACCTAAATTCGAGACTTGTTTTTGACCCATCCTAACTTTGTGACCATAGTCAAGTTGCTTGATCTCTCAGTTCCTGAGGTAACTCTCAAAGACTATATAATATACAAACAAATGTCTTATTCTGCATCTGAAATTCCATATACTGAGAAAATTATAGGTCTGAACTTTTTTTTAAAAAATAGCCAACTTGCTACAACATGAAGTAAGCAAAACCAGGAAAAAATATATATACAGTGACTACAATAGAGAAATTGGAAAGATCATCAATAAAACGATTGAAACTGAATTTTGAAAAATTATAATGACCCAGGGTAGCCCCAGGGAAGATATAGGAAGAAAATATTTCATTCCACTTCTTTGCAGATGTAGGGGACCACAAGTGTGGAATGTTGTGTAGTGTATAATGTCAGACTTTTTCAATGTGTTGATTGGTTTGCTAAACATTTCTTCCCCTTTTTAACAGTTCTTTCTTATAAAGTATGGATCTCAGGGAGGGATACAGGAGAAGTCCGGGTGATATGCAAGAATGATCCAACTTATAATTGACTCCTGAGAGCTGATTGTTAAATTTTTAGTGTGAACTCTTAGGTACCACATCTCTCCTGTCAGATTGGCTAATGTGATAAAACAGGAAAATGATAAATGCTTGTGTTGTTAAGCAAAATTGTCTCCTTAGCGTGGCTTTTGTTTCTTTTGAGTGGAAGTACTTTCAGCTGTTAAGTGCTAAGCCCCAGACCCAAAGCCCTATCAGGTGTGAAACCTGTGTGGTTGTAGATTAATGACTTAAGAGGGGCCAACTCGGGAATCAATGGTCTCTGGTCGTTGAGGTGAGGCTTGAGAACACCAGAAGCTCAGCTTCGAGGAAACGTGAGCCAAGAGACAACTACAGCAGAAGCAGAAGCGGAAGCTGTGGAGGCAGGAAGCTGCGGAAGTAGGGCTGACCCGTGTGTAGACCCAGGAGTGCGAGCAGGAACTTGAGGCCAGTAAAAATGATTTGGCTAAATACTATCTTGTTTTTCTGTGGCCTCCTGGTTACTCTTGTGAGGTGGGCTTTCTGGGCCTG
>CM053622.1:491563795-491607828 GCA_028646595.1 Phalanger gymnotis
GCCGCGCCATGCACGCTGGGCTCTGCTTGGCTCAGCTCCGCTCCCCTCAGCTGGGAGCTGGGAGTTCCGTGAGGGACAGACCTTACCCCGAGACCATCCAGGCTGTCCTGGGCTGGAGCCCTGCTTCCCTCTGCCACTTTGTGGGTTCTGCAGTTCTAGAATTGGTTCAGAGCCATTTTTTTATAGGTTTTTGGAGGGACTTGGTGGGGAGCTCATGCCAGTTACTGCTTTCCAGTCACCATCCGTCATTGAAGAAATTTAAAGACCACTTGGCAGAAATCTTTATCACTGTTTTCCATATATTAAATTAGGATAAAAATTATTTTTAAGCAGCCTTTTAAAATCCCTGGTTAAAGAGTATTACTTTGAGATGGGGTAGCATTACTTTCAGGAGTTCTTAGGTTTATCATTCAATAGAGTTGTGCTCTTCTGGTGGAGAAATAAACAAGTAAATGATATCTTTCCAAAGTGTACTCTTTAGTGTATTTGTGTTTTCAGTGTCACATGTTGGCATTGATATTGCTGTTGCTACATGTGACAAAGGATCATGGAAGGCTTAGAATAAATGCTCCCTAAAAGCTGGTGATATTCATTTGAATTTTTCTATAGTACCACATTATTATTATTAGCAGATGCATGACAGATGTATTATCAATACAGTATTTATGAAGATTACACCTTTTCTAGTCATTTTAGGAGCTTCTATAAGTTTGAGCATTACTCATGGTCAATAAATATGTATCTCCATTGTGGCTTTTGGGCAAATATATTTTCCTTTGTTTTGATATCTTGAACCCATTGTTTAATGTTGTTCTTTGACTATGACTGCAAATAACCCTAGCTTGTATGATAGTGGGTTGTCTTCCAAAAATGAAGTTGCTACCATTTCTTGAATGCAAGGGGGTTTTAAAATGTTGAATGGTGCAAGATTATGGCTGTATTTCTTCATAATTATATCTACATCTATTCATATCCTTCAGCACATATTCATTTGTTCAAATAAAAAACTTTTTCCCTGAAAAATGTTATTATGGAAAGGAAGGAAACAATGAATTGTATAGCACCACTGGGTGCTAGCCACTATGCTAAGCACCTTACAAATATTTTCTTGTTTGAGCCATGTGACCCTGGGAGATAGGTGCTGTTAATATCCCCATTTTATAGTTTAGGAGATGGAACCAGATAGATATCAAATAGCTTGCCTAGGGTTTCACAGCTATTAAGCTTCTGAGGCTGGATTTGAAATCAGGTCTTCCTGACTCCAGTCCCTGTGCTTTATCTATTGAGCTACTATCTGTTTCATTGGAATGAATACTTCTTGAAGAGTAATTATGAAGAGTGGTCAGCACAAAAATATGCTTTAATTGATTTCACTTCCATTGTGCCTTTTTGGGTGAATGAATCTGATCACCAATGGAATGGCAAATTTTAAAATTTATTTACATCTCTCTGTATATGAACTGAAATATAAAGTTATATGCAGGTCTTAAACGGGAGGTCCTTTCTTCTATACTGTGATTACTTATACTTTCATATCATTACTAATATACATGTACCTATATATGCAGTAAACTTATTTAATACTAGGTAATGGGATTATTGTGTTACTGAAAAGTCTGATAAAGATTTGTAAATCCCTTTGAGATTAACTTATGTTATCTTTTGTACGTCTTTCTTGACTTTCTGTTATTAACTTTGCATAGACTTCAACTTTTACCCAATGTAGAGTGATATAGATGAATGAAGCAATTCTGGGAACCAGAAAGAGGACATCACTTGTGAAAGGTGTTAAATTAAATATTCTATAAGCCTAAAATAATGGAAATTATATTGGATCTACAACATGGAGATGAAAAGAGACATATTTGTGTTTACACAGTACACAGTGCAACTAAATTTGATTAGATAACTAATAAAACTCTAACTTTGCCTTCATTCAAACTAAATTGAAAACTAAGCCACTTCTTAAAGATAACATGACATCAAGAGATGCCACAGGTACCTTCTGGTAGTTGTCCATTGATATATGTCATTAGGAAAAAAGGAATGAGTTAGATATCTGATGAGCCTATTCATCCAAATTTCCTTAAATTTAAGTGCCTTATCCGACTGCCCTTGAGGACAAGGGACTATTTTTGCCTTTCTTTGAATCCTTAATGTTTAGAACAATGCCTGACATATAGTGGGTCATTAATAAATACTTATTGACCTGACATTGCCAATTTTCAAAAAATAGTACCTTGGTTTAAAGAAAAAAAACAAACAACTTGACAATTGAACTGGTGACTTAGAGCAATGGCATTTAAAGTCACATTTTTTGCAGACAACATATAGGAGACATATATATAAATATATATGACAACATCTTTATGATGTTTATGTATCTGTGTGCACATTTGTATATCATATAAAGAGACATATGTATGTCTAAATAAAGCCTCATACTTAAAACCATTACCGAGAATAAACCAGTTAACATTGTTACCTGATGTGTGGTCTATAGCAATAGTGCTTTCTTTATTTCATATACAATAAATAATTCTCCATTATAAATGCTCTTGGACAACAGATTCTTTCTCCATTCTCTGTATCTAATATATTCAGGAGTGAGGCTTTACATAATGAAAAGGTCGTTGGACTAAGAGTCAGAAGCCCAGCCTCATTTGTTAGTTATGTGATTATGGGTGAGTCAGCTAATTTCTCTGAGCCTCAGTTTCTTTGTTTAAAAAATGGGGGAATACAGATTTCCTTTCCTGTCTTACAAGGTTATTGTGAAGATTAAATAAAGTAAGGTAGTTTCAATCTCTTTGAAAATTGTAAAGAACATTTAGACCACAGAGGAGTAATATTATTTTGTTCTATGTCAAGAAAGAATGAGATATGAATTAGCCTGAGCTGTAATTGAACTGCAGATTTTTTTCTTTCCATTATTACTTCAAATAACAAGTATGCTTTAACTCTCCCAATTCTTCCCTACCTTAACTTTCCTAACCATTTAATATAAGGAGAGAAAAATCACCAAAATGAGTCAACAGTACAAAAATAAAACCCAAAATTAGAAAGAATCGAAGAACTTTTGCTTTATTAATTCACTGTGGGGAGGTTTATGACATCAACTCTATTTCATCCTTGTATCCTACAGAGTGGGAATTTTATTTCTAGCCTGTATTTGGTATAAAAATGCCACTATAGCAAAATAATTTGAATGTCCTATGGAGTTTGTTACACAGGGATTTTGAGTATCTATATTCATATAGGCATGATGGTAAAAGTGCTGACACTTTCCTTTTCTCTGTTCACTTTGCATTGTTCTCCTCTGCCCATTCTACACAACTCTGCCTCACGTAAATCCAATTCGCACAGAAGGCAAGACATCACCCATGATGTCACTGGTCCTCTTCAAAAATGAAGGAGAAGCAACAACACAGCATATTTTTTTTTGCGGAAATTAAATTAGAAGCCAGAAAGAGACTATTAATTGTATTTTCATATGTAGGTCTGTATCACAGATAAAGACCCAATATAGGCCAATAGGGGATATTCAAAGTCTGAAGTGAGGAGGGAAAAAATAATAAATTCAAAGGTCAGGATAGTCTTTACACTGCTGTGTCATTGGAGCCCGTAGTGACCATAGATAAATGATCACGTATTTGAATTTCTGAAATTTTACTCAATGTTTGCTCATATTGACACGTCATTAAATATAGAATCGGTCTTAAATTATTATCCTTTACAATAGAACAGTAAATAGAACTGAACCCTAATTCATGAATTTGCTGATGTTTTTCTGCAAAAATAAAAACACATAGCTGCTTGTGTGCACAAAAACAACAAAGAGTGTGTCCAGAAACTACCCACAAGGTATGAGGTGCATTGGATCCAATCAGGTGAAGTGTAAGTAATAATGACAGAATATGAAATAAGTGCTTATGAGTGCTGCTGGGTCACATAGCCAGTATGATGGAGTCTGCACATTTACTCTAACCTAACAATCTCTCAGACTTCTCTAAAAAAGAAATTATGCACAAGAGGCAATGTAATCTCAGCTGCCTACAAAGTCTAAGATACCAAGAACCCTAACAAGCTAATAATAGGATGAAGTAACAGCAGAATAGGCTGATCCCAAACCCATGATGTGTTCACTGAGCTGCCCCCTCCCTTATCACTTGTCACACCTGCCCAGGGCTGCATATGCCAACACTTGAGTTTGCAACAGAACTCAACTCTAACACCTCAGTGCCATGGAAAACCAAAAGGCAGAAGCTTATCCTAGCTGGGACATCAGCTATACTCTGGTATTTAATGGAGCTCAGCCAGAGAAGTGAGAAACAGATGGAAGAACTGGGCCATATGTGTGGCTGTGAAGCAATTCTCAGGAGAAGAGACAGATATCTAGATGGACCATATCTGTTCTCTCCAGAAGTCACCTGAGACAGAGACAAAAGCTGGTGAAATGTAGATTTCCCAGTGTGGCTGAGAGGTTTTGAGGACTTTCCCCTGGGAAGGTGAGGGGAATCTTCCATTACTATGAGGGGGGGGAATCATTTTCTAACTGGGGAATAAAAAGACAGTGATTGAGGCTCAAGTAGAGAAAATGAGCTAGAAAAATTCTGAATGTTTAAATGTTTTCCTTCCTTGTGACATCTGATAGAAAAAGAAGGCTTTTCTTATTTTTGGTGGTTGTCAAAATAGGCAGTAGGAGTTCCTAAAAGCTAAATTTCTAAAATAGGGATATGTTTTCACGAAAAGAACATTTGCCATAAGCCTTGTGTTCCTTTAAAGGGTGATTTAGTCTATCACCTAAAATATTCCAAACCTGATATTAAAATAAAATCAGAGATGAAACAATTCTAAGAAGGGTTTTTGACACAAGACTATGTCCCAAAAAGTCAAAAGTAATTGCAGAAATAGTATTTGTCACAAGTAGGAGTTTTGGAGAAGGTAACGATGCCCCATCAGGAAACATTGGGAAGATATTTTTTATTGGTCTCTTAATAAATAAATGATAGGGTAGCATATCTAACACAAGGACTCCTTAATTTGGCAGTGGTTGCAAAGAGAAATTTTCTTATGGTTAGGTCTTAACAAAGACAATCCACAGTTGCAAAAAATTGACTTCTTCTTACCTCTCATCTTCTCACTCATGTGAGGACATACTGTCATCTTCCTTTCAACTACATAGTGGGAATCTTTCTAGTCGTTCAACCTACGTATTGATGCTAAGTAAGTCAGAAGTCTTGGTAAAATTCTTTGATAATTTATTTAGGTTCCAAAATAACAGCTTCTTTTATTCTTGGAAATGTTGTGATTATACAATGATTGGCTTTAGTTTTATAAATATGGGCTCTTTTCTTTTCCTCCTTTCTATGACTCTCCTCCCCACCCTGCTGTCTTTTACTCATATGAGAAGCTATATAGAATGGCTAACAGCTTACACATGAGGATAGGTCAAAGAAATTGGGGCTGTTTTGCCGAAACACAGAAAAGGGGGTGGGGGGGACAACTTAACTGCCTTTAAGTATTTGAAGAGCTACCATCCAGAAGAGGGATTAGAAGCTTTCTACTGGTCCCTAGAAGATTTATTTATGTAGGCACAAAGAGCAGAAGTTGCAAAGAAGCAAGTTTAGTCTTTATCTAAGGAAAATCTTCTAAATAATTAGAGTTATCTAGAGTTATCTAATGGATTGCCTCTGGAGGGAGGAGTTTCTTGGTCTATGGAGTCTTCCAGACTAGGGGTTCCAATGTTATGCAGGGGTGGAGAACCTGTGGCCTCAAGGCCACATGTGGTTCCCCACCCCTGTAAAGGGAATTCTTTCTTTATGTATGAATTGGGCCAGGTAGGTTTTTAAGTGTATGGTAGTAACATTCTACTGGAGTCAGTAAGATCTCAGTTCAAATCCTGCCTCAGACACTTATAAGCTGTGTGAATTCAGGCAAGTTATTTCTCTTCTGCTTGCCTCA
Organism: Phalanger gymnotis; assembly: GCA_028646595.1. Lineage (NCBI taxonomy): Eukaryota > Metazoa > Chordata > Mammalia > Diprotodontia > Phalangeridae > Phalanger > Phalanger gymnotis. The sequence continues at coordinate 491,569,757 of CM053622.1, forward strand.
GTTTTCTTGTCTCTAAAATGGGGGTGATAGTAACACCTACCTCCCTAGGCTGTTGAGAGGGTAAAATTAGTTAACATTTGTAAAAGGCTTTGTAAACCTTAGGTAGGTGGTACAATGGATAGAGCACCAGGCCAGGAGTGAAGAAGACCTGAGTTCAAATACAGCTTCAGGCATTTACTAGCTGTGTGCCCCTGGGCAAATCACTTAACCTTGTTTGCCTCAGTTTCCTCACCTGTAGAATGAGTTGGAGAAGGAAATGGCAAACCACACCAGTATCTTTGCCAGGAAAACCCCAAATAGGGTAACAAAGAGTCAGACATGACTGAAATTACTGAACACCAATGATAAACCTTAAAGTGCTATATAGCTATAGGTATATGCGAAACTATACATTATCACAAATTCACTTGCAATTTAATCAGAAAACAAAGTTTCTCCCATGCAACAGCTACCTTATGAAATAAATATCTTGTCTTAAATAACTGAATATCTATTTAATATGTGGTTTGTTTTCTGTGCATTTTAGTGAAGTAATCAGGTGACTGGTGATCTGACCTGAATTTTCCTCATAGCAGCCTCTGTGTTTTCATTTGCAGGCATTGTTATTCGCCTTGTGGAGCCTATGCCCAAAGCAAGCTTGCCCTGGTACTTTTTTCCTATCAACTACAACAGCTCCTGGCAACTGAAGGGAGTCATGTGACTGCCAACGTAGTAGACCCCGGAGTGGTGAACACTAACCTCTACAAGCATGTGTTTTGGCTTACAAAATTGGTCAAGAGTCTTACTCACCGGTTGTTATTCAAGGTAAGGCGCTCACTCAGTTGATGGGGGTACATATTATTTGCATGTGTATGTCTATGCTATATGTGGTTTTGCTTTGTGTGATCTGTCTGTGACTTTGGGAACCCCACAAATTAACCTGCGGATGATACATATTTTGATACAGGCAACTTTGCTTTTTAATCTTATATCAATCAATCAGTCAGTCAGTCACCAAGCCCTTACTAAGGATTTACTATAATATGCCAGGCACTGGGGATACAAAGACAAAGAATGAAATAATCCTTTCTTTGCCTGCTCCTTTGGGAGCTTCTGAAGTTTCAGCATTAACTACCCAGAGAACTGATTTGAGAATCAGAGTTTGCCAAACTAGGATCCAGTGGAAAGATGACTGCACTTGGGGTCAGAGAACCCAAGTTCAAATCCTGTCTTTGACACCGACTAGTTTAGACAAGTCACATCTCTGGTCCTCAGTTACTTCATCTGTAAAGTAAAGGTCCTGAACTAGACGAACCCTTCAGGTCCCTTCCAAGGCCTTCTTCATGACCATCTTTGTGATCCTGTGATTTTTATTGGTACAGGAGCGCCAAAGGTCATTTAGATGATACACTGACCATTTAGAAACTGAATAGGATGTCGCTTGGATGACATAAAGGGGGCGGAGGTTTGTGCCAAGGGTGAGTCAGATGCTTAGTCACTTTAGTTTCTATATATCCGCCAGTTTCTCATATCTGACAGAAGGCACTAAGGTAGAACACATTCCTACAGCTGTAATCATAAAGCAATGCCTGTATTCTTTTGTAAGCAATAAAATAGATTTAATAGTTGGCCAAGGATAATTTTTGAGGACCATTGAAAGGCTTAGGAAAAACAAAATCACTTTGATGGCAGAATGAAAGAACTGCAAAGCAGGGACTGCATCCATTGGGATGGAGTTCAGGTTCCAGAAATCTATGGCATAATATTCCCTGACATCTGATATCCTACTGCTGCTGTTAGCTGATAAAGACTGATACATACAGTGTTATTCTGTAATACCAATTATGAGCATAAAGGCAATCCCTAAATATTCCTTAATGGTGCTGTCCAGATTTGACTCTGAGTCAAGTAAAGTAAAAAAAAAATACATTAAACTACTTGATAATTCTAATAGGTCTTTCTCCCTTCTTTCTCAATGACTTTGTAACTTAGCTCTTCTATTTGAACAGTCCTTCACTGGCATTTGTGTTTTCCTTTCAAGAGAACTATTTCTCTTACATGATGAGGTGGCATGATAGATTGAGTGTTGACTTAGAAGTTAGGAAAATCTACGTTCAAGTTATGCCTCTAACAAGTATTGACTGAGTGTCCCTGAGTAAGTCACTTAACCTCTTGCTCTTCAGGCAAGTCTCTAACATTGTAGGTTGGGGATCTGCACCGGTAGTGATTTCTTACAAGAAATTCTCTATACCACTTTGAAGACAGGTTTGGACCAAAAAAAAAGATGAAAAATAACTTCCATGCACTAAAATTCCCTAGGCAACGGGCAATAGAGTAAAACTAATCAGAAGTTTAAACCTTTCATGGACACTGGCCACATTTATCTAAGAATATATTAGTGCTGTAAGAAATGATGAGCAGGCAGACTTCAGAAAAACCTGGATAGACTTATATGAACTGATGCTGAGTGAAGTGAGCAGAACCAGTAGAACATTGTATACAGTTACAGCCACATTGTGCAATGATTAACTTTGACAGACTTGGCTCTTCTCGGCAATGCAGGGTTCTAGGACAACTGCAGAGGGCTCATGATAGAAAATTCTGTCTGCATCCAGAAAGACAATTGCAGAGTGTGAATGCAGATTGAAGCAAACTATTTTCTCTCTCTCTTTTTGTTTTCTTTTGTTTTTTCTTTCTCTTAATTCATTCCATTCCAAAAAAGAGAATTGTGGTTCTTCTTTACAACATGACTAATATGAAAATATGTTTGATATGAATGTGTATGTGGAGCCTATATCAGATTGCACACAATCTTGGGGAGAAGGGAGGGGAGGAAAGGGGAGAAAATTTAAAACTCAAAAGCTTTGGAACTGAATGTTTTAAATTAAAAATAAATAAATTTTTTAAAATGGGAAAAAAAAGAGTATATTAGCCCTCAAATTGAAAGGGTGTGGTAAGGAGATGTATGTAGGAACCAAACAAAATAATGTTTATAAGAGTGTCTTATAAGCTCTAAATTTGTATTCAAATATGGAGAGTGTGGGTGACTTAGAAAATGGGTCAGCCAGGAACATTTGACCAACAGAGGAAGCCTAAGAATGAGAACATTACTCATATGTGTTTCATATGCTACAATTTCTCCCCCTCCATTTTTCTGGCTTTGAACCTAGAGAAATGGGTGAAGGACGAAAAAGACTCACACATGCCATCCTATAAAATCATATGCTTTAGAGTGACAAAGAACCTTAGAAATCATCTAGTCTTACCCCCACCCTCTCAAGTGCTTAGCACAGTGGCTGGCACATAGTGGGTGTTTAATAAATATTTGTTGAAACAGAAAGGTTTAGTGATTTGCTCAAAGTCATACAGGTAGAAAGTAGCAGAATCAACGTTAAAACCTAAGTGTTCAGACTCCCAGCTCAATGTTCTTTCCTAACAATAACAGACAACAACAGTGTTAATTACTTATAATATCCTTCCCTCTCACTCTCCACTGCCTATCTGTGGTTGTCAGCATTAAGGAGAACTGCTCTGAAAGTTCGATAAAAGTAATTGGACTATCACATAAGCCTGCTTTGTATTTAACTGCTAGTCAAACCTTTTCAACTCCCTTCAGAATGTCCAGAATGTCTGGCTGCTACCAGTGCCGTTAGTCCTGGCTTTCCCCATCATCCTATTGGCTATAGTATATGAGAACAATTTATTAGCATAAATCAACCCCTCTCTCAAACTGGATAGTAAATCATCTCCTAAAAATTGAGGGCAGGCAAAGTGTTTTGCCAGACAGTCCAGGGCTAAAGTTACCAAAGCTGATAAGATTAAATCATGAGTCATATGCTTCTGGGGGGGGGGGAAGTGAGTTGTTTTCTAAGAAGGAAATCTGGCTTATGGCCCAAAAGTTGATGTTATCTCTGTGATCCTCTACAATGTCAGCCTGATAGGCAAACGTTTAGCCTCCCTTTTAGGACAGAATCTTGAAGTTGGCTGGCAGGTGGCAAAGCTTCATGCTTAAAATATTGTTTCATTCATCCCTCAGAGTTTCTTAGATACTCATAAGTCTGTGACTCCATCACTGTGTATGTTCCTACAAGTACAGATCATGACTCATCCACACCTTCTCTTTCTGTGTGATTTCTGTCCACTTTTTGTTTGTTTGTTCTTACTTGAGTTCTTTATAGAAGATTGAGTCAGTGTACTGGAGGACTTCCTCAGGTTGTTTTAATATCTGGAGAGTACAAATGAAACACTTGGGGATGGCCGCCCATCTTGTTACTCAATTGATCCTTCCCTTTGGTTGTAGTTTTTCCCAAACCATGATCTCACTATGGTAGGGAATTTGTGAGGATTATCCTCTGCTGATTCAGACCAACATCTGTCTTATAGCTAATGGTTTTAGAGTTATCTCAGTCAATAAGTTGTTAAGTGACTTGCCCAGAGTCACACAGCCAATGTGTATCAAAGACTGGACTTGAACCTAGATCTTCCTAGCTCTAAGGCTCTAAGACCGTTTATCTCAGCCTACCTCCTCATCCCATCATAGATCCCTGTAATGATATCCTCCCAGATGCAAGTCGCTATTGTTAATCTGCTGAGGCCTACTTATGTCTGCTCCGCATTTTCCATGATCTTTTGGGTCACCTACAATTGTGATTCTTCTGAGAACATGGTGTTCCATGATGTGCCATGTACCATCAGGATCCCCAGCTGATGTTAAAAAAAAAAAAGAGGAACTATTGTAACAGTTCAGGTTAATTCAAAGTGCTTCATGGTAACATATTAAATTTATTATCTATCATAAAAAAGTGAGCATAGAGCAATAGAGATTTGTAGATTTATATAAACTCATCTTTTTTTCTATTCTACTATACATATGAAAATGCTAATCTGTTTTCTTTTGGTGTTTAAGAGAAGAATAAAGAAACAAATCAATTTTTTTTAAAAGAAAATAACTGCTACGCAGTTTCAACATGCATTTTATCCAGATCTCCTCCTATTCAACCATGGGCTCAACTGGCTGTCTATCTGGGACACCTGCCAAAGGTCTAACCTAGTAGATTGACTTGGCTGTTTTTCCCAAATGCACATCCTGAGCTGGACAAAATGTGTTTTCCATAGGATTATAGGATTTAAAACAAGAAGAAATCTTAGAGATCAGACACTGAGGCCCAGAGAGGTTAAGTGGTTTTGGTCAGGTTACATAGCTATAAATTTAATGCTCTTTCCATCACATTTTTTGTCATTCTTTGTTTTTTGAGTGTGAGTTGTTAGTAGTTTTCCAGGGCTCCAGAAAATTAATAAAATGGGACCTGCAAATGGTGACATTTTGGAGAATAAGAAAATCTTCTTTTATATAGAAACTGTTCGAGACAGCCTTCATGACACTGATGAGCACCCTGTAGTCTTGCCTCATATGTTTTATATGCTGTTGACAGACTCAGTGGGTCATCTAACAGAGTCATCTCTGGGGTAGCATCAATCATGTGATCTTGTATTATTTTAACATTTCACCTCTCCAGACATCAGTTTCCTTATCTAAAAATGAGGGGGTTCAACTAGATTGCCTCCAGGATACCTTCCAGCTCTTTAGATCTGTGATCCTATTTTAACATACATGGATAACCCATGGTTTTTGAAGGCTATTTTAGTACTGTGTAAGCTCTAATAGAGCCTGGTCAGCTTAAAAAATGCTGATTTGATTATTGTCTCTATGATATATTTATCAATTCATCCATAAGTCTTTTATCCAAGGACCTGACACCAAGTTCAGAGAGTCTCATCGACAGGTTATTTACAGTGGTTCTTTTTATTTTTGGTCATAACAGCTTATGAAGAGCATCTGCAACTAAGGGGTCACAGTCTACAATGGTGTCATAAGTATCATCACCAGTAAAATAGCAGATTGTTGAAGTATTAGAGCATGTGTGGCGAACACTCTTGAAGAGAGCTTCTTTGGTACTCATAAGGTTGTAGATATAGAGCAGGAAGTGACCTTAGACATCATATAATCCAACTTCTTACTTTTTACAGATGAGAAAATTGATGGCTAGAAAGGTTGTGACTAGCCCAAGGCAACATTTGAATTTGAATTCAGGTCCTATGACTCTTTTCCAGTGTAACAGTTCTCCACCTCTCTCTACTATATTTCACTTGTTTGAAGAGAGCCTCTAAGGCAGAAATTTGTTCTGCCACATTAAATGTTTTTATTCATGTATGTATTTACTCATGCATGCATTAATTCATTCATTTGTTTATTGATTGATTTGTTAATTGAGACTAATAATAATACATATAATAAATCTTTATACCTTAGTTTTTTTAAAAAAATTATTTTATTTTATTTTTAATTTATGGAATATAACATATTTATATAACATAGTACAATTAAAAAGATGATTATACATAAAACTGCAAATCTACTATACAAAACTTGCTATTCCTTTCAAATATACAACAAAATTATCATGTACATTTTTTCTTCCATTTCCCCTTCGTCCTACCCCAGAGAAAGCTATGATTAGTCATAAAATAAGTGTATCTCGTACTCTCTCTATATATGCATATATATGTAAAATTATTCTATATATATTTCTATTTATCAATTCCTTCCCTGGATGCAGACAATGTCTTTCATTGTATGTGCTTTATACTTAATTTATGTATTTATAATAGACAAAATAACTTACTTGCAGCCATTCTTAAAACAATATTGCTTTTACTATATACAATGTTATCTTGGTTCTGCTCATTTTGCTCTTTATTATTTCATGTAAGTCTTCCCATGTTTTTCTAAAACGGTAAAATTTCATCACAATCATATACCACAACTTGTTCAGCCATTCCCCAATTGATGGACATCCCTGCAATTTCCCATTCTTTGCCACCACAAAGAGAGCTGCTATAAACATTTTTGAACATATAGGTTCTTTTTCTTTTTCCCTAATCATCTTTGGTAATAGGCCAAGTAGTAGCATTGCTGGGCCAAAGGGTATAATTAAGTTAACTCTTTGGACATAATTCTAGATTGTTCTCCAAAATGGTTGGATCAGTTCACAATTCCACCAACAAAGAACTAGTATCGCAAATTTTCCACATCTTCTCCAACATTTGTCACTTTCCCTTTCTGCCATTTTTTAGCCAAACTGATAGGTAAAATGGTATCTCAAGGTTGTTTTAATCTGCATTGCTCTAATAAATAATGATTTGGAGCATTTTTATATGGTTATAAATTATTTTGATTTCTTTATTGGAAAAATGCCTGTTCATATCCGTTGATCATATCAACTGGGGAATGACCCATATTCTTATAGATTTGACAAAATTCTTTATATATGTTTGATATGAGACCTGTATTTGAAAAACAGGCTATCATTCCCCCCAACCCCCACCAATTTTCTGCTTTTCTTCTGATCCTGGATATATTTGTTTTGTTTGTACAAAACTTTTTTGATTTAATGTAATCAAAATTTTCCATTTTATACCTAGCTTTGCTCTCTCTCTTGTTTGCTCTCAATCTCTATAAATTGTTCACCTATCCATAACTAATGTCTTCCATGTTCTTCTAATTTTCTTGTAAAATCTATCTTTATATCTATGTCATCTATTTTGACCTTACCCTTGGTAAATGGTGTGAGATATTGGTTCATGCTCAGTTTTTGCAATACCGCTTTCTAGTTTTCCCAACAATTTTTACCAAATAATAAATTCTTATCCCAAAATCTTAAATCTTTATACTTGTCAAATATAAAGTTATTATGTTTACTTACTGCTGCTAATTGTATGTCTACTCTATTCCATTGATCTACCTTTCTATTTCTTAGCCAGTATAGTTTTGATAATTACTGCCTTATACAGTTTAAGATCTGGTACTGCTAAATCTCCTTCCTTTATACTTTTTTTTTCATTATTGCTTTTGATATTCTTGACTTCTTATTTTTCCAAATAAATTTTATTATTTTTTCTAATTCAGTAAAGTAACTTTTTGGTAATTTATTTGGGATGGTGTGAATATATAAACTAATTTAGATAAAATTGTCACTTTTATTATATTGGCCCTATCTACCCATGAACCATTAATATCTCTCCTGGTATTTAAATCTGATTTATTTGTATGAAAAGTTTTTTTTAATATAATTTTGTTTATATAGTTCCTGGGTTTGTTTTGGGTAGGTGTACTCCCAGGTATTTTATACTGTCTAGAGTTATTTTAAATAGAGTATTGTTTTTACTATATCTTCTTACAAAGTTTTCTTTGTGATTTATAGGAATGCTGATGATTTATGTAGATTTACATGATATCCTGCTACTTTGCTAAAGTGTTAATAGTTTCAATTAACTTTTTTAATTGAGTCTTTGGGATTTTTCAAGAATATAATCATACCATCTGCAAAAAAGAGATAATTTTATCACTTCATTTCCTATTTTGATTCTTTTAATTTCTTTTTCCTCTGTTACTCCTATTGCTAGGATTCCCAGTACAATATTAAATAATATTGGTGACAGTGGGCATCCTTGTTTCACACCTGATTTTACTGGGAAGGCCTCTAGTTTACCCCCATTACAAATAATGCTTACTGATAGTTTTAGATAAGTGCCAGTACTTTCAAGTGTTTTTAATAGAAATGAGGACTGAACTTTATCAAAAACTTTTTCTGCATTTATTGATATAATCATATGATTTTTTTAAAGTTTTATTACTGATGTAATCAATTATGTTAATAGTTTTCCTTATGTTAAACCATCCTTGCATTCTTGGTATAAATCCCACTTGATCATAATGTATAATCTTTGTAATATATTGTTGTAATCTTTTAACTTGTATTTTATTTAGGATTTTTGCATCCATATTCATTAATGAAATTAAGTATCAGTATCTATTTCATAAAAGGAGTTTGGTAGAATTCCTTCTTTATTATTCCAAATAATTTATTTAATATTGGCATTAGCTCATCTTTAAATGTTTGATAGAATTCACTTGTAAATTCATCTGGTCCTGGTGCTTTTCTCTTAGGAAGCTCATTGATGGCCTATTCAATTTCTTTTTCTGAAATAGATCTATTTAGATATTCTATTTCCTCTTCCGCTAGTCTAGGCAATTTATATTTTTTATAAATATTCCTCCATTTATATCTCTCAGTTGTGACTGTGGTCTGCTCTAGAAAATCCCCTGTGGATAGAGCATTCACATAACAAACTTACAGAGATAAGAAAGTAGGGGTACCTGTTACTAATCAGTGGTGTCTTTTTAAATCTTCTTTAGAATAGTGAATAAAGGTATAATCTGTGATCTTTCCTTTTTTCTGTACCCTTTTAGCTATGTTAAAAATCAATTAGTCTGCGTTTATCATGTGTTAACCCAAGGATAGTTGTCTTACATGTGTATTTATTTTGGTCTTCCATTAGTTGGTAAGCTTCTTAAAAGCGAGGACTGGCTTTTTTCCTTTCTTTATATCTCTAGCAATCTGCATGACACATGGGAAGTGCTTAATAAATCTTTATCAAATGACTTTGTTTTACAAAGTCCATTGGCATTTCTCCACACACATATATCAGATATTAGAGGTCAGGGGTAACTAAGTGGTGGAGTAGATAGAGTACTGGGCCCAGAATCAGGGAGACTCCTCTTCTTGAGTTTAAATCTGGCCTCAGATGTTAGCTGCGTGACCTTGGGCAAGTAACTTACCCCTGTTTTCCTCAGTTTCCTCATCTGTAAAATGAGTTGGATAAGGAAATGGCAAACTACTTCAATATCTTTGCCAAGAAAAAAACAAATGGGGTCACAAAGAGTCAGACATGACTGAAAATAACTGAACAACAACAGGTCAAATGAGGTAGCTTCACTCTTGTCTTCAATCAGAACATATCATTGTAGAAACTTCTACATACATGTTTTCCTTCATTTTTTTGTTCAGTCCTATAAGTCTATTAACCTTGGGGCATTTCCTTTGTTTTCTCCCAAACTATGTTTTCCAATGTAGTTTTTTTTTTCCATTCTTCCATTTTTGTCTTCATATTGAAGTCATGGTCTATCAAGCAGGATGTTGGTTTAGTTTGGATGATCTTGTCATGTTCTTTATAAACTTGGTGCCATACTTCTTCATTCTTCATTCTTTTCAAGTGACAAAATATCTAAACTGCAGGTATGTTTCTTCCCATCATGAGCCCTGCCATGAGGCACAGCCAAATGCACCATGAAATAAAGTTTCTTGTTGCCTTTGGGCACACAATGAAACTAATTCCACCATTACCTTTATTTGTCTTTCTGAGGGAAACTTAGGAGCTATCCTCCAGTTAGGTGTAACATTTTTACATACTTTACTTTCACTTGAAGCAATAATGGCATTGTGGCTTTGACTCATTTCTTTCAATAAGGTATAAACATTATTCAAGTGTCCATAATTCAACTAAGTGGCACAGGGGTGTTGGGCCTGGAGAGTCAGGAGCACCTGAGTTCAAATACAATCTCAAACACTAGCTGTGTGACCCTGGGCAAGTCGCATAAACTCTTGTCTGCCTTACTTTGCTAATCCATAAAAATGAGACTATATAACAGCACCTTCCTCCCAAGGTTATCATGAGGATAAAATGAGACAAAAAGGTTTTACAAATCTTAAAAATCTCTCTGCTAGCTTGTGGTTATTATGAACTGATTTGCTATTTGACTTAGATTATGTATTAAAAATACCATTCAATAAATCAATACTTGTATAGAATCTAACATTCTCTGTGATTCTAAGCTCCTTCCACTCCCTTCTCTGTCACTTAGCTAATGGTCCTACCATAAGTCTCTCCCAATCACAAATAAGTCTCCATTTAGCTGTCAAGGCATGATTTTTTTCTAAAGTATAAGTCTGGTCACGTCACCACCCTTTTCAAGGAGCTCTAGTGTCTCCCTGTTACCTCTAGTATTAAATATAAAATTGTCCATTTGGTATTTAGTGGTCTTCATAATCTGGCCCCTTCCTACATTTCCAGGGTTCTTGTACTTTACTCCCCTCCTTCTAATCTGTGATCCAGCTATGCCGGAACTACCCATGAGCACAACCCTCTATCTCTTGTCTCTGCCTTTGCCATGGCCATTCTCCTCACCTCCATTTCATAATGTCCCCAGCCTTCTTCAAGACTTACCTCAAGTCTCCCCTTCCTCAACGAGCCTTTCCTGATTGCCCCAGCTGCTAAGCCCTTCCTCTCTCAGACAACCTTTTATCTAGTCTGTATATATGTTGTATGTAACTAGTTATTTGTATGTTGTCTCTTCTGTTGGAATGTAAATTCTATGTGGGTAGAGACTGTTTTAGGTTGGGGGGAGGTTGATTTGTTTGTTTGCCTTTCTTTTTTGTTTGCCTGGGATATAGTAAGTGCTTAATAAATGTTTATGGACTTCATATTACTTCATTAGCATAAAGGCATAGCTCTAAAGACCTTTTGGTGTTTTTATCGTTTGATGAGCCAGAAAATTAATCACCTGGTAGCTAGCCTTCTGGTATGCAGCCTTTCTGTCCTTAGATAAACTATTTCTTGTGTAACAGACACATCTTCTCACTAGGCTATAACATTCTCTGACACCTGATATGAAATACTAATTTTAAAAAATCATAAAAACAGGGGGGAAAAAAGCAACAAAAAGACTTCCTACCCTTTCTTAGAATAGTATTTCACAGAACAGTTCACACTCATCTAAAGAAACAGGTCCTTCTAAGAAATGCCCTATTTATCACATGTATTTATCAGTGTGACCTTGTCTCTAATCAAGGCTAGCGTGTTCCAGAAAAGGAGGAAAAGAGAAGATCTTTTAGACGGCAAGGTCAAAATAAACTCTGGTGAGACTTTTGTCACCCCTGTTTGTTTTTCACGGACGTGGATACAGCAGTGCAGCTATGCTCTGCTTTGGAAAAGGTAACAAATGTGACCTCTGCTACAAAAACAAAATTTGAAAATTATTTAATTCTGCACAGAAGTTTAGGGAAACGTTTATTGCATGAAGCTAGATATAGCCATGAGTTGTTCTCTATTATATGTTACATGTCATGGAAAGAAAAAACATTTAAAAGCTGGATTCTGAAACTGGCAATATTACCTACTGTAATCAAACTTTTTAAGGATTTGCATAGTCCAGTATGTCCCTCTATTTCTTTCTCTTTTTTTTAACTTAAGTACTATAAGAAGAGTCCAAGGAGAACCCTAGTAAAAATTTTAAAGTAGATGAAGTCTGCTGCTGCCTTCATCTCTTCTTTCTTTATATTTCCTCATCTAGGCTGTGGATGCTTTTGTACTAGCCCTCACCTCTTAGCCCTGAGCAACCTAAAGCTCCCCATTGTAAAACACCTTCTTAGATCCATCTGTAGTGGTAATCAGGGCAGGACTTTCTGTTGTCTTCTCCTTTGGAATGCTGAGGTAATTAAGTACCTTTGAATCTTGCCTTTCAAATGTAATGGCCAACAAAATGGGATTTTTCACTGTTCTTTGAGTGCTTCTCAGCTCTGAGTAATCAAGTGCCCCAGGGCCCTGAGAGGAGTGTATAAGATCCAAGGTTGGTGTTTGACTTTTGGGGGCTCACTCATGGAAGGAGTGTTGAGACTCTGGACAAGCCGTTGTAACTGCTCCCTGGCTTTGCTAACCCAGACCGACTGGTTCTTCTCTGGTAGCTGACTTGTGATTTGGTCTGTTTATTTTGGCTCTGTTTGAAATTTGTTTGTATTTGCTCTGAAGTTCAGGGTGCTGGCTTTTCCCGCTAAACTAAGTGAATGGTATATGTATGTGTGAGTAAAGTGAGATGGTTAATCCCTTAAAGTTACTTTCCTCAGAAAAGCAGATCAAAAGAATTTGGGCTGGCAGCTCTTGTTGCTAGTCTTGTTGGGTCTTACACCCCTACAACAGCTGCTAGCCAAATTGTTGTTACACCATCTTCCTTCAATAAAACCCTGTATTTTCAGACTTTATGACCCCTTCTACTCCATCAAAACTTTCTTTTTCTATTTATAATTCTCTCAGGATTGTCCTGTCTTCTTTTCAAGATGCCATCTTGTTAAAGGTTAAATTAGTAATTACTAAGGTATTAATGCTAAGGTGTGAATGAGGTAATATGTCATTTCTCCTGGAAAATATCTAAAATTTCATAGATACTTTAAAGGTGACAGTACCGTTATTTGAAGAAATCCAGAATTAATGGTAGGAACTTCAGATGTTGTGTCAGGCTAGTGGGAGAAATATTTTGAGTCAGACTAGCCTTTCATTGCCCCACAGATCACATCATGTGATTACCTACTCAGAGCTAACCTTGACAGGTTTTGCTATTTCCTGAAATCCAGAACCTTTGAAGAGTTTTAGTGAACAATTTGAAGCTGGGTTCCCACAGTCAAGGTCCAAGTTAGATGGAATCTCATAACAACTGGGTACATTTTTTAGCATTTTGTTCCCTGCCTCTCGACATGGAGGAAAAATAAAGAGGGGGTCATGGACCTCTTCTATTTGCTCCCCACCTTTAAAAGAACAAAGAGATTTAGGAAATGTGAAGGTTCATGATTAATCTTTGAATAGCAAAAGAATCTGCATTGTCCATTAGGGGACTGAAGTCAGTGCACATATAGTATTATGAGTCACTATGTAGATTTTTAAAAATAAAATCGATACATATTGCCCATCTACATTAACTAGTTAAACACACACACACACATACACATACACACACACCTTTGATATATGGTTGATGTCCTTGAAGAAGAATTTTGTCACAATGATAGATTCATAGGAAATACAACTGCAGGGGATGTTAGAGCACTACTAATCTGACCTTCAGATTTGACAGATGAGGAAGTTGAAGCCTAGAGAAGTGAAATGGTTTTTTGAAGATCACAAAAGCCAGCAGTAGCACAGTATGGATTGGAAACTAGCCTCTCTTCCTATAAATTCAGCATGCTTTCCACAATAGGCTGCTGTCTCTTAGAAGTCATATTACAAGTAGAAATCACCCTCCAGTTAGATTTTGTGACCTCTCTTTATTTTGAATGTGCTATTAGAAAAGTGTTTACTCCTAATGTCTGAACATAGGAAATGCCAAGTACAAAGAGGAGTGCCATTGTATTTATGGGGAGTATATTTCAACTTGTTCCTCTGAATGGCTGTCAAAAGTAAACATAAATAATTTTGCTTGACCCATTCCTTTTTCCCCATTCATTTGTTTGAGTGACTCAAGTTGTTTTGCATATATGTGTCACACATGTTTTTTCTCATCATTTTATTTATCATCACCGTTTCAAAACCATTTCATTAGATATAATCCAATATAACCCAGTTCAGTTTATCAAACAGTTATTAAGTACCTTCTCCATGGAAGGCATTGTGCTAGGTGTTGGGGAGAGATAAATTAGTCCACACTTCCTTCAAGGAGCTCTCCAAAAAAAAACCTGAAAATTTGGAGTTATTTAACCTCTGTGTTCTTCTTTGTTCACATATTCCTTTGATGTTATTCTTTATACTATTCCTTTTTGTATGAGCTTTGTAATTTGTATGAGTTTTCTACTCATAGACACCATGGGCTTCTCCATCACCCTTTAAAGTAATCTGTAATTCAGGTTAAAGACTTGTGGTACTCCATGGCTTGCATTCATACAATATTGGAAGAACATTAATGTTTTTAAAAAATGGGCCTTTATTTCAGGGAGAAGTTTGGGATTATTCAAAGAACTTTATATTTTCTCAAAGGCAATCCAATTTTCTCTCTCTTCCTCCTATATAAACCTAGGTGCAACTTATTGTCCTTTTGCAATGGGATGTGACCATCATTCTGTTCTCTGGGCTTGCCCACCCACCCCAATTTGCCCTCATACTAACAGGTTTGATTTCCCAGAAAAGAATCACCACCCTTAGCTTCATCTCAAACTTTTTCAAGGATACTAGGAATACCCTCAGTGTTGGGAAGTTGTATTCCACCTAATCACCATTGTAGCTCTAGAGCCCCCACTGCTATGCTTCCCATTTTAACAAAATCTTTCCATTACATTGATGATACCATTAACTCTTGGACATAAAACACATACTTAACAATAGTGCTAAAACAAGAATAATTGATAAATCACAGTTATAAAATATGCAACTAAAAAAGGCATAATCCAGTTAAAACATAACCCCAAGTCATACTCTTCCATTGCCAACTACAGTATCCCTGAGAGAGAATTGGCTCACGCTTACTGAAATTTAGTAGGGGAACACACAAGTAAGGACAACATATAGCTCTGGACTATAGTTTTTGATGCTCTTGATCCCTTCAATAGGAAACTCTACCACATGAAGTTGTTTCTTTGCTCTGGTCCTTGCTGCTTTCCTGCTCTTCTTCTATCCTAGAACTGATAAAACAGTGACGAGCTCTTATACTTAGTCCTTCTAAGGTTCTGAGAATGTGTTATGTTATCCAAGTCAAAAATAGTTGCCTTAAGAAAGAGAACTGCATAAATTCTCCATCAGGTTTCCAGGAAATGCAGAAAAATCCCAGATAGTTCTTCACTCAGTAAGATACTATGTTATCCAGTCAGACAAAAAGCAAATACAAAACCTGCATTATCCCTTCTCTTTCTTCCTATCAAATCAAAGATGGAAATAGTGTGCAACCACCGTCTCTGAAAGTTTCATAATTTTCAAGCGATGAAGGGTATTGAAGAGCAATAAACAGATTTCAGCTCTCTTCCAATAAACTTCAGCCTTTCTATAGCCAATCAGCATCACCAAAATGGCAAGATGTCAAGCTCTATATGTTGTCCATTCATGCATAATGTATGCTCCAAATCACTTAGTATTAAATTAAAATGTAAATTATTAATTAATACTCTTTCATTAATTAATTCCTAAATTAATTACTCCTTCAGACACCTTAAAAATGTTTGCCTCAAAGCCCTTAATATTATATACATCCTCCAATATGGACCTTTTATAATAACTACTTAATAATAACTCAAGTTCTACCTCACACACTGCAAATTGGCAAAGATGACCAAAAAAAATGTTAACAGTAAATGTTGCAAGATCTCTGAGAACATAAGCACACTAATATATTACTGCTGAAACTATGAATTAGTCTACACATTGTAGATACAATTTTAAATCATACAATAATAATGATTAAGTTATTCATTCCCTTTGTGCCATAAGCCCATTAATGGATCTAAACCTGCAGGATGTCAAAGACAGATTGTAGCTCAATATAAGCCAAAATATTCATAGAAATACCCTTCTGGGAAGAAAGAAATAGACACAAACTAGGTGCTTATCAATTGGGGAAAAGGCTAAAATTGTGGAATATCAGTATAAGGGAATCTTTTAAGACAGTAAGATATGGTGAATATAAGTCATTTGGGAGGAATATGGGAAGATGTGTATGGAGTAATATAGAATAAAATAAGGAGAATTAACTATATATCATACAATGAGGAATAAGCATTGCTCATTGATGTAGTTTTTTTTTTTTCCTCCTGTGTGGCTAGTTATACCAAACCTTTTAGAGTGTTTTTGGGTCTCATTTAGAAAGCTCTATAGTGTTCTAGGCCTTGATGCAATTGGCACAACATCATCTACAAATGGGAACATCTGGAGGACTTTATCGTCTATAGGGAATCCTTCCTTGACTTGGATTCTGTGCTGGATCTCTTCCAGGATAATGACAAACACTTGTGGTAAACATATGTCTCCCTATTTTATGCCTCACTTGATACTGATAACCAGAATGATGTCCAGCAAGAATATCTCTGTTGTATCTTTCAAGGAATTTTTTTGTAATTTTGACATCTTGATGGAGAAGAGCAGAGATTTTCATGACCGAATCAGTTTTTTTAAATAGTCAGCAAAAAATAAACACAGTGGTGTCTTATTCTTTGCATCATCCACTCAATTTTATAATGGTAAATGTGTAGGCTATTATTAAATGCTGCTCATGAAAGCCTGCTGGCTACCTCATTAAAAATATTCTCAATGTCCATGCAGATTGTTTTGGTAAAATTTTTTATACATAAATGGGTAAATAGACATATGGTTCATTAATGGTTGGTCATAGATCAAGACTGAAAGGGATCTTAGAGGCCAATGTCCAATCCCCTCATTTTACAGATCAGGAATATGAGACTCAGACAAATTAAATGGCTTATCCAAGGTTACACAGTTGGCAAGTGACAGAGACAGGAGTGGAACAAGGTTCTCTGACTCCAAAAGCAATGTTCTTTCACTATACCTCTCATCCTGCTATGTGCCTCATGTTACATTCTCAGAATAACCATGTTGGAGGGTGGAATAATAAGTCCTGAGATTATTTTCTCTACGTCTTTGCTATCTTTTACTCCTTCAGACACCTTAAAAATGTTTGCCTCAAAGCCCTTAATATTATACATCCTCCAACATGGACCTCTTTTACACATATTGGTCTAATCCAGCTGCTTTGAAGGGATGATGTAATCAGATATTTGAAAAATTATTATGTGGAAAAGAGCAGACATTTTTGACTTACAGGATTTAAAATCAAGAACACCTGGGTTCAAATTCTCATTCCCAATATTAACAGATTGTGTGGGAAAGTCACTTAGTCTCTATTAGCCTTGGTATCCTGATCTGTAAATTGTAGATGATCAAATCTGTGATCCCTACTTCCCAGGGTTTGCTCAAATGACATAATGTATGAAGCTCAAATGACATTACATATGCTTGATAAACCTAAAAACATTAAATAAATATCACTTGTTACTGTAACCGCCACTGCCATAGTAGTTCTTAGTGTTATTATCTTGGTATTATCATCTTAATGCATTGGGATTCAGATAGAAATGCTCCTGGAACAAGTCATTATATTTCTATTATTCTTTGATGCTTAATATTCTATAGACTATTGCAGAAGTCAATGGAAAGATTGATTTTTATTATTGAATAAAACTGTTGTAATCTTGGCCCATCTTCTGCACTGAAATCATCTTTGGGATGACTTTCATAGCAGACAACATAATGGGGATGGTATATATACTTCCTCTCTTTCCACATGGTTTTGATTTTTTTTCTGCTATGTCTATATTTTGAAACCTTTCATTTATATAACTTAAAAGAGTGAGTATTCAGAATCTCTATTTAGAACATTGTTCTAAAATTTTTATAAATCAATGTTATATGCAAACAATTATGGTAAAGAGTTCTATCAGTGATATTGCTACACTAATTCTAATATAGTTTGTTGAACTCTCAAATATATTTTCAGGTCTGTATTTATAGTTTGAAGATTTCTCATGTTAGTTTGTGAAAGATAGTGAGCTTCTGATTTATAATTTTAGCCACCAGGTCATGTCTTGCTAAGCATTCAGTAAGTGCTAAATTTTTATAGCCAGCAAAGATGTGTTATATAGTTTCTATCATTTCCTAAATAATCTGCATTGATCAATGAGTCAGGACTCCTTAAAGATAACCTTTTTTAATTCCTGATGTCGCCCACCTAGTCCTAAACTGCCATCTTAGACCTCTCCGCTTCTATAAACAAATATGAAGGTTATTGTTGTCATAGCATATGTATTATTACCCATCTAGACCCACCTCCATCTTTCTAGAAAGATTGATTCTCTGTTAATCCAAACAATATGAGTGGACGTGTCTACTCCATACTTGTTGGGGCAAAAAGAGTCCAATCCATAACTGTAAAGAAAGGAAAAGCAGGCACTCTAGGCATCTGCCTCTGAGGGTGAAAAGCGTGGGTAGGATGGGTATTAATATCCATAGAGATAGTAAAGTAAAAGGCAGCATTGGCAATAAGCAGCTTCCCTGAGACCTCTGGTGCCCTATTCCTTGATAAAGTGCTATCAGTCAGTCAGCCACCATTAATGAAGTCCTTACTGTGTGCCAGGCATTATGCTTGGTATTGAGGATACAAATACAAATAAAAAGCCAGTGCTAGCTGTCAAGGAGCTTACATTCTAATGGGGAAAAAAGCAATAGACAAAAAGGAACTGAAAAACCGGGGTTATTGATGCCAGTGGAAAAAGTACCCACATGGTATAGTAGAAAAGCCCCAAAGATTTAGAAGCAGAGCCAAGAAAGAAATGATGGATGACTCACCTAGAGCCATTTCACAAAATGGAGGTGAGGAGAGGAACTCGCCAATGGAAGAAGTAGATTGCAGAGATGTTCCAGGGTAAGAAGGCATCTGAGTCATGTTAATAGTCCAGAGAGTCAGAAGCAGGGCTTATGGCTTAGCTGGCCCTTTGTTTAAATGGAGGTTCTGGGAGGAAATCATCAATGAGGGAACGGTTCCACAGGGGTGGAAGGATGTCTGTTTATTCCAAAACTATTTCTGTAGCTCTCTGACCTGTTTGTCACTGTAAGAATGTCAATCAGTCCTTTTATTTTGGCAAAGAAGTGTGAATCTAGATGTAGGTGCCTGTAGGATACTGTTACCTATATTTGTTAATATTGTATAGAATTTTTGTTAGAAGATTTTCCACATCTACTATTGTCCATTTCACCTTTCCAAGAGTGTACCTTAAGACTGATACTGTGTAGGTGTTAATTGCTTTAAATATGTCCTTCCTATTGAGCTTTGATTTTAGGATACCAGTCAGTCTCCCAATATTCAGCCATAGCGTTCTCCTTGATAGTTTTATGCTGGATGTTTTGAAGGAGGCTAAGGTATTTATAGGCATCTTTTTCATCTATTGGTTCAGTGTGACCTCCAGGTTTAAGCTCAAAGCCTTCAACCTTTTTCCCTTTAGCACTTGTTAAGAGACTCATCAAGTCAAAATACCTTTTTAAAATAACATTGCAAAAAAGATTTAACAAGATGAAAGAAATGTTTAATGTCTTTTTTCAGTGAAGTCATGGCATTTAATTTTGTTCACATACAAAAAATGACTTTTTAAAAATTTCCTCTTTAATTTGGAAGGTATAGTTGATCTTGGTAGAACCATAATGGAGTTATTATACTTTTCATCTGAAAAATGCCACACTTTTTATCAGTTGTTCTTTATGATAGTGTGTTGGTAGTGTTTCTTAAATAATAGATACCTGTTTTCCACATTGCTATCAAGAAAATCGTTATCTTCGTTTGATCTCAGCAGACTGAGGACCAGGAGGCGAATTTTAGTTCAGTAACGGCAAAAATAATTACAACTACCACGTACATAGTGCTTAAGGTTTGTAAAGCATTTCACAAATATCTCATTTTATCCTCATAACAACTGTGGAAAGTAGGTGCTATTTTTAATCCCAGTTTTATAGATGAGGAAACTAAGAGGTTCTGACTTACTCAGAGTCACACAACTAGTATGTGTGAAGGCAGCCAAGATGAGGAAAATGGAACATAGTCTGCTACCTCCCTGTCATTGTAGGTGTTCATACAGAGACCAAATGAAATTTGGTGAGAAAAAATTGTTTCTCAATTGTTGAGGAAATTCAGAACTCAAGTGGGGATTGGACGATACAGCCTCTATATTTCCGAATCAAGAATATCTTCTATATTTTGCCATTCATTTTTTACCATACAATTAATATATAGGAATTCAATTAAATTCTCTTCCACAGATTTATTTGGTGTTATATGCTTTATCTGTTGTTAAATGCTAAGGATATAATGATGAATAAGGCACAGTTGCTGCTCTCAATGACCTTATAGTCTAGTAGGGGAGATAAAATATGTGCACAAAAAACTGTATTACAAACCAAAATATCATTGGTACAAAGAAAAACTATCAGAAATTCAGGGAGTACAAGAATATGTCAATTCAATTCAGCAAATGTTTATTAAGTAACTATTATGTAAAAGTCATTGCACATAAATATTTTAAGAAATTATGAATACAATTATAAAAATACGAGGGGAATGGGGCAACAGAGGGGAGGGCAGACTGAGGAACAGG
Source organism: Phalanger gymnotis (assembly GCA_028646595.1). Taxonomy (NCBI): domain Eukaryota; kingdom Metazoa; phylum Chordata; class Mammalia; order Diprotodontia; family Phalangeridae; genus Phalanger; species Phalanger gymnotis. The sequence goes on from CM053622.1 coordinate 491,590,597, forward strand.
GCAACCAGAGTGTACGCCATCTTGGAGTGGGGGCGGGGAGGAAATGGGGAGAAAATTTGTAATTCAAACGCCTGTGAAAATCAATGCTGAAAACCAAACATGTCAAAAATAAATTAAAATAAAAAAATAAAATTAAAAAAATTATAAAAATACCCTGTTTGCCTTTATTAATTAAACTATTCCAAACTTTTGGAGCCCCATCCCTATAAACGTTGTCATAGTGTGTAAAAAATAACTTATTTTATTTTTGCTAACAGCTTTCTCTGTTTCAAATATGATTTCTTCTGTAGTTTTTTAAGGTTTTGTTTATTCTAGTTGTAAAGATTCATTTCCACATAAATTTTTAAATGCAACTCAGTAATAAACTTTTGTGGGATCACTTATGAGAGAGGAAATTGAATATGTTGTTTTTATTATACTTACTGCCATTCTGTTTTATTTCTGCATAAAGGGACTAATTTGATATCACACTGACCATTTAGAAACTAAATAGGATGTCACCGAACACATGTAAAATGTTTTTGAGATTGCGACAGGAGAGAGTTGAGAATCTCCACAGCTATGGCAATGGGAATTGTCCTATGGTCCCAATTCCTTCTGAATTCCTGAAGTGCCAGACTAGAGAATATTCTCTTTCCATTAAGCAGAAAAGGAAAACAGTAGTTTGGTTGAGGTACCATTATTGGTCATTTGAATGGAGATTCTGAGGTCTTAAAGAGTTTAGTGAACTTTTCCAATTTATGCTTTCAGGGTTTTCATCTTTGAGGACTGCTTATATTCGTGCCTTGTGGGCATATAGACATTGATAATAGGAATTGGTTGTGTCTATTGTAGCCTTTTCCTGGGCTTTCTTTTTCTCTCTTCCATTTTGACCAAGAAAGATGCTGAGAATTTTCTCTGTGCCTTTTTCCTAGACAACTAAAATTACCTCTTTGGAAATAATCTTCTCCCTGATTATCCATAGCTAGGATTTAGAAATCACTAAAGAGAGTCATGTATAGGAAGTCAGATTTCTGGTGCCAAGATGGCAAAATGAGGAAGGAACCTTCTAAAGCCCTCCCAAATTCCCTTTGAAACAACTAGAAAACTGCCTTACAATTGACCTAGGAATAGGGAAGCAGCTTACCAGCTTGGCAAGAACATCTGTCTCACCTGGGTGGGAAGGAAGTGAAATTCCAAGAGCAGCAGCAGCCTGCCACCAGCCTCACAGCAGGGGGCCTACAGCAAGGCTCCACCCACAAGGCCCTACCCTCCTGCAAAGCAGCAGCCTCCTAGCCAAGTGAGGAGTCTGTGCAGCATAGCACTTGTGCCAGCGTTGTGGACTAAGGCTAACAAGGTGCAATTTAATATGGATAAAAGTAAAATCTCATACCAGAACTCAAACACCTGCATAGAAAACTGGGGAAAAATTTTTGCAACAAGTATCTCCGATAAAAGCCTCATTTCTCAAATATATAGAGAATTAAGTCAAACTTATAAAAATACAAGTCATTCCCCAGTTGCTAAATGGTCAAAGGATATGAATAGGAAGCTTTCTAAGAAATCAAAGCTATCTATAGCTACATGAAAAAATGCTCTAAATTGCTATTGATAGGGAAATGCAAATTAAAACAACTCTGAGGTACCACCTCATACCTATCAGAGTGGCTCATATGACAAAAAAGGAAAATGTTGGCTGTTGGAGGGGATATGGGAAAACTGGGACACTAAAGCAATGTTGGTAGATTTGTGAACTCATCCAACCCTTCTGGAGAACAATTTGGAACTATGCCCAAAGGGCTATAAAACTGTATAATCTTTGATCCAGTAATACTACTGTTAGGTCTATCTCCCAAAGAGATCATAAAAAGAGGGAAATAACCTACATGTACAAAAATATCTCTAGCAGTTCTTTTTGTGATGGCAAAGAATTGGAAATTGAGAGACGCCCATCAATTGAATGACCAAACAAGCTGTGGTATGTAATTGTAATGGGATATTACTGTGCAGGATGACAAGCAGGATGATTTCAAAAAAACTTGGAAAGACTTACATGAACTGATGCATAGCCAAGTGAACAGAACCAGCAGAATATGTACACAGTAACAGCAATATTGTTTGATGAAGAACTCTGAATGACTTAGCTATTCTCAGCAATACTGTGCTCCTCCAAGACAATCCCAAAGAACTAATGATGAAGCATACTATCTCCAGACAAAGAACTGATATTGTTTGAATATGACTGAGGCATGCTATTTTTTTACTTTTTCATTTTTTTCTTTTATTCAAGTCTTCTTGTACAAAATGATTCATATGGAAATATTTTACGTAATTGCACGTATATAACCTATATCTGATTGCTTACCATCTCAGTGAGGGGGGGATAGGAGGAAGGGATAAAATTTGGAACTCAAATCTTTAAATAAAAATGTTAAAAATTGGAAAAATAAAAAAATATAGTCATGTGACTAGAAGGAGAATGAGAAATTTGCTCTAGTCATCACTAATTCCTCCTACCTCACCCCCAAGAATGATGTTCCAAAAGTAGAGCAATTACAGATATTTCTTTGGATAAGACAAGACAACCAAGCACTTACAAGGTATCAGCTTTATGAATTAACAGTGAAGAATGCTAATACATACCACTCTCATTCAACAACCTTCTCCATCTATCTTCCACATTTTAGCCAGATATACAAACTGACCCACAGGTTTGTCCTTTTGGAACCTTCAAGGATTTACTTGCTGCTGCCCAGACTACTGGCACATCTTACCATGACTCTCCTCTGAGATTGCTGTTGCAATAAACAGGAGACTAACATTTTCTAGGCACATGAGAAGGGAAAGGCGTAGGAGGAAGGAGTTTGCTTCCCTCTACCTGGTGAATTCTCTAATTTAGAGAACCCCAGGTGTGGCAGAAATTCTACCTGAAATACCTAAATGCTCCCAATCCTGCAAAAAACAAAACAAAACAGTAGAGGCTGATTCACTTCACCCAAAGAACTAAAGAATATAAGAAACTCATATAAGACTACACTGGACCTGAAGAAAAGAATATTGGAATCCCAGTATTGCTAAATCTATCCCTGCAAAAAGCTCCTTAAGGAAGTGGCCAAGGCTGGTGTAAAGTAAATTCCCCAACATAGGAGAAGGGTGAGTTTACTTTGAGATCAAGCCTTGGAGTTAAACCCATGATGAAAAACAGAGAAGTCAAAAAGTGAGAGACAGGAAAATATAAGGAGAAAAAAGCTAAAACCATTTTTATGAAGTACATTTAAAAACCTAGAGCACAAGCATATACATAAGAGAGATGATAATGAATTTAGAAGGAACAATGAATACCAAAACATCTAAGAGATTACAAACCCCTTCTAATAAATAATGCAAGACAAAAGAAGGAACAATACCTGAAGAAACAAAGAATCCTATGGATTCCCAAGAGAGCTTAGGAATGGTGTTCCAGGATATTCTAAAATGTCTGAAGAGAGAAATAAGAATCTGGAGAGGAGTTATAAAGGAAAAAATGACAGAACATCCTACAAATATGAGTGTAATCATCAATTTAAAATATATTCAACAAAGGAGACATTTGAGATATTCTTGCAAAGCAAGGAAAGAATAAATACTGAAGAAATCAAAACCATTAGACAATAAAAGAAAATACTTTTAATTACATTATAACTAGACTTTGAATCACCAAGCTGGATCCCTACTAAAAGGTAAAGTCATTTGGTAACTCAGATCAATCAACTTTGACTTGTTAAAGTTCTTGTAGAATTCTGTTAAGCCTCATATTAACAGAATTTTACAGGGGCCTTAATTGAATGTAGGTTTATATTGAGAACTAATTTTATCATTCACTCTTTCTTGAACTACTAAAGCTTCAAAATAGCTAACCTAGAATCTCAGAGTTAGAAAGGATTTTAGAGGCCATTTAATACAACCCACACCTGAAAAACAATTCCCACTTAAACAAACACGAATGATGGAATTGAAAGACCATTGGTCTAAGAACTAGGTGATGCTAGTTTTACGTCTGGTGCTTTCTCAAACTAGTCTATAACCTTGCTCTCATCACTTGATCAATCTATTCTTTACTTTCGTCTTTGGTGAGTGAGGGAGCTGAACTAGGTGATTCTAAAGTGAATCCATCAACACGAATGTATTAAGAGCATTCTATATGTCAGATCAGCTTTCCAATTCTAGCATTCTATGACTACTTACCTTTTAGCACTAGGAAAAAGTTGGCAGCAGTACTAGGCTTAGTACTTTAGGTAGAAGTTTGATATTTTCTACTCAAAGTATGTAGGCAGCTAGAGTGCTGGCCCTGGAGTTAGGAAGACCCGAGTTCAAATTCAGTCTCAGACACTCACTATGTGACCCTTGGTGAGTCACCTAACCTCTGTTTGTCTTAATCCAACAGAGAAGGAAATAGCAAACCACAGTAGTATCTTTACTAAGAAAACCCCATGGACAGTATGGTATGGTCCACGGGGTCACAAAGAGTTGGACAGTACTGAAAGACTGAACAACACCCAAAGTATGAGACAGGATTCAGTCTGTTGGAAATAGAACGTCACTACTAATGGTGCCTTCCCTCCACTGCATACTCTTCTTCCTCTACCTCCAACTTGCCAAAGTCCATTTTGTCTCTTAGATTTTTTTCTCTTAAGTTGGATGAGATGGAAGTCACCAATTTATTTCATCCAACGAGATGGGGGATCACCAGGCTTACCATATGCCTTACCTTGATGCCCTCCAGACCAACCCTACTCTTTCCACTGTTACATGACATATTGATTTAACCTAAGGACCTCTTGATCTTTCCATCAGCCCTACTCTTTCCAAGGACCCCCCAATTAGAGCTCCTTGAGAGCATTTCCACTTTTTCTAAGTGTGTCTTAACTCATTTGTTCATTCATCACAGTTGTCTGGTCAGAAATAGAATTAGAATTTATGTCTAAGGTTTCTTTTGTGTTTTACAAAGTCTTCTGAATACCTTACAGTTTTCTAAGGAGGAAAATGAGAAAGTAGATTTAAATTAACTGAATTTGTTTGTTCATGCTAACGGAGCTTCACATTAAAGATCATGTTTCCTGTTAAAAAGGATGCCTCAGGTCCACCACTTCTGGAAACCCCCAAAATAACACTTCATCATTATTTTGAGCTATGTCAGAGGCAGTGAGTCACCTCATATTAGCAACAGCTGGACAGGAGCAAAACAATTAATACTGTAGCTAAAAATTCCTCAGCTTCATTGGTCTTTTGTACAACTGGAAATCTACAAAATGATGATAACTCTTTTTTACCTTGGGACATGGCCCGTGAAAAATGAGAACAAATCTAAAATTTTGTGTCATTTATAATGTTTCCTGGGAAGAGTTTTTACTTTTACTTTACTTTTAGTAAGTAGACAGTAGAATTCTTTAGTTCAAACAGAATGCTATTCAAAATGTTAATGAATTTATGAATTAATAAAAAGAGAACTACTTTCTTACTAGTTTGTAAGGTCCATAACTTCTAAGACCATATCTTGTTTCTTTCTTCAGTTTCTAGCACAATGATTTATACATAATAGCTGCTCTGTGTATTTTAAAATTCTTATTGATTTTTTTTTATTTTTACATGTAGTTGATGTAGAATTCCACATACAAGTAAGAAGCTCACTGACACATGGTTTAGCTTAAAAAGGAAGAAGAAGCCTGTAAGTGCAGGATAATATGTTTTGATCTTGACCTTGTTGTTGACAAGGTTCAAAATTCCCAGTCTATCATGGCACTGAGATGGTCACCTAGAAATAGCAAGGCCCCAAGAACAATACTCTTAATACCCTGGGCACAATAACTGCTGCTTACTGACAAAAAGCAAGCCTTTTCTAAGAAGGAAATACATTGAGAAACCACATGAGACACCCCTCCCATTAAAAAAAAGTTTTGCTTCTCTGTCATTATTATTATTACCACCTAAATCTGTTCTTCCTCATAGTTGTTAAATATAAGCTCCTTAAAGGTAGGACCTATTTTTTTCCTTTTTGTTCCCCTAGGGTCTATCATAGAGTGCCCATACACATTAGGTACTAATAGATTATTTTTGTCATTCGACATAAGTTCATAAGCAAAGAATGCCAATTTATTTGGTCCTTTGAATGAGATCTACTTTCTTACTAGGTTGTAAGGTTCCTGAGGTCTATGACCATGACTTGTTTCTTTCTTCAATGCCTGGCACAATGGTTTATACTTAATAGCTGATTTTTTAAAATATTATTATTGATATCTTTTATTTTTACATCATCTTCATTTCCACGGTATCTTCCAATCCCCTCTCCAGAGAGCTTTCACTTATAACCATTAATTAAAAGGAAAGATAAAGAAAAAAAAGAAAATCAGCAAAAGTAATTGATCAACCTAATTTTATAATACTTTATATACAGTGTCTTAGACCTATAGTCTCTCATCTCTACAATGAAAGAGAGGCACATTTTCTCATCTCTTCTCATAAGCCAAGCTTTATCATTACAATTATACCATGTTCAGTTCTGTTGTTCTTTCCATTTATTCTGTTGTAGTCATTCTGTATATTGTTTTCCTGCTTCTCCTTATTTCACTTTGCATCATTTCATGTAAGTCTTCTTATGCTTCTTTGTATGCGTCATCATTTTTCCCATGTAATAATTAATATTCAGTTATATCCAGGTGCCACATTTTATTTAGACATTTACTAATCCATAGGCATCTACTTGATTTCTAGTTCTCTTCTGCCACAAGCATTGCCAATATTTTTAGTGAATATTGGACTTACCTAACTTTGACCAACTTGGAGTGTATGTCTAGCAGTGGGATCTCTGGGTCAAGTGGCATAGACATTTTAGTCGCTATTTTTTTAAGCAAAATTCCAAATTGCTTTCTAAAATTCTCATAGTAGGAACTTTCAGAACACATTGTGATTTTCTTCAAGGCAGAGGCCTTGTTGTTTCCCGCTGTGGAATCCCAAAGGCCTGTCAAAGTGCCTGGTACAGATTAGCACTTAACAAATTTCTTTTGAATTAAGTGAGATTAGATTGAATTAAACTGAATTGAATTTTAGAGTTGAGCAATTCATCTTTTGAGATTAATTACCTCTTTCCATGCAGCTGTGAAAATAAGCATTTACGGTCATCAACTCGTTTTTCTCAGTTGGCAAAAAGACCATAAGGGTTGGAAAACCTCCAAGTTAAGCAACTATCAAAGGTAACCCATGACATCTAGGGTTTCATACTAATTACTGAATGTACTTTCTAAGAACCTTTTGAGGTTGGAGGGATAAGTAAGCCACTAATAAATATCTATAGTACTCAATATCCAGGTATCATGAGGAGCCTATTCTAAATAGACCTAAACATGTTAGAAGTAATATTTAGAGTTATGATTTCATTGGTATGGGGAATTCTTAATGAACAAGCTCTCTCTGCTAGTTCAGATCAGCATCTGCTTTGCAAATTATAGTCCCAGAAAATTACAGGGCGGCAACGAGAGCCCAAATGTTTTGCCCAGGGTCACTAGCAGTACCTTCAAGATCATCTGTTCCAACCCCTCACTTTACAAACGAGGAAGACAAGACCGAGAGAAATGAAGTGATTTGCCCAAAATCACAAAGTTGCTCAAGTCCTTGGATTCCAAATGTGTCAAAGGCAGGACTGCAACACAGATTTTCCCGACTTCAAGGCCAGCTCTCTGTTATATCACTCTGCCTCTGATCTTTAGGGTAATATATTTGTCTAAAGACTGATGTTACTATTTTATTATTTTTAATATAAAAGGTTTCCATACTTGGTGTATCCATGTTGGTATAGCTACTTTGTCCTCCTCCCCAATTTTCTTCACTAAACCCCACGCTGATATAGATCACAATTACTCTACAGTGTTTTAGAAAGTAATGAGTTACTATGAATGAAAAGTTAATCACCCTAAAAACAGCCTCTTGAAAACACTTCCTGTCCTTAAATGAGAGAAGCACTGTATCATCTGTTACCCAGTCGGGTAATCCCTTTTTCAGTTCCAGAGCTTTGGGGAGAGTTTCTATTATACTTGAGATAAACAAGAGGTGTCATAATGTAGTGGATACAACACCGATCTCAAAGCCTGGAAAACCTAGGTTCTTCAAATCCTTTCACAGATTAGCCTTTTGACACTGGGAAAGTCATGTAGCCTCTGAATGGTCCAGGCCAGAAGTGTCAAACACAGCTGGCATGTGGCAACACTGCCAAGTAAGGCCTAACGCAGATTAAACTGTAATTGGGAAATATTTAACAAAACAAATAAAATTATAATAGAAAGTAGATAATGTTAATGTGTGGTTTTCTAAATCAGTATGTCTCTATATACCCACACACCTGTCCTTATTCTGCTGTCTTCTTCCCTCAGTCAGCTTTCCACTTACTCAACACAGATCCTTTGGATGCTATACTAGCCTCAGACACTGCCACCTTGTCCACACAGAGATAAACTGAAATTACTAAATACAATTTCCTACCTCTGGTTCTTAAACCAAGTTTCAAATTTCTTCTTATTTTAGATCCACCATTGGCAGAATGTATAATATTATTCTTCATTCTTATTTTACATTGAAGATAATGGATTATGCTTTAGTACAATAATTTTATTATCTTTCCTAAACCCAATATATATTTAACACTACAGATCATTTTTAACTCATTAAAGGGAAATAGACTATATCTACGTATCTGTATTTTATAGGGTGACTGGAAGCATATGAATTCACTAGTGTCCACCTGGACTGGGGCAAAGGAGACTGGCTCTAGCCACCAAGAAAATCAAACCTTGTAAATCCTCTTTAAATCGTAGATCACAAGAACTAGCGGTACCTTCAACATCATCTATTCCAACCCCTTACTTTACAAATGAGGAAGCCAAGACCCAGAGAATGAAGTGATTTGCCCAGGATCACAAAGCTGCTCAAGTCCTTGGATTCCAAATCCAGAGCTCTTTCTGCTTTACAACTCTGCCTCCTGTGGCTGCCTAGGAGAAGAGGATGCAATCTGTGACTAAAACAGAACTGGTTCTTGTTCTGTTTTGGATATCTAACCAACCTTGGCTTAACCAGTACCATGCTGTGATCCATAGGCTTCCCATGGACCACTCAAAAATAGATGTTAAGCATTTTGTTACTAACCGAAAAAGCAGTTTTTAATCATTGTGGGTCTGAAAGAATACCCGCTTATGTCAAGATTCAGAAAACTTTAACAGTGAAATGCCATTTACGTAGTCAGAATATTTTCCACCTAATATACAATCATATGTTCAGTTGTGTTTCTTTTGATAGTAAACTAAATGAGAAGTGACCTTTAATATTATGCCATCTTTTTTTTATTATTCTTCTTTTTCTGTAAAAGTTGCCTAGTAATTAAGAGTATTTGAATTTGTAGTCAATGGGATAGACCCAGGGTGAGGAACCTTTGGCTTTAAGGCCACATGTAGCCTTCTAAATCCTTAAGTGTAGCCTTTTGACTGAATCCAAATTTTATAGAACAGAACAAGCGAGATTCTGTCAAAATTCCGCACTTAAGGATTTAGATGGACACATATATGGTCTTAAGGCCGCAAATTCCCCACGCTGGGATAGACAAAGCCTCAAGTGGCATCAAGTCAAACAATACTTTAATTTCTACCTGCTTATCAGTGTCACTAAAAATTATAGTTTGCAATTATCGCTCAGTTAGTATACTTTTGAATTAGAAAAAAAGGATAGAATTGTGGTGCAACCACAACCATGAATTCACTGTTATTTCAAGTGACTGATGCCCTTCATCAAGGCTCCCTAATGATGTTGGGCTAGCCAACTAACAACACGTGAAGTATGATATATGACACTTTAGTCTATTCTCTTAGCTGAAACAGACTCCTAAAAGATAGAAAAGTAAGGCTCCAAGTCCAGTGTTTACCAATCAGAGCTGTATCCAGTAAATTTATATCCATATCTGTCATATCTAATTGGATACTTTTGAATGGCTCAAAATTAAGAACTAACACATTTGATTCAGCAAATTCAACATTTATTACTAAAGGAATGAAAGAATGACTGCATACAATCATTCATACATGAAAGAATGAATGAAGAATGAATGAAAAAGCATTTATTAAATACTTACTCTGCTGTAGCTAGGAAATAATTATGAGGTGGTTTACCTTAGATCAATTTCAACTTTATATAATTAGCTACATTTGATAGCAAAGGTGTTATTTCATTTCTTTATTGTGTGTAGATGTGTGTGCATATGTGTGTATGCATATAATACACACACGTATGTGTGTGTATTCTCTTAGACCCAGAAAGTCTAGAGTCAAACCAACTCAAGTTACAAAACGGGAAGAGAGGACACACAAGATTATATAGGAAACATTTTTCAGCCTCTTAGAAGTATTAAATAGGCTAATAGTAGGCTAATTCTGCAAGAATAGATCATGATGCAGATATATCAGCACATTTTAAAAATTGAATCTCCATATATCCACAATGAGATCCTGTATCCACCCTGTATTATTTACTTAAGTTACATAGGTGTAAAGATGGGCATACCTATATCATGATTAATTCCTTTTAGGTAGAATATTTAAGAAATACATTAATAGAAAATTCAAGCACATAACCTCATTGTAGGTTACCTTGAATAGTGGGTCAGTAATGTCATGTTCAATGATATTAGATGAAACATTATCATTCCACACATTTTGACTTTCTGGCCTTTCTTTAATCAAACCTGAATCTCTTTCTCTTTTCCTCTGAAAATTATTTGGCTCCCTATTTCCCTATGATTAAGTCTGGTTTTTTCTTCCTGTCTTATCTTCAGCTTACTCAATTTAGTAATCCAGCCGTTTTTCCACATACTACTAAGGCAATTCTCTTTGGTCTGGTCTGACTGCCCCACCTCTATGTTATGTGCATATATGTATATGTGTGTATGTATGTATGTATACATGCATGTGCATATGCATCTGTTTATGTAGATACATACATGTGTATATATTTTTTATTTTCCAATTATATATAAAAACAATTTTTAACATTTTTAAAAATTTTGAGTTACCAAATTTTTTTCCTCATTTCCTACCCTTACCCCTCATTGAGAAGGCAGTCAATTTGATTTAGGTTATCCATGTGCAGTCATGCAAAATATATTTTCATATTAGTCATGCTGTGAAAAAATGCAGATAAAAAAGGGAACGAGAAAGTTAAAGCAAAATATGTTTCAGTCTCTATTCAGACCTCATCAGTTCTTTCTCTGGAGGTAGATAGCATTTTTCATCACAAGTCCTTTGGAATTTTCTTAGATCATTGTGTTTCTGAGAATAGCTCAATCATTCACAGTTGATCATCATACAATATTATTCTTCCTATATACAATATTCTTCTGATTCTGCTTGCTTCACTTTGCATCTATTCATGTAAGTCTTCCCAGGTTTTTCTTAAAGCATTATGCTCATAATTTCTTCTAGCACAATAGTATTCTATCATAAGCATATATCGTAACTTGTTCAGCTATTCCCCAGTTAGTGGGCATTCCCTCACCGTTTACTTCTTTGCCTCTACAAAACAAGCTGCTTTTGTACTTAAATGTCCTTTGCTCTTTGATCTCTTTGGGATACCAATCCAGTAGAGTGTAACAGCAAGCACCCTGGCACACCCAAGGTGGTCTGCTAGCACAGATTCTTTGATCTGCTTTTCTAAAGGAAAGGCAACTTTAAGGGGGTCAAGTCTTACTTTAATCAAACATATAAATCATTCACTACTTCAGGGGAAAGGTCAGCCTGAATGTGGAGAAAATGCAAGCAGAAACATTAGCGCAGAGATGAACAGACAGGGCTCCAACTGTCTGAACAAAGTAATACAACCACTGACATACGTTGCCAGATTGGGGGAACACCACTACATCTGAATAGTCGGTGGGGGGGCTCTAAACAAATGGCTACCCTGAGTCCCATCTAGGGAATCAAAAGATCTTTCTCATGAGCAAGCCCCCAAAGCAAATTACCAGCCTCAGAATATATAAATACGTGTATGACATATATATATATATATATATATTCACAACCCTCATGACTCAGTGCCTAATTAGCTTAGTACCAAAAAGTGTGAAAGCCTTCCTACACACAAGCCTCCCAGTAAGCAAGCCCCTCCTTAGGCAACCCCAATAGGTTCTATGCAACTCAGGATGTATCACAGCTGTGATTGAACACGTGTGGTCACATAGGCCTATTAATGGAAGATCTTCCTATTCCATTAACATTATATAGGGGTATTGCTGGGTCAAAAGGTATACACAGTTTTATAGCCTTTGAACATAGTTCCAAATTGCTCTCCAGAATGGTTAGATCAGTTCACCAACAGTGCATTAGTGTTCCAATTTTCCCCCATCCCCTCCAACATTTATCATTTTACTTTTCTCTCATATTACCCAATCTGATAGGTGTGAGGTGGCTCCCCAGAGCTGTTTTATTTTTCTTTTTCTATTTATTTCTATTTCTGTAATCAATAGTGATTTAGAGCATTTTTTCACATGACTGTAGATTGCTTTGATTTTGTAAGAAAACTGCCCCTTCATATTCTTTGACCATTTATCTATTGAGTAATGACTTGTATTTAGCTCTCTATATATTTGAGAAATGAAGCCTTTGTCACAGAAACTTGCTGTACAGTTTTTCCCCCAATTTTCTGCTTTCCTTTTAATCTTGACTGCATTGGTTTTGTTTTTGTAAAATCTTTTTAATTTAATGTAATTTGGATGCTATACCATTTGGTGTATATCTTCAGTATTGAGATTACTTCATTGTTTATGGTACCTTATAGCAAAATGTATTTCTGTGCTTAGCCCTTTTAATTAGATGCATTTTTGCTTTTGCTTTGTCTGAAATAATGATTGCTACCCTTCCTTTTTTTTAACTTCAGCTGAACCATAATAGATTTTGCTCTAGCCCCTTACCTTTACTCTGTATGTGTCTCTCTGCTAGAGGTATGTTTTTTGTAAACAACAAAATCTAGGATTTTGGTTTTTAATCCACTCTGTTATCCACTTCCTTTTTGTGAGTGAGTTCATCCACATTCACGGTTACAATTACTGCATATGTCTCTCCATCCTCTCTCTCTCTCTCTCTCTCTCTCTCTCTCTCTCTCTCTCTCTCTCTCTTCTTCACCCTTACGCTCCTCAAAAGTGTTTTGCTTTTTACCTCTGCCTCCCCCAATCAGCCCTTCCATTTATTGGACTCCTATTTCTTTTATCCTCCATTCTTCCTACTTTCCTATAGGGAAATAGATAGATTTCTATACTCAACTGAGTGTGTATGTTGTTTCCTCTATGAGCAAATTTCAATAAAAGTTCAAGCACTGCTTGCCACCACCACCCATCTTCCCCTCCACTGCAAAAGCTCGTTCCTTCCTGTTTTTATGTCAGGTAATTTACCTTATTTTACCTCTTCTTTCCCCCATCTCCCAGTGAATTCTTCTTTCTCACTTTGTAATTTTATTTTTTTAGATATCATCCCACTATATTCAATTTTCTCTGTCATACCCTCTGTCTATGTATACTCCTTCTAACTACCCTAATAATGATAAAGTTCTTAGGACTTACAAGTATGATATTCCCATGTAGGAATATAAACAGTTTAAACTAAAGTCCCTTATGATTTCCTTTTCCTGTTTACCTTTTTATGCTTCTCAAGTCTTGTATTTGAAAGTCAAATTATCTATTCATCTCTGGTCTTTTCATCAAGAATGCTTGAAAGCTCCCTTTCTCATTGAATATCCATTTTTTTCTTCCTGAAGGATTGTACTCAGTTTTGCTGGGTAGGTTCTTGGTTGTAATTCTAGATCCTTAAGCCTCTGATCCTTACATGGAAGCTGCTAAATCAGAGTTGGGGAACCTGTGGCCTCAAGGCCTTTGGGTGCAGTCTTTTGACTGAGTCCAAGTTTTACAGAATGAACCCTTTTATTAAGGGAATTTGCTCTCTGGAGTTTGGATTCCATCAAAGGGGCTGCACTTGAGGACTTAGAGGGCCACACGTGGCCTTCAGGCCGCAGGTCCCCTGCCCCTGTTATAAATCTTGTGTTATCCTGAATGTGGCTCCATGATATTTGAATTGTTTCTTTCTGGTGTTTAAGATATTTTCTCCTTGACCTAGGAGTTCTGCAATTTGGCTATAATATTCCTTAAAGTTTTCATTTTGACATCTCTTTAAGGATATGATTAGTGGATTCTTTCAATTTCTCGTTAATCCTCAGGTTCTAGGCTCTCTGGGCAGTTTTCCTTGATAAGTTTTTTTAAACACTACATCTGTTCTCTTTTTGACCAAGGCTTTCAGGTAATCCAATGATTCTTAAATCATCTCTTCTTGATTTATTTTCTTGGTCACTTGTTTTTCCAATGAGTTATTTCACATATTCTTCTATTTTTTTCACTCATTTTGATTTTGTTTTATTGTTTCTTGATGTCTCATGGAGTCATTAGCTTCCACTTGCCCAATTGTAATTTTTAAGGAATTATTTTCTTTGCTGAGCTTTTGTATCTCCTTTTCTGTTTTGCCAGGTCTAATTTTTAAGGAGTTATTTTCTTCAGTTAATTTTTGTACATCTTTTTCCATTTAGCCAAATTTGTTCTTTAAAGAGTTCTCTTCAGTAGATTTTTGTGCCTCTTTTGCCACTTGGCTCATTCTATTTTTTAAGGTGTTATTTTTTTCAAGTTTTTTTGTTTTGGAGGGGGGCCTCCTTTACCGACCTGTTGACTTTTTTCATGATTTTTAAAATTTTTTCCCAATTTTTCTATACCCCTCTTATTTGAGGGGTAAAAAATCCTTTTTGAGCTCTTCCAGTAACTTTTTTTTGTCCTTAGACCAAGTCACATTTTCCTTTGAAGTTTTGCATGTAGCTGTTTTTACATTGTTGTCTTCTTCTGAGTATGTATTTTGATCTTCCCTGTCACCATAGTAACTTTCCATGGTCAATTTCTTTTTTGTTGTTGTTTGCTTATTTTTTCCAACCTATTTCTTGACTTTTAACTTTACCCTAAAGTTAGGCTCTGCTTCTGTTGTTGAGGGGATATTGTCTCAAGCTTTAGGTTTTTTTTTATTTTGCTGTTTTTAGAACTAGTCTGAAGAGGAAGTGGGGGAGGGGTTGTAAGTTTTCAGTTCTTCCAAGGTGGTATGCTCTAAGGAGATGTGTGATCACTGCTCTTCTGGCCTGTGCTCTTGTCTGTGAGTGACCACAAGCACTCTTTTCTACCCTGGAACTGTGACCAGGGTCCCTGTTCCTGCTAGTGCTTTTCACCCTGGGACTGTGACCCAGAACAGAATATGGTCAATGACACAGAGTCCTGCCCCCAGTGCCAGCAAAGGGTCTCCTATAATCTTCTTCTGACCAGCTGGTCAGAACCCCTTACCATCTGTGGGCTGAGAGCTCCTGAAGTAACCACCACTGATTCATTTGCTCTCAAGGCCTGATACTGGTTTGGCTGGCACAGCCTGTACTGGACTGTGTTCTCACTCAGTGAGACAAACCCTTCCTGCCAACCTGCTAAGTTCTCTTGGGTTGGAAAATTTTTCACCCCATCCTTTTGTTAATTCTGCTGCTTCATAATCATTTTGAGGTATTCTTTTAATGTTGTTTAATGTTAAAGGGGAATTTGAAAGAGTTCCAGAGAGTCCCTGCCTTTATTCAGCCACCTTGACTCCTTCCCCTACTTATTTATTTCATTTAGAATGTCCTCTCTTTTCTTTTGTGCTCATGCATATTCTATCCATGCTTCAAATTCCAGCTCAAATCCTATCTCCTCTAAGAAATCTCCTCTGAGAGACCACTTCAACCTTTCCTCCAAAATCTCATGCACCTTATTCCACTTAATTTTCAGTTTTATACTTGCCTTATATTGTTCTATTTTTTTACATAAATCTAGGTCCCAATTAGTACAAATAATGGATACTATGAAATATTCTCATTTAAATTTGCTGTCACATTTCCTCTGGGCTGGAACAAATAACCATAATTTGCATAATTGTAACTTCAGATAATACTATCTGAATACATGCAATATGTCACGGGATTCATTATTTACATTAATTGGGATCTGATTATATTAGCCTTGTCTCCCTAATTAAACTGTAATCTTCTCGAGGACAGAGATTATTATGTCATATTTCTTTTGCATTGCTCTCCCATTGAGTGCCTATTATAATGCTACTTACACAGTAGATAAGCACTTGTTAGAAAAAAAATAACACATTTATATAATATTTAAAGGTTTATAAACTCCTTTCCTAACCAAAATACTAGTGTTAGAATCCCCATTTATAAATGAAGAAACTAAGGCTCAGAGAGGCTAGTGATTTGTACAAGATCTCATAGCTATTGTGTTGGAGATTATAACAAAATCCAGGTTTCTCGATTGATCAGCTAATCACCAAGTGCCTACTATGTTCCAAGCAGCATTATCCTAAGACCAATGCTCTTTCTCCATCATATTGATTGAGTCCTCGAGAGTTCAAAATATGATTCGAAGGAGACTGGACCCTTGCTTCTTTGTCATAGAAGTCTGCTAGGTGGCTAGAGAGAAATTTATGAATAAATTATCTACTCTTCTGAATCCCTGATAGTTTCAGTTAGCCCAGTTTTATTGTATTTTTAATCCCTAAAATCCTTTGGCGTCTTATTCTTTTCTTCCTTACTTCACCTTAGAGACCATTAAACTCATTGGTAGAAGAGAACATTCAATGATCCCTTGGGATGAAAGATGTAATATAAATG
The DNA here is from genome assembly GCA_028646595.1 of Phalanger gymnotis. Lineage (NCBI taxonomy): Eukaryota > Metazoa > Chordata > Mammalia > Diprotodontia > Phalangeridae > Phalanger > Phalanger gymnotis. The sequence goes on from CM053622.1 coordinate 491,607,358, forward strand.
TAAGATATAATTAATTGCTATAATTATTGTTTTTGAGAATCTGATTTTTCCCTTGAGGATCATACTTTTATTTTACCAGCTATATATAGCTGACTGATATAATAGTGTCTGCCATGGTAAAATTTAAAATGAGAAATCATTATTCATTATATAGAAGGCATTATAGTAATATAGTATCTACTCTGTGACTTACTTAGAATCTAAAGAAAAACAAAAGGTGACCAAAGCTTAGGGTTTATAGGATAGTTACTCCTCTTTATGATAGAATTTTTGTGTGAATTCACTTTTTTCTCTTCATCTTAAGATTACTTTTATTACTTACCTGTGTTCATATTGTATTCCCTCCAGTAGAATGTAAACTCTTTGAAAGCAAAGACTTTCATTTATTTGTGTCCTCAGGACATAGCACGGTGTCTGGCACTTAGTAGGTACTTAATAAATGTTTGTTTGAGTGAATGTAGTAGGAAAGCC
>CM053622.1:491608328-491639948 GCA_028646595.1 Phalanger gymnotis
GTGTGTGTGTGTGTATGTGTATGTATATATCTCCTTCTCTTTTGATGTATGTCAGGTCTTAGGTAACACCTATTTTCCCTTTTGTGCTTGATCCTCAAAAGGTGCCCATTAATTGATTATGAGATTTGGCAAGTATGAACCAAGTCACAATTTAATATCCTAAGCCATTTGTTTCTAATACCTCACCAGTGATTTCAAAGAGCACCTATTTTTCCTTCCCCAAATATAAGCCAGTATGTTGTTCCCGGGGAAGATGGCAGCTAGTTGTTGAAAAAGTATTATCCTTCTTTTTGTTTTTGACACAATTTTTTAAAAAAAAGTAATGAAGTCCCCTGTCATCCAATACCTTGGGAAATAAAGGTCTTGCTAAAATCACATGCTGGAACTAGATGTCATAACAAATCTTATTCCCTGTCCTTGGCTTTGGTTAATACTAATTTTTTTTAAAAAACTTTGTAAAAATAAATAAATTCTTAAGTTATTTCACAGGATTGTTGGCAAATCTTTCCATATCTAGACAGAACTGGCTGTTTAAGGAACAATTAAGAGGAATACTCTTCCTCCTAAGAATGGAAATGATGTGGCCTTTGTGTCTAGGGAACATAGTAATAGACCTCTGATTTGCTGCATTTGGTTTGTTCTACGGTCCACCAGAAACCTACTGGGTATCTTGCAGATTTTTCTTTGAAGAGACCCCATGGTACACTTTCTATTCCCTCCTAGTCGTGAGAAGTAATAGCTGCAAACATTGAAAAGCTGTCTTGCTAGCATGGCATTGGGCTTATTTTAGATGTGAACAGGTGCATAATATGGTTCTTTTCTTTGAAACCTAGAAAGCCTCACCCTTCCAAAAATGTTAAGTTTGTAGGTCAATTTGAGTGGCTTTTTTACTCAGTGCAGAGAAACACAGATTGAAGGTCAGTGGCAGCAGGGGCTTTCTCAAGAGAACAAAGTTTATGACAGAAGAATAAAGAGTAGTTGTAATCATACTGAATGGAAGTTTTCATTGTTCGAAATCACAATTTCTCCCTGCAGATGATCTCAAAGGTCAGAATTCTAAAAGATTCACACTCTATCCTCAAATAAGGAGATAGTCCCCAAATACAAGTTAGCAAATATATTGGTTTCTATAAGAGTTTTTTTTATCCCCGAGGTGCTGTCTTTTGAAGTTATAAGACTATTAGCCCATAGTCAGTCGAACACATACAAAAGCTGCTTTTCCAGGAGTCATGATAGATTTATGCTGATCTACCTGACTTTTTGGCCTGCACCTCTTGTAACAAATGGCATATACTTCATCAGCTATGGTCACAGGCAGTCTGGGGCCACAGAAAAGATGTTTTCCTTATGCAATCACCTATTTTGAACAGGGGTTGAACCTGCATCGATACTATCCTCAAAGACTGAGATAACAGTCCTCAAAGATCAATACTTTTTGACAGTGAATCTGGAAACATCAGGAAGTAAGATACAATTTGCTTATTGCTGGAAGAGATTTCTCCAAGATGAAGGCTAAACAACTGGTAGATCAGATAAGGACTAATTCAGTAGGCTTATTTTACTCTTCAATCAAAAATAAGTATGTATTTAATGATTATTTTATGTTCAATGCTGTGTGGGACTCTGTGGAAGATAAAAAGGGAAGTATAGGACATGGTCCTACCCTCAAGGAACTTGAAGCCATTTATTAGTCAGAGGAAGAGATGATCATGAAACATTAATGAACAGTGAAAGATATAACTAATTGCTAATTATAGGGGGTAGATTGTAGTAGAAAACTCAGAGTCAACTAGAGTTGCTAGGGACTGGAGCTAGGCCTTGAAAGATGGATAGAATTTGGATAGATAGAGGGAAATAGATACACAGAGTGTGTATAGATAGAGATAAAGCCTCACATGTTCAGGGCAAGGTAGATGAACCTAATTGAATAAGATTAGTGAGAAATAAGTTTACAGAGGTAGAGTGCGACAAGTTTTTTTGTTTGTTTCGTTTTGTTTTTAAAAGCCAGGCAGATGAATTTAGACTTTATGCAGTAGGGAGCAGAAACCCCTTAAAGTTTTTAGAGGCAGGAGGGGATTAGGAAGAAGGGGAGTACCATTGTAAAAAAAAAAGCAGACTTTATGAAAGTATAACCGGTCAGACACATGCTGAATTAATTGTGGACACTAGAATAAGGGAAGCCAGTGATGGAATTGTTCTGGTTATGAGCTGATAAAGGCCAGGACCAGGATAGTATCCATAGGAATGGAAATAAAGGGAAGAATTTTGAAGAAAAATCCACAAGATTTAATGACTAACAAAGTTCCCCATGCTGTAGTTATAGATTCACATCGTAAGTGCTTAATAAATGCTCATTCACCCATTTCATTAAAGTCTTCCCACATTTCTTTGTATTTTCAATAGTCATTAATCTTTAACATGCAATAATATCACATTGCATGTGTATGATACAAATCACATTTGAAAATTGAAACCTTAGTGTTTATCCAATTCATACATGAAAGGAATGTTCACTGTAACTGACAGATGAGGAAAGTGGCCATACAACCTCTGCTTGAAGACCTTCCAAGGAGGGAAAACTGTCACCTATTGAGCCAGCCCTTCTCAGTTTTAGAATGACTCATTGTTAGGAGAATTTTCTTAACATAAAGCCTAAATTTGCCTCTGTAAAATTTCCACTTATTTCTCTTGGTTCTGTCCTCTGAGGCCAAAAAGAACAAGTCTAATCATTCCTCTTCTCCATGGAAGTTCTTAGAATACTCAAAACAGCAATTGTCTCCCCAGCCTAAACATCCCCAGTTCTTTCAACTAGTCTTCCTGTGACATGAACTTAACACCCTTTGCTGTGCTGGTTACCATCTTCTGCGCACATTTCAGTTTATCATAGATCAAGATGTCTTTCTTTGATCCATGAGATGGATCATCAGACAAATATAGGGAAACTGGAAAATTTTCCATTATAACTACCATGTCTTTCCTCACATCTTTGTTAACTTAAAGTTTATCTATGGCACCTATCGTTAAGACACAGTAATATTTTCCAATATATTGTCCATCTTCCGTCTTTAAAATCATCCGCTTCATTTTGATTACTTTCTCTCAGATTTGGCAATCAATTTCTGGCCCTTTTTCCCTCCATGGCACCTCAAAGAGACAGCACCCTTTTTTCAACCTATAGATTACAAATTCTTTAATTAACCAATTGTTCTTACATTGTTAAATTTTTCATTCATTTTCAATTTACTGTCCTAAGATCTTAACACCCTCCATGTAACTTTCTGGACCAAAATACCTCTCCCTGACCATGACTCTTTAATAATTGTGTGGTCTCCCCCTCATCACAATGTCTTAGATTTTGTATCCCCAGTGTTTAATACATAGTAATCACTTAATAAATACTGCTTGATTTATTCAAATATATTGCTCCTAGTTAGGGATCTTGTTGGGGACATTATTCATATAGAATGTCTAAACTAGACTTTCCCTGCTCTTTAGAAATCCCTAGAAGATCTCATGCAAATTTTAAAAAAATAAGTTCTTATGAACCAATGTATTCAGTTTTCTTCAATAGATAAGCAAGGTTTGTGAGCTTTTTCTTGCTTTTTTTATTCATCTATATTTCATCATTAGTTTCTTCTTATATTTGAGAACTTCTCTATGATTTAAATTTGTGCTTATTCACATGTGACTTGCTTCTTCCTAAGTTCTTGCAATGTCTTCCCTTTGCCATTGAAACTCTGGAGTTTGATGGTTGCATTTCTTAGAGAGTTGAATTAGATTGCTTTCTGTCAGTGTCTTTTGTTTTATGTCAATTTTACTCTGTCCTCTGTAATACTTTTGAGACATTTTCTTCTTTGGTTTCCCAAAATATGTCATTCAGACTCTTTGTTTCTTCACATTTATTTTTGCTAGAAGAACATTAATTCTCAGGCTTTATTTCTGAACTCTATCCTCTAGCTCCCTTTTCTTTCATTTGCAGTATTCTCAAGTATTCCAATCGTATTGTTCTTTGATTTTTGTACAGTTAATTGTTCTGCCAGCTTTGTCACTTTTTCTTCCATCATAGCTTTTCTACTGTTCATAGTTTTGACAGTTTTGTTAAGAATCTACATAGAACTTTCCAAGCTGTTAAATTTCCTATTAATGTCTTCATTCTTACATCACTTATTTTAATTCCATTTTTGAAGAAGCCAGCTCTTCCTTAATTTTTCTCATTGTGTCTATTAGCTACTCTGAAATTTCTTGAGGTTTTTATTTTCAGTTTGGAGGCTTGATTTCTTTCTAATATTTATTCTTCAATTTCTTTTATTTTATAATATCCAGGCACTAGACAGCTAGGTGGTACAGTGACTAGAGCGATGACCCTGGAGTCAGGAGGACCTAAATTCAAATCCAGCCTCAGATGCTTACTAGCTGTGTAACCCTAGGCAAGTCACTTAACCCTATTTGCCTCGGTTCCTCCTCTGTAAAGATGAGCTAGAGATGGTAATGGCATACGACACTAGTATCTTGGCTAAGAAAACCTCAAATGGGGTCATGGAGAGTCAGACATAACTGAAACAACTCAAAAACAAACAACATCCAGGCACTGTTGGAGCCTCCCCCCTTGCCTTTACTCATTTCTCCATTTTTCTTTGTAAGTGGTGTTCTTTTTTTAATTTTTAAAATTAATTTATTTTTAGTTTACAACATTCAGTTCCACAAGCTTTTGAGTTCCAAATTTTCTCCCCATTTCTCCCTTCCCTCCTTCCCAATGCAATCTGATATGCTCTACATATACATTCACATTAAATATGTTTTCACATTAGTCATGTTGCAAAGAAGAATTATAACCAATGGAATGAACCATGAGAAAGAAGAAACAAAAAGAGAGAGAGAGAGCAAATAGTATGTTTCTATCTGCATTCAGATTCCATAGTTCTTTCTGTGGATGTAGATAGCATTTTCAATCATGAGTCTTTTGGAGTTGTCTTAGAACCTTGCATTGCTGAGAAGAGCCAAGTCTATCAAACTTAGTCCTTGTACAATGTGGCTGTTACTGTGTATGATGTTCTTCTGGTTCTGTTCCCCTCACTCAGCATCAGTTTATATAAGCCTTTCCAGGTTTTTCTGAAGTCTGCCTGTTCATCATTTCTTATAGCGCAATAATATTCCTTTACATTTATATACCACAACTTGTTCAGCCATTCCCCAATTGATGGGCATCCCCTCAATTTCCAGTTCTTTGCCACCACAAAATCTTGTTATAAGGAGTTATTGTTTTAAATTTACTTGTTCTTATACTGTTTGATACATTCCTTCTTTTTCTAAAGTGATTTAAAAAAAACTGGGTTCAAACATGACTCTAGTCTCAGTGATTTTGTTTCCTCTCAAAATTGAACAATTTTACTCTCTATAAATAAATGTAATTTGGAATATTATAAAAGTGGCCTTTATTTAGCACCAATAAATTGATATAGTACTAGAAGAACTGAATGACATAAATATTGACATGCTTGTTATAAATAGAGCCAAAATGCATAAGGAAACTAAAGCTAAATAAAAGGATGGCTCACAAAATGTTCCCAGAAAGGTAAATAAAGTGGCTGAGTTGGTGTCATTATATAGCAAGAAACATTTCATTTTTTATCGCTGGACTATGCTCAGAATAAACCTCAGAATAAACTAACCATGAGAATAATCATAGCTTATGACTGACATATTAAGAGAATGAAGCCCTTAAGAGTCATTTGATAAGATCTTTCAAACCAAAGCATTTTGTAATTTGACACACAGTGATTTCCCTAAATTGACCCAGAGAAGGACACAGGAGAGGAGAGTAGAAAAAAAGTTTGATGAAAATAAACAAAAGAGGCCAAAACTTGTAGACTACCTATATCATTATAACTGCATCACGAACATCACATCTGTATAATATGCATTGGATATATGGAACATTGAATAGTCATAAAAAAAAAGAAATTTATCATACTTCAGCAGATAGGAAATTATTGGTTCCTGGCACTTATTTCTCAATTATCCGTCTGAGTGTATTCATATAACAACAATAATAATAACCAACTAGCATTCGTATAGTACTTTAAAGTCTACAAATGTTTTTAACTTGATCCTCACAATTGTGGGAGTTAAGTGCTAGTACTATTCCCATTTTACAGGGGATGAAATTGAGACCCATAGAAGTTAAGTGACTTGCTGAGCATCGTGCTTTTAGTATCTGAGGTCAGGTTTTTAACTCAGGTCTTCCTGGCCCCAGGTCCAGGGCTCTATCACTGCATACCTGGCCACCTATATTATAATTACATAATAAACTTGTTATGAGAAGCATGGTATAGTGCAAATTAATAGTGCTGGGCTTGAAGTCAAGAGGACCTGGGTTTGAATCCCACCTTATATACTTACTAACTTTGAGACTGTGGACAAGTTGCTTAACCTCTGGTCCCTTTCATCTCCATATCTATAATCCTATGATCTTAGTTAGGGCAAAGGTCAAAACTAGTGTCAAAGTACATGAAGATGTAAAGATCAGAAAATAATAATTTTAACAGCTGCCATTTTGACTATTTAAGCTCAGTTCTCTCCCAAAAGGGAAGTGGATAATGGTAAAGACATTGACTCTGCTTATCTCCATAAAGGAGGCCAAAAGACACCAGGCAGCAAAGCAGAGATCTCCTCATTAAGTGGAGAGCCTTGGTAACCAAGTACAACAGTAATTTGGAGGACAAACCTATGGGCAAAATATTAGAGAAGAGAATTCCAGAAGATTATGAGCAGTATCGCCTTGCAGAATAGTGAAAAACAATGGAAAGGAAAATGTTTGGAGAAAGCTTGGCACAGGACAAGACCAAATCAGAGGATCCTAAGAACATTTATAGATAAAACTGGAAAGCAACCAGTAGGTGACACATAGAACATATTTCCCAGTGTGTCTTTAGTGACGTATTCTCATCATCAGTGAGAAGGAAACCTATACATTTGCACTCCTAACACCTCAGTATCTTATATATGATGGGAGGAAGAAGAAACAACACAACGATGAAGCTAAAAAGAGAAGTCCAGATGAAATACACAAAAAGAAATGTGTGCTATTTTTTAAAAATTGTAAACATATTCATAGATAAAAAATTTCCAAGATATCTAAAATAGGAGAAATCACAGGATTATAGAAGAGATCTCAGAGTTTAGTCTAATTAAACCCCGTATTTCACAGATAAAGTGTGTGAAGAACAGCAAAGTTAAGTGACTTGCCCAAAGTTACACACATGGTAAGTAGCAAAGCTGGAATTTGAATCTAGACATCCCAGTGAACTTCACATCTCATTATACTCCTCCTGGAAAGATACCAAATGATTGGAAAAAATCATGAGGGATTTTAACCCTTCAAATATACCTGATTAGATATCAGCATTCACTGCCCTGTATTCCTACTTTTGTAAAAATGATCCATACCCACATTAAAAGTTTGTTTCATGAAAATATAAGTAGAATAGGGAGTTTTTGAAGATGATTTTTGCTATATCAGAATACATCTTCCAAGTCACATAACTAACTTTAAAATTTACAGAGTACAAAACCTCATAGAGTTGATAGTTGTTGAAGTGGTTGATGATGTTGGTTGTTGATGTTGATACATTTGCCTCAGCATATTGAAAAAAGCCTTAAAACCTCTGCGCCAACAAGGTATTTCCCATGCACATGTTAAAATCATACATAATTTTCGATAAATGTAACACAGAGATAACTCTGTCCATTGATTATTCAGACATTCATATTGTAAATGGCATTGTACTATACACATCTAGCTGCAGAAGATTGTAGGAGCTGCTCCTTGAGGTCCAAGATCACTTGAAAGAAATTCACATAGTAAACCCTACTAGAGAAACCAAGTGGATGAAGAATGCCTGTTATCCAGATTAGGAAAAGCAGTTATTGTACAGTCATAGATTTGGCAGATCAATTAGATGAACAAATCATAGATTTCATGCTTGGAGGAAACTCAGAAGTGAACTAATACAACATCCTCATTTTTGAGGCCCAAACAGGGAGGATGGCTTCCCCAGAGTCATTAAAGTGCTAAGTGATAGCTGGGATTTGAATCCAGGTGCTCTGACTCTAAATCTACTTTGTCACAGCTGCCTCTTAATGACTTAGTTCATTGGTATTCTGTATTATATCCATGTGTGTTTGTATATTGTGGTTATTGTTGAGTCCCTTCAGTCGTGTCCAACTCTTCATGACCCTTTTGGGGGGGGGGGTTTCTTGGCAAAGATGCTAGAGTGGTTTGCCATGTCCTTCTCTAGTTCATTTTATGAATGACTGAGGCAAACAGGGTTAAATGACTTGCCCAGGGTCACACAGCTAGTAAGTATCTGAGGCCAGATTTGAACTCATGAACATCAGTCTTCTTGATTCCAAACCCAGGGCTCTATCCATTGTAAGACCTAGCTGACATATATGTGTGTATGTATGTATACACATATACATATCTACACATATATGTATGCATCTTAAATACCTATCTATGTATGTATATGTCTGTATGTATGTTATGTAGGTACATAGATATCCTAGACAGGCAGTGTGACATAGCACATTGAAAACTGGCTTCCAAGTCCAGAGGACCTTGGTTTAAGTCCTACTTCCCACCCACAATGGCTGTGGGACTCTAGACAAGTCACCTTTCATTAACTCCCTCAGATTAGAAGTTGGAAAGACATAAAAAAATACCAAGCTGCGTTGGTAAGAGAGGTTCTTCATTTGAGAAATTCTCCTTACCAGTGAAATAACTGATTCAGTCCCTATCCATACTGTGTCAAATCATCACTGAAGATGGAAAATATACTAGGCCTAAAAATGTATAGTAGACAGGCAATGGGCATAGAAATCTATCTTACCCTACAAGAAAGTAAGGGAAAAGAGGATGGGGGGGGGAGTGGGGTGACAGAAGGGAGGGCTGACTGGGGAATGGGGTAACCAGAATATATGCCATCTTGGAGTGAGGGGGAGGGTAGAAATGGGGAGAAAATTTGTAATTCAGACTCTTGTGAAAATCAATGCTGAAAACTAAAAATATTAAATAAATAAAAAAATAATTCACCAGGAAAAACAATGTATAGTAGAGTTTGGATTTGGGTAATTGTGTAATACAATGATCCCAAGCTTTTCCCAGACACACACACACAAAGAATCTATCTTTTCAACACTAATATTCTCCCAATAATTAGATTCGACTCTCAACCTTGGTACATTCTAATCTCCAAAGAATCAAAATGTGTATGATTTAAAAGAATGAAGAGCTATGGGGTCAGCATAAGTCAACTGAATTATATTGCCAGTGATTACTTGCACAGAATGAGTGGGATGGAAGGTATCATTCAGAAAGCATGTGATGAGCAAACAATGTGGGAGTCCATTTAGCAAGAGCAAAGAATAGTAGTTGGATAGTTATGCTGCTCTGATATTCGTGAACTTCTGAAAGGCCTAGAGGAAGTACTTTTCGTTGATACTGCATAGAGGATTTATAGGAAACATGGAATAGAATTACACAAGAAAAGAATATGAAAGTACATTGCACTCTTCTCTGTTGGAGGGAGTAACCACATAAATGAGGTCAAAAATCCATTGAAATATTTGTCAGTGTTCAAATGGTTAACTTCACATGTACAGGATGAGGATTGGAGTAGAGCATGATTAAACATCAGTTCATGAGGAAAAAATCTTGGAATTTTTTGGTAGCTTCCAAGATTAAAATTAGTAAAATGGTGTCAACTAGGTGACTCTCTGGATATAGTACTGGGCCCTGAGCCAAGAAGACTCTTCTTCATGAGTTCAAATCAGGCCTCAGATACTTACTGTGTGACCCTGGGCAAGTCACTTGACTCTGTTTGCCTCAGTTTTCTCATCTGTAAAATGAGCTGGAGAGGGAAATGGCAAACCACTCAAGTATCTTTGCCAGGAAAACCCCAGATAGAGTCACAAAGACTTGGATATGACCGAAAAACAACTGAACAAGATAAAAAGAAGTTGACAGTGCATCATGGCAGCTACAAAGCCTAATATGCTGTCATAGGCTTCATTAAAAAAGATATATCATGCTGAGTAAATGAGCTGATAGTATTGCTGTACAAACCATATCTTGAGTACTGGTTCCCCCCACTCCTCCCCATATTGCAAGAAAGAAACTGAAAAGCTGGTGTATATACAGAAGATGACAACAAGGATAGGATCTAGAAACTATACCATATACAAGGAATTACTGCAGGTAGTAGGAATGATTGACTTGAAAACAAAAAGATTTAATGGGAGCACAACAACTATATCCACATATTTGAAAGATGAAAGAAAGAGGAATTATACTTGTTTTCCTTGAGATTTGGGTGAGAGAATACAATATGAATCCTCCTGAAGCAGATATTATTTCCTGATGTTAAAGGAGCAGCACAAAGAATTCATGACAAATAAGACCCACCAAGTCTTTCTCTCCCTCTCAACCCCCACCCCACCTCTCATTTCTTCTTTAATATTCATTGGCTGCGAGGGGGGATTCTTCTTGTGAGGTCTTTTCCCACTCTGTCTTATCAGTCAACTTTTATCAAGCTTTATAGCAGGCGTTTTGCTAGATTTTTGGGATACAGAGACAGTACTGACCTCATAGAGATTATATTCTAATGGTAGAAACAATTTTCATGTTAAAAGTTTACATTTGCCTTATTTTAACTGCCGTTTGAACTAATCATCCCCATGAGTCCCAGTCATTAACTGTTGTCCTCTACTTTAAAAAAAGGATGTGGTGGTGGTGGCGGTGGCAGGGAACACTGATTGTATCTTATGTTAGTTATTTGTATACATTTCTTTTCTCTTCATCTTGATTGGAAACTTCTTGTGGACATAAATCCAAAGCTTATATTTCTTTGCTTCTGTTGAGTCCATGAAAATGGCATCATCATGCCATTTGAGAGATTTAACTAGGATTGATATTAATGTGTATTATAAAGATCTAAAAATGCAAAAAGAGAGAGGCCAGGGGTAGGAATGAATTGCACAAAAGCAAACAAACATCACAGGAAAGGGAGAGGGGACTAAGTAAAAGAACTGTGATTCTAAGAAAATGTTTGAAAGATGGTGGCCAAAGAACTGTAGCAGAAGCATCTGGGTGTGGTTTTTCCAGCTATTTAGATTGTTCTCAGCCTAGGAGGCTGGGGTGCTGAGAAGAATAGAAAATTGAAGCTAATTTGAAACACTGAGAAAAGGCTAAGTTAGAAGAGACATTCGAATAAATTTGAGACTTAATTTGCAGTTTAGCCTTGCAGTTTACCTTTAAGGTCAAAAGCAATGTGTAAATTGAATGAGCTTTAAAACCCACTGGGAAATCTAGAGAATTCAGGGAGATTATGTTTCTAAAATTAGGTGGGAGTTTATTTGTCTGAATGGTCTATCATGACTCTTTATTCAGGAGATAAGTATATGTTTAATTACCTATTTCAATAAGAGAAGAGTAGATTTTCCTGAAATATCACATGTTAGAGGAGGAGCCTTTCAATATTTTTTGGAAGGATGTCAGGGTAATTTATACTCTGGAAGTCTTTTAAAGTTTTATTTTCTTAGTCTCAAAAAGAAAATAACTTAGGACATTCTGTTTTTTATAGCTGGTCCTAAAAATGGTTATGAGAATTGGCAGGGAAGAATGCCTGTGATTATTCAGCCCCTTTGGAGGAGAAAACATAGCTTCTCTTTCTAAGTGTTTTCATTTCCTTTTATGTGGTTGTCAAGGATCTTGCCTTGTCAGGCACGCTTTCAGCATTGGAAACTTAGCTTGACTTAGACTTATGCGAAGACACTCTCAGTGTGGGACGTGGAAGGTCTGTGACACATTTGTAAATGTTTAGATCGTGCGCGCGCGTGTTTGTATGTGTGTGTGTTGGTAGAATGCTTACTTTTTGTTAACCTTGTTTTCTATGTAATTTGATGGGTGAAAGACTGATCCATTTGCTGATCGGATGGTGAGGATAGAGACAAGCAAAGAGCAAATGATTAAAACAATTTATTTTGCAGAATGCCAGTTCACTTTGGAACTTTAAAAATAATGAACATTTATTTTATTTTCCCAAGGCCTGTGGCTTTGAAAATTTTTGCAAGTGATTATGGAGTTGTTCCTTTTTTTAAACCAAACATGGATAATCTTTTTTGATTAAAACATAATAGGCTAAACGCATATTATTTATCCTTTTTAGGGGACATGCTAAGGTTGGTTAAGAAATCCTTAATTTTGTATCCATTTCTCTGCAGACAAGACTGCACAACTTCATATATGCCCTGGAAGGAATAAAAATTGCTATAGAATACCTTTGTCAAAATAAAATTTAATCTCATTTACCTTGTATTACTTGACAATAGCTAGATTTTCCATGAGATCCCATGGCATTTGGACATTTAGAGCTCATTTCCAAGAATATTCAAGGTGGTGTCTTAACTTTTTAAAAAAGATGGTACTTATGAATCAGTTAGCTTTAATTATCCGTGGAGTTGTTATCCAAAAGTAGCACTCAGGTAAGATCATCTGTAGGTAAATGAAGGAAGCAAAAAAGGAAAAAAAATTGCCACGCCTATCTAAACAGATAGAGAAACTGTGCAAAATCTTTATATATGTGGGTTTGATAGCAAAGATAAATATCTCCAAATGGAGTTGGCATTCTATTTATCCAGAAAAAGACAGAGTGACTAGGGAGCAAACAATGAGGAGCAAACAATAACTGAGAAACTCTGACTCTTGCCATGGGCCTATAGAAGGACCTTTGTGCATCAATTTCCTCATTTTCAAAGGAATAACAGCCTTGATCTAGAGAACTAATACAAGTAAAGTTCTTTGAGACCACTGCATGAAAAGGGATATGAAAAAAAAAATGAGAATAACTTCTATATACTTGTCATTAGGACTCACATCTTCATTACCAAAAAGCATTGTGGTAGATGCTATCCAAAGCAAATTAAACATCCTTACCCTTTATGATCTTTCCATCTAAGCTTAATATCAGCATTGTGAAGTATTTAACTGTTTTGCTGTTTAAATCATCTCCAAGGACGATGAAGTCATAATTACAAACTTTAGCTTCTCTGCTTTTAGTTTGATATTTTCAAGTTAGATTGATTACAATGGAGGAAATTATAGACTGAGGTTCTTGTGGTTTTTGGTATTCATTATGAAGATAAATCAGAGAGTACAGCAGTTCACCTTGGGTTAGATCGACACAGATCAGATGCTCTACATGAGAGGTTCCCAAACTTATTTGACCTACCAACCCATTAAAAAAATTACTCAATGCCCCACCCTGGAAATCTACTTTCTTTAATCCTTTAACAATTTTTTTAAAATTTGTGTCATTTCAAAAAAATAAAATATATTTGTAAATTATGCCTCTTACACTTAATAATTTATCATAAACTTGTTTTTCTTGCATTGAAATTTTGATAATGCAATATTGTATCATGTAACCACATGTAAACAAGTTGTTACATGCACATATTCCTGCCCATGGATGCTGGACTTCCCGACAATGTGCCACACGCTCGCCTGCCAACACTTACTTGGCAGACTTGACCACTGATTGGTTGTAACTTGTATTTTCTGTCTTTATTTGGAAAATAATGTAATCACTACAACTTAACCTCTGTTACACAACAGATGAAGCAGGTACAAACAGTTTTTCAAAATATTCTTATCTTTTCTTCTTTTCCTTCTGGTTCCACAGCCCCTTTATTTTTATTCAACTTCCACCAATTGCACCTGAGTCTACTACCCCCCAATCAGTCCAGTGCCCCCCAGGGGGAAGTATCATCCACTTTGGGAAACTATGCTAATAGATCAGATACTCTGCAGTACTCTGGTTCTAGGTCCAGCTCTGCCATTAACTGTGACTGTGTCCAAAGTACTTCTTCTCAGCCATAGCTTTCTCATCTGTAATATGAGGGAGTTGGTCTTGACCTCCCAAGTTCTTTGAGCACTCACGTACTATGACTTGCAGGCCATTACTTGGATGGTTGTTGGTACTGCCTGACCTCAGAAATTACTTTGTATATAAGTTATCTCTCTCTATGTTTCTTTCCAGTAGAATAGCAGTCCCTCCTCAGGGGAAGAACCATTCTCTCTTTCTCTCTTTTGGTCTTGTCTTTGAATCCTTATTGCCTGTCATGGTTTCTATGAGATAGAAGATGACTTAATAAATGCTTATGGAATTGAATTCAATATATAAAGCTCATTATCAGTCTTTTCAACTCTCTGGATAGGATTTAGTGGCATCAGAAATATAGCCTATATAAAACCTTTGGGGGCAACCAGTTCTGTGATGGCACTGACAGAAGAACTCCCAGTGAGGAAACTCCTTCTACTAATGGCTCCTTGTTTTACAATTTACAATCCCCAAATCCAGAGAAGCACCACTTGGGGCATTGAGAGGTTAAGTGATCTACTTAGAGTCACACAACCAGTATGTGTCAAAGGTGAAATTGGAACCTACATCTTCCACTCTGCAATGATCTTTTTCTTAATACTTCTCAGTAAAATGTGGGATAGTGGGAGTAACCAGAAACTCTGATATAGCATGTAAAAAAAATAAGGGAAAAATTAACCCAATAGCTTGCTACAAAATGAAGTATGCAAGTCTCAATGAAAAATTCAGTAGGGATAGTGTTACCAAATCCATGACCTTGGCTTATCTGATTTTTTTTTTCTGGTTTGTTTTGAAGTTAATTCAGGGCTAAACTAGATCTCACCCTTTCCCCTATCCAGTGCCGTAGAAATACTTACAAATTCTTGTTCTCACTCCTTTTTCTGTATCAGTGCTGAAACCATCCTTCTTGTTTGCATTCGTCATTGTGTGCTATAATTTCCAGGATGGTAGCTTATTTTCCATTATTTGCAAGTAATTAGAATATCATTTATAGCTTAAAGAAGATTTAGCTTGAGATTCCTGTCACCTGAGACATAACAAGTAGTTTCTTAATTTGTTTACTTTCTTTCCAGTTTCTTCCCTCTCTTAATATTTCTTACTACAACCAAATGTATAAGCCTGAAACATTGATCTGACCATATCACTTTCCTAGTCAAAAACCTTTAGTGGTTTCCTATTACCTGCAAGACAAAACACTACCTCCTGAGCTTGCCATTTAAAACCTATTTAAATATGGCTCCCGTTTCCTTTTCCAGTGTTATTTCATTTTAGTCCTCTTCATTTATTCTGGGCAAGTTGCTGTGATGACAGATTCCTTGTATGTAGCATTTCATCGCATTCATCCATACCTTTTTAAACAGTTGATTTTCCGTGCCTGGACTGTACTCCCTCTTTACCTCCATTTCTTAGAATCCCTAGCTTCCTTCAAAACATTTCTCATGCATCCCATAGTAATTGAGGCTTGTGTGGGGGTGGGGGTAGGGTGCTTTGTATTTATTTATCTGTCTATATGGTACATCCTCTCAGTAGAATATAATTCTTTGAAGGGAAAGATCGTTTCATCTTTGCCTTTTATATCCCTAGGGTGCACAGTGCCTTGAACATAGTAGATACTTAATAAATGCTAATTGAATTGAGATTAAGTTGTCATGATGGTTACCTTAATTCCCCTCGGCAATTCATGTTAAAACCGTATTTTAGGGTGGATAACTTTAGGGAAGATTCCCACCTACTTTCTGTGGATTCTTGTTATCTCAATCAAAACGAACATGATCACTATTATATTGGGCATATATTTTAAAGATTTTGTGGGAATGGCCATGATGACAGATATATGTGTGCACATCTATACATATGTGTACACATACATACATAAACATACACTTCTTTTTCATCATTTTTAGGACCTCCAATTAGGAAACTCTTACCAATTCAGATCAGAACTTCCTTTGTAGTTTATAGCCTTGGAGAATTTTCTGAGGCTTTAAAAAGATTGAATGACTTGCCCAATCAAGTCAAGAAGTCAACAAGCATTTGAGTTCTTATTAGGCACCAGGCACTGTGCTAGGTGCTTGGAATATAGGCAGAAAGACAGTCTCTGCCCTCAAGGAGCTTATATTTAATGAGACAACATATCCTCTGCCCCAGGATGGCAGACAAAGTCCAGGGAGTCATAAATGGAGCATGGAGAGGAATGAAGACTTGACTGGCCTGGAAACTTTCCTTAAATAGGAAGTTCTATACATAACCAGACAATCAGAGGAAGAAACTATATGGGTAGAGTGTACTTTCAGGGCAAGAAATCCAGGAGTGGATCGAACTTCCAGGTTGAGGAAGCTTGTGTAGCATGATAAGGAAAGTCTAAGGAGTCAGGAGCTGTCAGAAATAGGATTTAAACCCAGGTCTCCATAACTCTAAGACCAGCTCTGTATCCATTGTACCATGTTGCCTTTCATTATATTACATACAAGAAATCTATACATTACATATGTTTGTGCATAGGTTTGCTGATATCAGGAATAATGTATTTAATTAACATCACTGTAGACTTCAACTCTACCTCATATTTTAAGCACATACACACACACACACACACACACACACACACATATGCACTGAAAAAGGTTTGTGATCATATTCTCCTGAAGTTCCCTTTGCCACCCTGCTTCTCCCATGTACTCTTATGAGTACATCTCAGGGCAATTTTTGGAAGCTATTATCTGGAGGTCCTTAAGGGGAGCCAAAGGCCTAATAAATGCAAATACTGACGCTGGGCAAGGTAAAACATTGTTTTGAGTGTGTTTCTGTGAACGTAAATGATGCCCTTAGATCCTTCTTTTTTCCTGGTTTGATTGGGGGAAGGGATTGGAAAGCAGTATGACATAGGTCACCGGAAAGGGAAGCTAGGGCATGAGGAAATGATGCAACTGAGAGAAGAGAAAGGAACAAGAGGAAAATGGGAAGACCAAGAGCAGACTTCACTGGTGGGCATTTTGCCAGCCCTCCTCTGTGTGATAAGATATAATAATTACATTCATAGCTACCCCATGTCATACACTGTTTGTATATTGCCAAAAACCGTTATAGGTGAGAAGCTTGAGCCAATCAGAGTGGAGTCGTGACTAGTTAATGTGATAGAGAGCCCCTTGCAACATTTTGTTAATCAAATGTGTCAGTTAAATTGCTAAGAAAGGGTTCTTTTCTGTTCAAAGAATACAATTTGTATCAGAAAGTAATCCCTGGGAAAAATTAGAAACAAGAAGCACAACCCCAAAAAAGATATATGAGAAAACACCCTCCGCCCCCCCCACACACACACATGCACACTCCTTTGCAGGGGTGGAAAGTCCAGGATTGTCAGCATCATGACTATATCCTGGAGCTCAAGACTGTTTGCAACTTTTCCTCACTCACGAAGAGTGATGACTTGATGCTCAATGCCTGTGTGTGGAGTAGTGTGGGAAAGGAGAGATCCAAGTTTTTCTTGCTTCCAGGGTTGAGAGAGGACATCAGCGGTTCCTGGTTCTTTGCAGGGAAAGATCTCTGGAGGAAAAGAAAGACTTTGGGAAGAAGCCAACATGATGGAAGCACTGGCTCCTCTTTATGGATGACTGTGTTGATTGTGCTTTGTAATGTACCTAGTCATCATGGTTATGAACAGCTTGTGCACATGAATAAAGGAAAAGGATGTCAGGAGCTATCTAGGGATAAGATTTAGCTAGAGATGAGTAGGTCCCAGGGCTGTCTAGAGCAAAACATCTTTCTGTTGGGTCAAGGATGGAGAGAGAAGAAAGAGAATTCAGAGCCTAGGGTAATGACCTGAAAAAGTACTAGGGGGGTGGTGAGCAGGGGGAGGGTAGGAAATGGAAGTCTCAGTGAAGATAAAGAATGGGAGAGGTGAAACATGGGGAAAAGTGGAATGAAGAGGTTATGATTAGATAGGGGAACATCTGAATTTCTAATTAGGTACATGGTGCATGTCTGAATAATTGTAAGGTCTAGTGTGTGACCATTCCTATGTGTGGTTAATGTGTAATAAGGAAGTAGGAGATTAGGGATTTTGACAAAGAATCTATGCAAATATTAAAGTCTCCTAGTGTAAGGAGGATCACCAAACTGTTTTCTCTCAGTATATGACTTAGCCTCTTTTCGAGAAAGTGGCCATCCATTGTGACCTCCCTTCGTATTACTTCTCAAAACCCTTCAACGTCTTTATCTAACTACTCTTCCTTTGCATCAGTCTTAGAGAAGGTGATGATACTTTTTTTTAGCCAAGCCCTCAGCTTGTATCCTTGATCCCAATCAGTAATTACTTCCCTTCCTCTCATCTTCAACCTTTCACTTTCCCCTAGGTCTTTCCTACTATCTGCAAACACTCCCAGGTCTTCCTCATCTTTATAAACAAAACAATAACAACCACAAACCTTCACCCTGTAAATATTCCCTCAAGCTATTGTCTTATATTTCTTCGCTTTCATTGGGGATAAAAGTCATCATTTCCCAAAGCATACAGAGGAAAGTAGCCTTGGACAGAGATACTAGAAAGAATTCCTGGCTTCTCCTGCTACTAGCCCTCCCTTTCCAGCTCCTTATTTCTCATTTATAATTGGATTTCTGACCCTAACATGTTTTGAAACTGTTCTCTCCAAGGATATCAGTGACTTATTACCTGATAAATCCAGTGGCCTCTTCTCAGCTCTCTTCCTCTTTGATTTCACCTTTCTTTTCCTTTTCTGTCTCTCCTCCTCTCTCCCTTCTCCTCCTTTCCATGCTTTTCCCCTCCCATTCCTTCCCATTTATTCTGCTGATGCACATAGGATTACTTGTTATGCTCACTGAGAGTGGATGGGCATACCATCAGAGATTTTTGTGGCCCCACAAAAATGATATATGGATCAAAAAGCTTGAGAAATTCTTCCTTCAAAGGATCTGGCTGACTAAGCATTCATGTACTTCTAACAAATTAAATGGCTGTGAAAAATAATTTGGGAAAAGGCTACTCTGCCAGTGCTTTATTATTATTATTAATTGGAAAATCTTGGTGCAGTGGCAGCTTTAGTGCTAAATCAAATTAAACATTCATGGTTCTGGGGGCTTTTTCTGTATGTAGTACCCAAGACTTGCTGTGTTTTGAAAGAACTCACCAGGCTGCTATTGACCTGGACATTGATCTGACATGAGGCTTAGCAGAATCTCGAATTGAGAGCATTTTCAAAAAGGATAGTGGTTTTAATTATTTTCCATTTGATTCATCTACTTATTGATTCATATTTGAACAAACAAAAGGAAGGGACTGTAAGTCATTAGAGGAAGCAGATGTTGCACCCTTTAAAAATCAAAGCAGTCCATTTGGATGCCATCTTGTATTGGGGTGAAGCAGAGGCTTATTTTCATAGTTAGACTGCTGAATTAAACATGACAGCTCTGAATTTATTCCAACATTTATATCTAGTATAACATGGAATAAATTATGTTAATTCCATTTAAAATAAATATCTGCTATATGAACAATTCTTAGTATCAATTTAGATGTTCATTCCTAAGATTTGATGTGAGGAATAGGGGAGGCTGAGAAGAAGAAAAAAATTGTTAGTATTAAATTCCAAAAGGAACATGTCACAAAAACAAATAATAACTGACTTCTATTTTCTATATTCTTTATATATTCATTCCCATGTCTAGGTTACCTAAAATATTCTGGTGTGGATGCACCTGTCCATAGTCTCAAGAAAGTCCCTATCTCCAGTGGGTGTTGCATGCAATTCTTTGACTGCTAGACAGGACCTACCTTATGAGGAGGCAGTTACTTATATACTGTTCTTTGATAAGGGTTCAGCTCAGATCTCTTTTCCAGAAATGGTTCCCTTACTATAAGCCTTAGCTCTTTAATTCTACTGTTACAAAAAAAAAGACTTTTAAGAAACCTATTTTAAGAAGACTTTTAAATCTTGAATTTCTATTTGGTCTTTTAAAATGTAAATCCCATTGATTGAAATAGCACCCTAAACCATTATCAGTGGACACCATTGTGTAGATCAGACATGCACAACATACAACCTGTGGGCCACTTGTGGCCTACCAAAGGATTTCACTACTGCACATTTCTCTCCTGTTTGTCATGTGACCCATGGCAACCAAACATCATCAGTCTGTCTCTACTTACCTTTACTTGGAAAGTGAGCTGCTCATCACATATCCTGCAGCCCAAAGAAGCTTAGCCTATTTTAATTTTGGCCTCTACCTACTGCCCAGTTGTGCAAGTCTGGTGCAGATTGTTGTTAGTCAGGTAAGAGAGGTGTTTTGTGGGGAAAGAAACTCAGGAAAAAGAAAGGAGAGAAGTTTAAGAAAGGGGAGAACAAGGGAAAAGGTGAAGGACAAGTGCCAAAGATGAAGATTGCTTATATAACAATTTTGTTTAACCTAGCGCCTGGGGTTGAGAACCTGAATGAAGAGACTGGGGCCTGGGTATGACAAGACTCTCCCGTTTATTTACCCCACCATTTAGAAGCATATGTTTCCTAAATGGGAGCTTTTTATGACAAGACAGTGGCTCCCCCACCCAAAGAATGCATATCAGAAGAATATTTCAAGGTCCATGGTCTCACAAAAAAGGACAGAAACACAGCAGCTGAGAGCATCAGATTTTTTCATCAGGGCTATATTCCTTCAGGCCTTCATAGTCTCTGGCTTTGAGCCCACCATTGATTCTGCCATTGTAAATGCTAACTCTCAAGAGGAAAGTGCATGAAGAAAACATCAAGCTAAAAATGAAGTCTTCTTGTCTCGCCTTATACACAGACCTTGCCTCCTCGTATGGTTGTCTGTGTTTTAATTAGTTTCCTTCTTTCCTCAAAATCTTTTTCCTTTGAGGCTTTAGGGGGTCCAAGGCCAAGTTTACATTTAGTTTTATATTAATTCTTGCTTTTCAGAATCCTTGGACTTAGGTCTTTGGGAAGACATTCTTATCTGCCCACTTGTCAGAGTCATTGAATGATTTTCTACGTGAGCTTTCTTATCTATGGGCCTTTAACTTGTGGTCAGGAAAGGTTCTCTCCTTCTTAGGAATATAAGGCTAATAATTAACAAAAGACCTTTGATATTTATTGAATGTATTATCTACATATGTTATGTACATGTATGAATATATACTACATACAAGTGTGTATGTATGTGTATATTATGATATATATATATTGTGTATGTGCACATGTACACGTGTATATTATAGTTAAAGGAAGGTTAGCATGGCATAGTAGATAGAGAGTTGATCTCAAAGCCAAGAAGAACTAATTGAAGTCCCATATCTGATACATACTGGCTATAAATCCATCAACAAGTATTTACTAAGTGCCTTCTATCTGCCAAGCAGTCTGCTGAGCACTGGGGATACGGAGAAATTCTGCGTAACCTTGGGCAAATAACTTAGAATCTCAATGTTCTAGGCAGAGCTCTAATACTGTAAGTTGCGGAGAAGGTGCCCCCCTTTATTGGTTGAGGTACTTTTTCACCTTGAAGTTCACAATGACGTCATAGGTCCAATCTCTGTCCTTATATGTACATGTTCCCACTCTTCCCACTGAAGCTGTCTGAATTTGTGGGAGAGCATGTCTTAGGTTGGTGGAATGAGTATTTTGTTACTACCATTCATGCAATGCCATTTCAGTAAAAAACAATGCTTTGAAAAAAATTGTATATTTTGGATAACTTTCAGAGGTAAATATATATGTGGAAGCTTGTGAGCTATGGTTTTGGAACTATAGAATATCTTGGAACCAGGGTCAACATTCCCTTAGGGGACCCAACCCACAAATACAGACTGGGGAGAGGGTACCCAGAGAAGATGCTACTCAATTTTTTTCCTAACAGATCTAGCTTAGGAAATGCTTGCATACCTACAAAAGACTAGTATACAAAAAGTTCATTATTTTAATTAGCAGCAAATCTATTTTCTGCTATATTAATTACTAGTATGCTATTTCTCCAGGCAAGGGGAGCTCGTGATTTTGTTTTTCTTATAATTTGATTGAGGCTAGTTTAGTAGAAAATCAAAGAAGAGATATTAACAAAAGACAAGGCAAGGGCAGGAATTCTCACACATGGTAGATTTGCTCTATCTTATATAGGATTAGAAGGAACTAATCTTGATTTGCAAAGTTATGATAATGCTAGAAAAGTATTTTCTCCCTGCCCTTAGCCCAGGACAATCCTTTGAATGGGAGAAAAAGACCTTTTAATGAGTTCCTATTTTCAAAAAATAGCTACATTATTGGAAGTCCAAAGGTTGTTTTCATTCATTTAAAAACAAAACAGAGGTATTATTAAGTGGAAGCATGTACCTACATTATCTTTGCAAATTAATTTAAGGAACTCCCAGTGAGGAAATTCCCTTTATCAATGCAACTTGACTCTAGTTCTGTAATTTATAGGCTTAAATAATTGCCTGTGTAACAGAGAAATCAAATGATTTGCCCAGGCTCACGCAGAAAGTATGTGGTCAGGTCTTCCTGACTCCAAGGTCAGCTTTCTATTCATTATTCCATGCTTCCTCTCTCTTTTGGATTTTTCATATTTCATTACAGTCATATACCAGAAATTATTTGGCAATTCCTCAGTTGCTGGACATCCAAAGTGTTTCTAGCTTTTTGCTACCACAAGTATTGCTATAAATATCTTGGTATATACGGGACTTTTTCCTCTGTCTTTGGACTGCCCTAGAATAAATGCCCAATAGAGCTATCCCTGGGTCAGTTTAGTTGCTCTTCTAACATAGTAGTGTGGAGTTTTTTGTGTGTATCTTTCCCCCCTAGAACAGCTACCTCAGTTTACAACTCCACCAGTGGAGTGTTATGACTTGGCCACTGATCAGTGATAGATGTTTTAGCCAAACCATTCATCACCCTGAAGTCAACCTAATGAGGGCCTTCTGCAGAGCTAGGCTGGTCCTCATTCAACAGTCATACTGTCTGCCCCAGGTCCTGTACATAAAGCCCTTTTATCCTGGTGAAATGTCTCAGAATTTGCCCTTCATTGACCTAACCTTCAAGAACTTTGAGTCCTATTCATGCCTCAAGGAGACATCAGAGTAGAACCCTGGTAGAAGTTTTCAAAAGTACCTGGAGTTTTAACAATTTTCAGTCTCCATCGAAAAGTCCCTAATTAAAGAAGTGGGGCTCTGACCCAGTTTTCATTGTTTACCTAATTAGTATTAGAAGCATAATTAGCCATTCTTAAATTTAATGGAAGTACTGAATTTCCCCTCTCCTACCAGAACAGAGAAGCTTCACAGCCTGCCAGATTTCATCGCTAGGTTTAGAGATCACTTCACCATGCCAACTCTGGCAAGCATAGAAGCAAAGAGCATTTGTAAAAGAATCGTTAGGAATCAGAATAAATTTATAAGTGGACTAGGGAAAAATGAAACTTCCCTAACTACCTTAGTATTGAGAATGGGTCCTAGCACAATTTGGCAACTTTCTCTGGCTTTTTGAAGATAAAAAGAAATGTATATTTTCAGAATCAGTTGTGGGTTCTATAAATGTAATTGAGCCTATACCTTGGTGAGGAAAAGACATTTACTTCAAGGTAAAATAGTTATTTATTGGAAAGAAAATATTGCAAGAATTAAATGAGAGCTTCCAGGCAGTTCAATTTGAGTCTCCGAAAGAGGGTAATTCACCTCCCATATACCTGCATTGCTCCCACCTTGATCCCAGGAATATTTCACTTCCAAGAGACAGCAGCATGTTTTACTCACCTTATTCCACTCAGAAGCCTGGGTCCAATGACAGGAAAGGAAATTGAATGGCATTTAGCTTGAATGTCTCTTTCATAGAAATCTTATCAAAGGCTGGTACTGTATGTATTAAAGATATTTTTGGAAGGTAGAGATAAAGTATTTATAAGGGAAAAAATCCTCTTATTGATACAATTATAAAAATGTAGCATTTATACCATGGCTGTCCAGTGGCATAATGAGATTAAAGAGAGCCTTACTGGTGTCTATTTTTAAACTTGACTCCAGTTCAGTTTTAGGTTCTTGGGTAAAATTTTTAGGGAAGATGGCAATATCCATGTTAGAGTTTATTTGTATTGAAGGAAAATGAGACTTTAAACTTCTCTTCTTCCTTGGTAGAGTCAAACAACCAACTAATCAAGAAATATTTATTAAGATACATGCCTTTTAGTGTCCTAAACACTAGAGACACAAGTATAAAGAGTAAAACAATTATTGCCCTCGATGAACTCACTTTCTCATGGGGGAAGCAGCAACTGTTTATTCAAATTTATACAATAAATACAAAGAAAGGCATAAAAAATCCTCCCTTCAAGGAGCTTACATTCTCTCTTTCTGTCTCTATGTCACCGTCTCTCTTTATGTCTGTCTGTCTCTCTCTCTCCCTCCCTCATTTTCTCCCTCTTTCTTCCTCTCTCCCAAGCCATGCTTGGAAAGCATTGACTACTCAAGCCCAATACAGTTTAGGAAGGAAACTTCAACTTGCTTAGTTTTGCCAACTTGGGTTAACTTATTCTTCTTTGGTAGCCTCATAGCTCTTGAATCCTGGGAGCCTCCCTCTATGGGTGTCAGAAATCTTGAAGGCAAGGGATCCACCAGCATCAGTGGGTTTACAGATATGGGTGACCGTACATGGCCTCCAGGAACTTACATTCTAATGGGAGTTAGAACATGTGAATGGATTCCCTTTATAAAATGTACATGTGTTAAAAAGCCAATTACTTGGCATATTATTGGTAGGTTTGCTTTTTCTAGGAACATCTCTAGGTCCGCTAAAAGCATCTGGGCTGGCTATGCCAATTTAGATATCAGAAACAGAATATAATAGAGGTATATGTGATGGTCCTAGAACACCCTTCTGCAGTACTTTATGAGAGAGGATTTTAGTAGGGAGAAAGATAGTTTTAAAAGTATAATATATTCCTGTATTCTCATCAGATATTTCTAAATTAGTTGTTGTTTTTAATTTACCTTTCAACTTGACAATCATGGCCTGTAAAAAGATGAGTTCTCAATTGTAACTTACCATGTTTATATTCAAAACAGGACTTTTTCAATGTCTTGATATTTCATCTCATTGAAAAATGTTGTTTGTTTAAATAGGCTGAGCTCTCATCTGCTTCAAGTGAAATTAATGAGCATTTCTGCTTAATAAAGAGTTGTAAAAATTGATAATTACACTAGGGATTTTAAAATTCTTTGTTTGCTTACTGAAATGTATTAACCCAACATGTGAGAAACATACCACTGGGAGATTTATTAATGTATGCATATGCTCCAGAGAAAACTAACATTAATAATGATGCTTTCACTGAAGAACTTCTTATCACAGCCTACCAGTCCTGCATCAGAACCATAAGTTTAATACAAAAACAACTGTGTTATTAGTTACAGTGCTGAACCATAAGTAAGAAGACTTGGATTCCTGTCCTGACTTAGTCCTTAAATATGGGACCAATGGCAACTCACTTAACTTCTCTGGGTCTGTTTTATCATTTGTCAAATGAAAGAGACTGGCCTTTAAAGACTCTTGCAGTTCCAAACCTCTGTAGTTCTTTATCCTATCATTCTGCATGTTGGTTGTTTACCAGTGTTGTTGTGACCTATACTCTGAAAGTTGACAATTTTTATCTTTAGTTTTTTCTTCCTGCAGACTCCAGATCAAGGGGCAATCACATCCATTTATGCAGCAGTTGCACCAGAGCTAGAAGGAGTTGGTGGCTGTTACCTTTATCATGAGAAAATTATTAAATCTTCTGCTGTAACCTATGATGAGGACCTACAGAGGAAGCTCTGGGCAGAAAGTTGCAAGTTGGTTGGAATACCTAATGTGATCAACAAAGTCATCTCAACCTAATTGCCTCCTATTTGAAATCTAGTGAATCTCCATGAGTCTCATGAATCTTAAACAAGGTGTATGCTGAGCCTGTAAAATTGTATTTTTCATATAGACCTTGTAGCTTTGGCCTAAAGATTAATGAATGGCAGTCTGCCAATAATTCTCTTGATTTCTTCAATTTTCAATGGAGCTATAATTTTGTCAATGTGGCTACAGCCAATCAATCCCTGCCTGCCCATCCTGTGCAATTCTTGTCAATGTTCCCCAGTAAATTTGCAAATCTACCAAGGGTTCCAGGACTAAGGGAGGGAGGGAAACAATACACCCAACATGCTAGGTGCCTTCCTCTAGTTCTCTTGCCAACGCATGAAAACCAGGGTGGGGGAAAGAATCTCACACAGAATTGGGTAGGCTCTGATACCCAAGCCAATAATCTGTTTTATATTCATAACGTTTCAAGTTGTGATTAAATAATCTGTGATAACAAATCTCCGATATGGATGTGTGATTTATTTTTCCCTGTGTCACCTCAAAGGAAAAGAGATTGGTTTATCTTATGAATAAAAGGGGCAGGGTGAGATGGTTTATCTGAACATCTCTTTTGATACCTTTTAATAGGATAGACCTTGTTTTGACTGTTGGAAAGCATCAGATTTTTATTAGTGCTTTCTGTTTTGTTTTGTTTGGGGTTTTTTTTTTTGACTCAAATAATAGTAAGTGATTCATTGTACCTATAGGCAAGACTTCAACTGGATACACACAGTTTCCATTGCCTGTGGGTTTCTACACTAGGGAACTGCATGAAGCCAACTCCATCGTGTTGCTTTACTCAAGGACAACAGAGGTTTCATTGTGGCCTCCTAGCTACCAAAGGTCACTGTGCAGCCAGTGGAGTAGTAGTAGGCTGTTACTAATGGCATCGCCCTCCTGATGCCATGTTCCTCTTTGAGAACAAAGGACAAACAACAAGGCTGTTACAGAGAACTATCATTCTCAGCTAAGAATACTGTCTTAGGAAGCACATCTGACAGGCTACACCTCTTTCTTTTTCTTTTTTTTTTTTAAATTAACAAGTGTTTCTTTATCTTTCTTTGCCACCTCACCTCACAAACCCCCACTGGGTGAAAAAAGGAATGAAGAGAAAGAGGAAAAAGGAAACAAAAGGGAAAAAGGGAGGGAAGAAAGGGAAAAGAAAGGAAAAGAAGGGAAATGAAGGGAAGGGGAAAGGGGAAGGGAAAGTAAGGGAAGAGAATGGAAAAGAAGGAAATGGAAGGGAAAAGAAAGGATGGAAAAGGGAAAAAGGGAAGGGAAGGGAAAAAAGAGAAGGGAAGGGGAAAAAGAAGGGAAAAGAAAGGAAGGGAAGGGATGTGCTTCCTTCTTACCTCTACCTCTTAGAATCCCTTAATTCCCTTTATGCCTCAGTTCAAGTACCACCTTCTAGTCTACATGAAGCCTTTTCTGATCCCCAGATATTTGTGTCTCCCTGAAAAAGAAATCAAAAATATAAAAAAATTGTATAAACTTTCATATATGCATGTTGTCTCCTCTGATAAAACATAAACTACTTGAGGGCAGAGACTAATAATTACTCATGGATAGAGTGAGTCAATATTATGACAATGACAGTGGTATCTAAATCAATTTACTTATTCATTGTAATACCAATCAAATTATCAAAAGAATATTTTTAGAGCTTTTTAGTCTAACATTTCACACCGTGTGCCAAGATAAACTCTAAATGGTTGTAATTTAAGCATAAAGGCTGACATCATAAATAAATTAGCAGAGCAAGGAAGAAATTACCTTTCAGATCTATGGAAAAAGATCACAGAAGATAAAATATATAATTTTGATTGCATAAAAATGAAGGTTTTTGAACAAGGATGTTAATGTTTCCCTTTTGCCTCCCTTTCCCTTCCCTTTTTTTCCTTTCCTTTCCTTCTTTCATTTTCTTTCTTTTCTAATTCACATATAGTTCTCATTTAATGCTCATAGCCACTCTGAAAAGCAGATTCTATTATCCTCACTGTACACCTGAGAAAACTGAGGCTGATAAAGGTCAAGTGACTTGCCTGGAGTCATATAGCTAGTAAGCCTCTATGGCAGGGTTTGAACTCAAGTCATCTCAATTGCAGGTCCTACATTCTTTCCATTACATGTCTAGTTTAAAGCCTAACATTTGGCTCTCTCTTTTCTTTTTTATTTTATTTTTTCCAATTACATGCAAAGACAATTTTAACATTCATTTTTATAAGACTTTAAGTTCCAAATTTTTCTTCCTCCTTTCTCCTCCTTTCTCCTCCCTGAAATGGTAAGCAATTAGACATAGGTTATATATTTGCAATCATGTAAAACATTTCCATGTTGTGAAAGAAGAAACGAACAAAAGGAAAAAAAAAACATCAAAAAATAAAGTGAAAATAGTATGCGTCAATCTGCGAACTGAACCCGTCAGTTTTTTCTCTGAATGTGGATAACATTTTCCATCATAAGTCTTTTGGAATTGTCTTGGATCATCACATTGCTAAGAAGAGGTAGGTCAATCATAGACTCCCTCATTTCTAAAACACCTTTGGGAACTAGATCAAGGAATGCAAGAAGGTACACTAGCATCATTAATTTCCTTTAATCAGTGAAAATGGTACTAATGCCAATGTATCTTTGTACAGAATCCTATATTCTTCAAATCACACTTGCTTTGTTTAAACATTATTTAACTAATAATTATAAAGCACCTACTATGTTCCAAGCAAAGATATGTTAAAAATTGCTGAGTGCTATACTAGGCAATGGGGACACAAAGATGGAAATGTTCATGATACTTACTTTTGAAAAGCTTTTTGGTGCACTGGATGAAACGAGACCCATAAGAGCAGTATGTCACAAGGCAGAATTCAAAAGGGCTAAAGAGAAATCCAAGCAAATTGCTCTAAGAAACATGTAGGAGGAGAGTTAAGTTTTAAACATGTTGAATTTGAGGTATCTGTGGAATATGTCCAGTAGGATTTGAAGATGTTGGACCAAATTTTAGCACACTGATTAGGATTAGATATTCAGATCTGGGAGTTGTATTGTTTAGAAGTAATAAATGAAACTATGGAAGTGGTTGTGTGCTCACCAAGAGAAAAAGTGGACAGAGAGAATAATAGCTCTGTGAGATAAGTAGCTTATTTATCCCTGTTTTATTTTATTTTTGAAATTTTTTTAAATAAGTTTATTTTTAGTTTTCAACATTCACTTCCATAAGTTTTAAGTTTTCTCCTCCTCCCTCCCCTCCCCCTCCCCAAGACAGCGCGCAATCCGATATAGGCTCTACATATACGTTCCTATTAAACATTAGTCATGTTGTATAGAAGAATTAGAACAAATGGAAGTAACCATGAGAGAGAAAAACATAAAAAAAGGAAATAGTCTGCTTCACTCTGCATTCAGATTCCATATATCTTTTTCTGGATGTTGATGGCATTTTCCATCACGAATCTTTTGGAATTGTTTTAGGTCCTTGTATTGCTGACAAGAGCTAAGTCTATCAAAGTCAGTCATCACACAATATTGCTGTTACTGTGTACAGTGTTCTCCTGGTTCTGCTCCCCTCACTCAGCATCAGTTCATGTAAGTCTTTCCAGGTTTTTCTGAAGTCTGCCTATTCATCATTTCTTATAGCACAATAGTATTCCATTACATTCATATAACACAACTTGATCCTCATTTTACAAAGAAGCTAAGGCTTGGACAAATAAGACTGCTTGCCTAAAGTCATGTTGCCAGCCAATTAATGACAGAATATGAGTTGAAACATTCTTAATTCAGTGACCTTTCCAATATATCATACTGCCTCCTTCAATCAGAGCCTCCCCCCTTCTCGAGCCTCCTGGTTTTGCAGTTCTTACACCTCCTGCTTAAAGCTTACTTCTCTCTGTGCCGAATGGCCCTCCTCACAGGTGCCTTCGCTACTAAAATCTCTTCTCAGTCATTCTAAAAACAACTAACAGCATCATTATACAGTATTTGTAAGCTCTGAGATTCCTTGTTCCAAGCCCCATTCCTACCAATGAATCAAGTCCTCCAAGATAAGGCTAGATCTCCCTTAGAGGGTTTTAGGAGTGTCACTGAGGAGTTACGGGGTTCTTCTCTAATGCCATAACTACAGCCACCATTCTAGGGTCTTCTCCCAATATCAATTACCGGTGATTAGCACCCCAGTTTCATTTAACTGATTAACAGTAATTAGTTTTTACAAAGGGATATTTACTGAAAATATTTAGCAAAAACTCAAAGCATAGTCCATTCCCCCCAACACCCAAGGGGACATTCTGACTGCCCTGTACCACTTGAATCCCTGGAGAAAATGGTCTTAAACTTAATAGGACTACTGCAAAGCTTTTGCCCCAAGAAGTTTACTTCTAAATTTGGGGAAACTGAAAGAAAGAATCTTCAGGGTTTACCCATTGTTGGTCCGAGTACGGCTCTCTCTCTCTCTCTCTCTCTCTTTCTCTCTCTCTCTCTCTCTCTCCCCTCTCTCAAGTTCATTTATTTATTTTTAATTTCATTTTTTTAATTGTTTTGAATTTTCTCCCACACACATACCTCCCCCACTTATTGTGAAGGCAAGAAATGTGATGTCAATTATACATATGAAGTCATGCAAAACATTTCCATAATAGCCATGTTTGAAAAAAAAGCAAGTAAAATAAAGAAACTGAAAAAATATGCTTCAATATGTATTCAGACTCCATCAGTTCTTTCTCTGGAGGTGGATAGCATTTTTCATCATAAGATTTTTGGATTTTTTCGACTCATTGTATTGATCAGAGTAGCAAGATCTTCATATAATATTGCTGTTACTGTGTACAATGTTTTCCTGGTTCTGTGCACTTCATTTTGTATAAGTTCATATAAATCTTCCCAGGTTTTTCTGAAACTATGCTGCTCATCACTTCTTATACCACAATAATATTCCATCACAATCACATATCACAATTTGTTCAGTCACTACCTAATTGATGAGTATTCCCTCAACTTCCAATTCTTTGCCACCATATATAGGTCCTTTTCCTTTAAGAAGTGAGTCAAGGGATCGCCCCTTTAATTAGAAAAAAAAAAGAAAAAAATCAAGCTGGGAGGGGAAGACCCTCAGAGTTGTTGTTCCAAAGAAAAACAGTTACTACTAACATTTATTCTAAGCCAAGAGGGCCCAAAATACATCCATTAATGGGAGCTTGGGCAGGGACCTATTGTGGTCCAATCTATGAGCTTCAGAGTGAACTGGGTTTAAGGTTGAAAGGAAGGAAGGAAGGAAGGAAGGAAGGAAGGAAGGAAGGAAGGAAGGAAGGAAGGAAGGAAGGAAGGAAAGAGAAAGAAGTCTAGCTAGTAAACACCAAGTTAAGTGGACAGCTTTGGGCCATCAAAATTTACCTTCCTTTGGAGAGGGGAAGGAAAAGGTGAGGCAGAGGATGAGCTGAGTCACCCAACTAGCTCAGTCCCCTTTCAGACAGCTTAGTCTACTCACAGGTTGTGTTTGTTCTTCGTTTTCCAAGAGAACCATGACATCAGGGAAATGATGATATAACTTGCAGTTGATTTTGATTTGAGTGAGGGAGGGCTCTACAAGGTCACCAGCCACCCTTTCTCCTCCAGAGCCATCTGGATCCAGCTACCTGATATTCATCAGGATGACTGAAGATGACTCAGGATGCAATGGGAGACCTTGGCCCTTTTAGACTCAGGCCTTTTCATATACTCATTTAGAGTGAGGTAATGCCCGTTCAATGAATAGGCCTCTTTAAGAAGTGAGTCAAGGGATGGCCCCTTTAATTAAAAAAAAATCA
>CM053622.1:491649845-491668808 GCA_028646595.1 Phalanger gymnotis
ACACCTGACAGGGCCCTGGGCCTGGGGCTTAGCACTTAACAGCTGAAAGTACTTCCACTCAAAAGAAACAAAAGCCATGCTAATGAGACAATTTTGCTTAACAACACAAACTCCCATCTTATAATGTTTTAAGATGACCTCAGAACAGATAGTACAAATATCATAACCTCCATTTTATGGAAGAATAAACTGAACTCTCAGAAAGGAGAAGGGTCTTATTCAAGGTTGAATAGCTAATGGGAGCAGAACTGGAACTTGAATCCAGTTCCTCTGATTCAACATCCATTCTTACTCCCTCTCTTTGCCTGAAGCTTATATAACCCTCCCTGAGTGTGTGTGCATTCTGTCTTACCAACTAACCTATGTCCTTAAGTCTGTATAGCATCATCAAACCTATAGAATCACCCACAAGTTCTTTTATAAGTCAAGATACCAAAAAAAGAGCATATTAACTGAGTGCCTATAATATGCAAAACACTATTCCAGATGTTGTAGGACATCTTTTAATCCCCCAATCAATCAACAAACAATTTTGAAAAACTTCCTGTATGCCAGCATACACTGAGACCTTGTCCTCAAGAAGTTTATGCTCTAGTTGAGATTAAACATATACCTATGAAGAAAGAACCAACAAGGCAAAACAGTATGTGATATTTGGGGCTCAGAGCAGGAAAATTACCTGGGCAAAGTTAATTTAGGAAGGTTGCATTAATGAACTGAAACTTTGAAGGGTAGGAAGGATAAAAATTGATAGAGGCAGCTAGATGGAAGTGTGGGCAGAGCTTATAAATAATCTATATAGCACTGGAATTAATTGTTCTTTAAATGTTTGATAGAATTCACTTGTAAATCCATCTGGTCCTGGAGATTTTTTCCTAGGGAGTTCATTGATGGCTTGTTCAATTTCTTTTTCTGATGGGGCTATTTAAGTATTTTACTTCCTCTTCTGTTAATCCAGGCAATTTATAGTTCTGTAAATATTCATCCATTTCCCTAAGACTGTCAAATTTATGAGCATATAATTGAGCAAAAAAAAAACCCCAAAACCTGAAGCCAGAAAGATCTGAGTTCAGATCTGAACTCAAATACTTGCCAGCTATGTGGCCTTGAGCCACATTTAACTTCCTCAGCTGTGAAATGGGGATAATAATAGCACCTACCTCCCAGGGTTACTGGGAGGTTCAGATAAGGTAAAATTTCTAAAGCACTTTGCACAGTGCTTGGCACATACTAGGTGCTGTATAAATGGTAGCTATGATGATGATGATGATGATGATGATATCTGGTGAGCATTGTAGGCTGAGGTAATGGTGATCACAGCATCAATAAAGATTCATAATGTGTGCTCAGGGTATCGAAATTTGGATCAGAGGGTTTGTGTTTGGGAGGAATGGGAAATAAGATTGGAAAGGAAAATTAGGGCTACATTATGGAGGTCCTTGAATATACCAATAAGGATTTTAAGATTTATCCCATAGATGATGGAGATTGGCCAAAGCATTTAGACTAAACATGGTGAAGTTGATGTTTTAAGAAGGTAAATCTAGTACCAGTGTGCAGGATAGATAAGAAAAGCGAAATCTTAGAGGCAGAGAGACCAGTTAGGGGGCTATTGCAGTAGCCCAGGCATGAAATGATACAGGCCTGAATTAAATTGGTAGGTGTGAGAATGGAAAAGAAGAAACTAAAGAAGGCATGATGAGGAAGGGAAGAATAAACAGCAACTAGTGACTGATTGGACAAAGGGCATTTAAAATGACTTCAACTTTTCAAGGTTGGGTGATTGAGGAAATTATGGTAACTAAGATAGAAAGAGGAAATTTAAGATCATGTAGTCAACAATTAAAGATAGCCAATTGCCATGCTAAGTAGCACCCACTACTGGGGTGTTAGCAGGAGCTAGCTAGCTATAGCAAATTTAAAGGTTCATAGGGTGGGGCCTATGCCATGTGGCCTGACACAAAAATACATATGAACCAGAAGCAGACTGTGTGTGAAACAATATAGAGTAGCTATGGAAACTATGGAAAAAGAAAAAAGAAAAGAAACTTACTTTTGTGCACTTTTTTTGTCTTCTTCTTTACGCTTTGTAATTGTAACATTCAAGATTCACTCCAAGAAAGAGTAGAGAAAGTTTGTATCTTCCTCTTCTCTGAAGAGGTGGGACAATATGGAGACAGAATACTGAATATACTATCAGACTCAGTTGATACTGTTTGGTTTAGTTTTGATAAATTGCTTCCCCCCCTTTCCTTTTTTTCTAATGCAAAATG
Source organism: Phalanger gymnotis (assembly GCA_028646595.1). Taxonomy (NCBI): domain Eukaryota; kingdom Metazoa; phylum Chordata; class Mammalia; order Diprotodontia; family Phalangeridae; genus Phalanger; species Phalanger gymnotis. Next base: position 491,652,119 of record CM053622.1, read on the forward strand.
GCTCACTATATAGGAAATAAGGGAGGGAGATATTCAGGAATGAAGGTGATATGAAAATAAAATATAAATACTTTAATGGTTTATAAGAAATGAGAGAGAATGCAGCATACTGAAATAGCATTGGAATTGCAGTCTGAAGACAAAAATTCTTATCCTATTTCTGCTTACATAAATATTATGTAATTTTAGGCAAGTAATTTATATTTTCTAAGTTCCAACTTCTTCACCTGTAAAAAGATACAGAAAAAATACATTAATACTATGCTCTGTATTTTAGGCACAAATCTGTCACAAACAATTTTTATTAATTTAATATTAACATTAATTTTATTTAACATTTGACATTAAACAAACATTTATAGCTCATATAGAAAAATGTCCAAACTGGTATAGTGTCTCTTTTCCATCCACACATTCCCTTGGGCACATCTCTTACCACAAGACAATTTGAGGTAACATTTCCTTTTTTAAGATTCCTATAAATGTTGCCTTGGGATAGAGATATATCTTGGGATAGAGACATTTCCATGTCAAGTCAATAAACATTTAAGTTCCTGCCAGGCACTGTGTTAGGCATCGAGGATTCAAAGAAAAGCAAAAATGGTCACTGCCCTCAAGGATCTTACAGTCTAATTGGCAAGAGAAGGGTAGAGCAACTACACCAGTTGGAATATTCTTCTATTTTAACTATAATTTAAAAAGAAAAGTAAGCACTACATAATAGAAATTCATAGTTCTACCTACAATCCCCTCCTATTCTGCATGCTCATTCTATTTTGGGATGTATAAATTCAGAAGAAACCAAAAAAAATCAAAGAAAAAAAAGAAAATCTCTCTAACATGATGATGTGGGAGTTATAATTTAAATAATTTATGCAATTTATAATTGTATATGTTTGTGTTGTCCATATTGGTTTTGTGTGTCCACATGAGATACACATATTTAGATGTGACCCACAGTGAGGTATGAATAGATACCTCTATAGTCTCTTCTACCCAAGAGAGATTTGGATTCCTGTCAGAAAGGGAGCAGAAGAATGGAGCCACAAGGCTGGTCACTCTGATCTCCTTAGAGATAGGATACTAATCTGGAATCATATCTAGCTGCCTCCTAAAAATGGTTAGTCTAGGGGAAATAATTTTTAGTTTCAAATTGCACTCAACCATAATTCCTTAATGAAAAAGCTACATAGAAGCTATATGTCCAAAGTCTTGACAACCTTCCCACCAAATGACCAAAATCTCTCTTCCAAGCTTTCACCAGTTCTGCTCCTCAGGAACACCTGGAGTACTGAATAATCAGTCTCCACCAATGAGGAGAGCTTTATGCAAATAGTTAATCCTGGGTTACTTTCTGTTTTCTTTTCTTAATTTTTTTTTAATTTATGGAATAAAACAAGCATTTATATAACATAGTGTAATAATAAAAAAAGATGATTGCACAGGAAACTGCAAGTCTATTATATACAACTTGCCATTCTTTTTAAATATATATAAAATTATCATGTAAATTTCTTTTTTTTTCTTCCCTCCTCCCCATCCTATTGGTAGCCATTAGACACAAATATGTGTGCATCTATCTATCTAATCATTCTATAAATACTTCTTTTTATCAGTTCTTTATCTGGATGCTGATAGAGTCTTCCTTCATATGTCCTTCATACTTAATTTGGGTATTTATAATAGTTGAAATGATTTATTCTTTCAAAATTGTTCTTAAAACAATATTGCTGTTACTGTATTCAATGTTCTCTTGGTTCTGCTAACTTTGCTCCTCCTTATTTCATGCAAGTCTATCCATGTTTTTTAACATCATCAAACTCTTAATTTCTTATAGCAAAGTAATGTTACAACACGATCATATACCACAACTTATTCAGCCATTCCCCAATTGACAGGCATCTCCCTGATTTCCAGTTCTTTGCTACTACAGACAGCTGCTATAAATATTATAGAAATATAAGTTCTTTTCCATTTTCCCTTATTATCTTTGGAAATAGACCTAGTACTGATATTGCTGGTTCAGAGAGTTTAAGCAATTTAATAACTCTTGGGGCATAATTGCTTTCCAAAATGGTTGGATCAGTTCACAATTCTACCAATAATGAATTAGCGTACATTCTATTTTCAAACAATAGCCAAAATTCCACAATCAAGATGAATCAGGGCTTGAGTTTAGGCAATAACCTCAAAACAATTCTAACTCAAAATGTTGGTCTAAAGAATGTTACCCCTGTGGGTTTTACTCTAAAAAGTCATATGCCTAAAACTATTCAATCTCTCTTTTGATGACTTCTTCTAAGGATTTTCTTTTCTGTATGGTCAAAGGTGAACTCAAAAAATAATTCCATTAAATTGAGCAAACAGTTCTTCCTTCTTTCAGTCAGACTAATCTGGTCAAGTTTGAGAGAGGGGACATTATTCTTAAGTGGATCAATCAGAAGTCTCTTGTCCTCAGGTAGTCACCACAGTAATTTACTATCCTAAGGGAGAACAGAATTACAACAGAAACTTCTTACCCAGTTTCCTCAAAGAAACTAATTAGGCCTTTGGTGATCTGGTGGGTTTTGATGACTCAGAGTGAGTGTAAATAGAAATTGTTTCTGATCTGGCTAGAAACTCTGAGGGAGAAAGAGAGAGAGACAGAGAGAAATAATGAAAGATTACTACAGGGTTTTGTTTATGAAAGATTGAAAGGTTTGAACAAGGACTTCAGACTAAAGTCCTGTCCCAATTTTATTGTGTAATATATAGCCAGAAACTCTGAGGGTCTTCCTCTCTCAAACTGATCATTTTATGAAAGCAAACTAGGCCATCTTCTACCTTGTTTCTTATCTAGCCTTAAATCACTGAATGGGTATTGCCTTAGACAAACTGAGACCTGGGAAAGACCTTAGCTTAAAATGGCCAAGGTCTCCCACTGCATCCTGGACCGTTACTAGTTGTCTTGACCTATGTCTTGCCACTGGACTCCAAAGACTGGATAGAGAGAGTGAGGCTGATGACTTTGCACAGCTTGGCTTCACTTGGCTTTCAAGTCAAGACTTAGCTCTGCTGATTAGTTCTTTTCCAGATCAAAGAAGGAATGATAACAACGAAATAATTAGTGAGAGGGTGTGTGTGTGTGTGTGTGTGTGTGTGTGTGTGTGTGTGTGAGAGAGAGAGAGAGAGAGAGAGAGAGAGAGAGAGAGAGAGAGAGAGAGACAGAGAGAGAGACAGAGAGAGACAGAGAGAGACAGAGAGAAGGAAAGATTACTACTGGGTTTTGTTTATGAAAGACTGATAGGTTTGACCAAGGACTTCAGACTAAAGTACTGTCCCAATTTTATTTTGTAATATGTAGCCTAAGGAGGAAATGAGGTAGGGGATGGGCCAAGGGCTCAATATTCTCCCAAAATAGGGCCTAAGGAGGGAGAAAGGATTTTCAGAGAGGCAGGAGGAAGAACAAGGATAATGCATTGTCATGGAAGCCCAGGAAGAAGTGTTTCTAGAAGTGTGGTCAACAATGTCAAATAGTATTGTTTGGCAGAAGTTTAATTTTTCATAAACTTATTTTATATGCACTGCATACACTGTTGTATTTATATCAAATGGTGCATATTTAGAGATAAATTTAAGGTAATGGCAAAGTACCGGCTCTGGAGTTAGGAGGCCTAACTTTCAAACCCCACCTCTAATGCAAACTGCCTGTGTGGCAAATCATTTAACTCCTCTGGACCTCAGTTTCCACATCTATAAAATAAAAAAGTTTGGACCATATGGCTTCTAAGGTCTCTTTCATCTCTATAGCTTATGGGTGCTTGTGTGAGGACCCCATTCCTAAGACTGTATCTCTCTCCAGACCAAAATACACTATCTCTGACAATTGCTTCAGAGTGGACCCCAGGAAAACATGCTCTCTCTCTCTCTCCTCCTGGCACAGTAACAAGCTGATCTGTAAGAATTCCCCTTGCATAAACAGGATTATCTTGTACTAACTCCTAATATGTCTGATACCAACTCCACTGGGGGCTTCTCCTAGTGAACTCTGGGTAAAACGCCTGTGCGGTAGATAGAAGTGCATATTCCTTTAAGAACTGACCACTTCCTAATCACTCCCTAATCCCTCCCCAAATCACCTAATTAACATACTTGGCACACACTTCACTTTAGTTTTTCCTATATAAACTTCAACTGCACCTCTTTTAGCTTGAAGGTTCCCTAAGAACCCTTGCCAGCTTAGTACTACGATAGTACTACGTAGTACTACGATAGTACTACGATAGTACTACGATAAACTTTTGCCACTAGACTTAAAGATTGCTTGGGTTCATGAATTCATTCCAGGTGACCCTGCCATGTACCCCGGTATTTTGGGGTCCATGGTCTCCTAAAACCATATGATAGCTACCATCCTATAATCTAGACCCTCTCCTGAAACTTAGCACATAGTCGATACTAATTAAGACAAGAAAAGACATATCTCCTTCATCAGTCTTTGCTTTTATTGGGCCTAAGAAAGCATGAGGAGGTCTTGTATTCCTCTTGGGTCAAATCTATCCTCCACAAAAATAGAGAAGAAAATAAATTTTATGATCCAATGAGTCCAAACTATCTCACTGTCGCAGTAGTCACATGACTTGGGTTCAAATCTCATCTCTCACACTGCCAGTATGGCTTTTGGACAAGTCACAACTTCCGCAGGGATCAATTTCCTTATCTGCAAAATTAGGAGGTTATACTAGTTGGCCCCCAAGATTCCTTCTAGTTTTAGGTCTATGATCTTATCACCTATAGGGAAACTGTCTCCATATTTCCTTGTACTTAACATCACTGATTTTTTTTTTCCATTCCCATCTACAGCTTTTCAAGTCTGGAAAGCCAACAGCGACCCTTCTAGGAGACCAGGTTTTAGTCATGAGGACATGCTCTTTAAATGACTCTGTCTTTGCAACTTTTTAGTTTCCCATGTAGGCTATCTGACTGTCATTACCAACACGGTGGTGTTTTCTTCCCTTAGGTGAAGATGGTCAAACTTGGATTATTAACATTAAAAGGACATAGTTGTAAATTGATGTAGAACTTCAAAAATAATTTTCCTATCATTTACTGCAATTTCTCCTACTTGTACTTAAATGTACTTTAAACAAAATAAAAAACAGATATTATAATTTTACTTTGAAATGAAAACTTTCATCCTTCTATCTCTAATTCTCTTGCCTTATAGATTTTTAAAAAATGCTCTGCAACAATTTATGCAACTTGGTCCTTTGAGACATACTTAAATACCAGCCCTTTTACACTCCTAATTTACTGACATATAACCAGCCTAATTCATTTGCCATTTTCTGGGTTAGAGATGTTTGGTGATTAGGACACACAGCCAGTAGTTAGGAGACCTAAGCCATGGTTATTGTTGTTGTTTTTCCTGACTAGATTAATTGCACTTTTCTTAGACCTTTTTTAAAATTTTCTGTTTAATAAATTTAAATAAATTTTTATTTTATTTATATTATTCATTTTAAATAAAATTTAAATAAATTTAATAAATAGGTGTTCCTTACACCTAATCTTACTTAGATATTTTCATCGTAAAATGTGAAGGTCAGTGAAATGAGGTCTTTTAAATCATGAGTCCCAGAGCCAATACATGGCATGAAATCAAGTTATCTAGGTAACTCTCCACCCCTTTCTCCATCTTGACTGTGATATACTGGAAGTTAAAGAAAGATTGAGATTGGTTTGTTTGATCAAAATTCTCTGGCTAGATTATATTACACCAAAATCATAACATAACTCAAGTCCACTGCCTCCTCTGGCATGTTTGTTTTTTAACTTTACTTGTTTAGATTATATAATGTGTTATTAATTTTCAGGTTATACATGTTAAATCATGTAAAACATATTATTATATTAGTCGTGTTGTAAAGGAAGGGGGAAAAACATGAAAAAATACAGAAAGTGAAAAATAGTATACTCCATTCAATCTGCATTCAGCTTTCATCAGTTCTTTCTTTGGAGGTGGATAGCATTTTTTATGATGAGCACTTTGGAACAGTTCTGGAGTGATATTCTTTTGCGGGCAAAAGGGGCAAGGGAAACTTCTCAATCTTCCCCCTCTCCCTTTCTCTTTCCCCCCCTCCCCCTGCCCCATTAACCATGCTGCTTAGCAGCAGATTTTTTCACCCAGAAGGTGGTACCACATCCTGTAGTTGGGGCTGTGAGTGTGTGGGGAAGATGCTCACTTAGAGAGAATTCAAGGTCTAGTTCAGGGAGCTGAGGCATTCCAGGAAGAGGTGGTTAAAGAGAGATAGTCATCCAAGGGAGGAAGCAGTTTAAGAAGGGGAACCCCAGTGTCAACTCTGGTATTAAATGACCAAAGAGCCATAGAGGTTTTGCAACTGCTGTTAACTCCAAAAACTAACAAAGAGCTCACACAAGTTATAAGCAAAAAGCTTTCTTTATTCCATTGGGGGAGGAAAATTAGACACATGCGCCAGTGCCTCCTCTAGTAGGAGACCCAAGGCAGTAAGAGTAAACTTTGCTTTATATATTCGTGGCTAGAAAAAGAATCAAACAGTGTGGGGTAGAAACAGTGGTGAAGCATAATGGCGATGATGAGGCAAGGTTGTCTAGTGACAAAAAGTCTGATCACAGCAAGGCCTCTTGGTGCTTGCCTGAACTCAGGGACCATCAGTTCTGTGATTTAGTTGCAATAGTGTTCAAGCAGAGGGTGAGCGCAAAGGATCGTTGCTATGCCAAGCTCAGGTCACAGCTTGCTTGCTGAGCCTTAGCTCGGGAAAACAGGGTGTCTCTTAATACTAAGAAAAGAGAGGAGTAAAAAGAGAGAGGTGGTCTTGGATCCTGACCCGTGAATAGAAAGGAGAATTTATGAGGGAGCTAGCCCTCAGACTCAGAGCTGGGCTGCAGAGAGGACAATCTAGGCATTACCAAGACTTCCAGGCCTTCTCGTTTCAGTGGTATGAACTACCTTGGCACATGTGCCTCACTATCATTGTCTTCTGTGTCTACTTTTTGTGTAGATGCTGTGTATATTTGAGGGAGAGTATACATCAGGTATTAGGGGACAGGGAGGAGAGAATGTTTTGTAGATACTGCTTTTTCCATGCCATCTTAGTAAACGCCTTTGCTAATAGCTAATTTAGTCTACTGGCTGTTAATAAAAACATACTGCTGGGGTTTCATGAACTATGGTATTGGAAAGGTACATTTCTTGAACCAAGAGGTGACAGCTTCTTTTTAGGGATGTAATCAAGAGTTTGAGTGCAAATGAGAAGTAGCCCTCAAAGAATGCTACATATGTTCATGCTAGGTGAGGCTAGCTCATTCATCCATTCATTTATTCATTCATTCAACATTTATTAAACATCTGTACCTTTTGTACAAAGGCCTTGGGGGAATTTCAGGGCCTTCCAAAGTCCTTTAAAAGGAAATTATTTTTAGAATTCTTTAGAGGCTTTTGTCATTGTATCATCTGTTTTAATGTTCAGATGAGATAAAGTCCCAACCCCCATAGAATGTATTGTGTTAAGGGCAAAGCATGCCCTCACGATATCTCGGATAAGACAGTAATAGATAGTTATAATGCACAATGTCACATGCTAAGTGTGTGAGAAAGCTGTGGGGGAAAAAAAAGTGCTATTCTGCTAGACTCTGAGCTCCTTGGGGACAAACTTTTCAATACCTACCAAAATGCCTTCTGCATATAGTGATGCTTAATAAATCCTCTGGTTGTTTGGATAGGAGGGATTTGATTGGATAGAATGCTGAGAAATCTGAAGGAGGTCATTATAAATAGGTGAGGGGTAGTCTAATGATACATATTCTACTGAACTACCTTAAATTTAACAGCTTTATTCTGTGTTTTCATCAAGCAGCTTGTGAGATGGTGTGTTATCACATTTTTCACGCGAAGTGCACCAAAACCATAAGGCAGTAGCATCTAAGAGACCCTTTTGCAGAAAAGTATGCCCTACAAAGTGAAGATTATGAGATGATATGATTCTAGAAGCTGCTGCAGAATAAATCCATAAGAATAGGACTTTTCATGGTCCCTTGGTTGCTATTCATTGCTACTGTGAAGACAGATTATATTGTCACTCTAGTATGCACAAATGAAAATGCTAGTTGATAACAACATTGTAAAGACAAACAGTTTTGAAAGAGCTTTACTCAATGTAAAGACCAACTGTGATTTCAGAGTTTAGATGATAGATGAAGTATGCTACCCACCTCCTGATGGAAAGGTGATGGATTCAGGGTACAAAACAATATAAACAGACAGACAGACAGATAGATAGTAGATAGTCACACACGTATGTATGTATATGTTACACCTGTATATATATGTACATGTAGCCACATATGGCTATAGACATGTGCATACAATGCATGTGTTTGTGTATATATGTGTTTATAGACAGTATGCATATATACATATATGTAAATATTATCTGCCTGTATATGTATCCATAAACATATGTATATCTGTCCACACATGCACATACATACATATAGTCAGTGAGCAAATATGTTTTGCTTGACTATACACCATTGTTACAAGGGTTTTAATTTTCTAGTTTCCTTTTTCTTTCCTAGTGGAGGGAAAGGGGAATCTGGTAGCAAGAGAACATATTTGTTTTTATTAATTGAAAAATAATTCATTTAATTCAATATTTTTTAGAAATGAAAATGTTAGGGAACCTAAGCTCTTAAAATCTTATTCCTTTATGTTTACCGATTCCTTTTCTTCTTCTGAACATTATAATGTCCCAGTGACTTCTTAAACCATTTGTCATGTGGTTTGTAGATAGTAGGAATCATGCATAGCATTTGCATAGCCAGGAAAACTGCAGGGGGTGGAGGGCAGACCTGTGACTTGTTGGACTCTAAATGGTGCTGGTGGCATTCAGGCTTTCAAGAAATGTGGTATAGCAGAAATATCACTGATCTGGTATCAGAAAACTTGAGTTCCAGATATGTCTGACTTGGCAATTACCTAACTATGTTATAATATACACACATTACTTTATACAGGCTGGGAGAGCTTCCCTTTAAGAAGGCTATGCTCTGGATTTGGTTGTTCCAGAAGACTAGAGATATTAAAAAAGTTTGTGGGGAGTTGATGTCCCTGAGTGTCTCCCTGAGTGAGTAATCTGGGGCTTTGAGATCAGGATAAATGGAGGAATTTTGCTGATGCTTCTTACTGTATACAATTATTTGTGAGGCATGTTACTGCTTACGAGAGACCTCTTATTTGCTCTGCTGCTCTATATTATCAGGTTAAGACCCTTCCAAGAATGGCAGAGTTTAAGGATTAGGTGCATCATCAATATGGACATGAGGGTCATGATGCTGTATTTATGAGACCATGTGATCCATTTAACTAAGGACAAAGCAAATATTTCTGTTCAAGAATCTTCCTCCTTCCACGTTTGAAAGAGCAATATAGAATGATTCAATATGTTTCTTAACCAGCCTCTGACCAACAAAATGATCATATTAGTTCTATTCCGCCATCTCAGGGCTAAAGGTTGGCGTTTAATGCCATTCATGCTTTTTTAGCATATGGCATCTGCAGTGCCAACCAAATCTACCACTGCAGTAAATATTAGTAATGCTCTTACAGAATATATTCTTCTTCCTTATGGACTCTCCCTACTATTCCTGCACCATTGCATCTATACCCATTTTACTGTGAAACAGGTTCAAGATTTGGCCTGCTGCCGTTACATTCACTGAGTTTTCCATTACCTATTTCATCCTTAGATAGCTGGTATTCTTGAACACTGAAATGCACTCTTGAAAAAGCAAATTTGTCATCATATTCCTGATTAATGTAGTCTCTTCATCTGGCTGGTTAAGTTCCACTTTAAATGGCAGTTCCAAAGACTCAGTTGTACAGATTACTTTTCCATCCTGTCCCTCCACCTCTTCTCCTACCCATTTTATTGTTGTTTTCCTCCATTAGAAAATGCAAACTCCTTGAGGACAGAACCTGTCTTTCTTTTTGCTTGTATTTGTAATCCTGGTGCTTAGCATTGTGTAGCACATAGTAAGCTTTCAAGAAATGCTTTATCTCATCTAATCTCTTGGGGTTCTGAAGATCGCCTGGCAGGATAAGATATCAGACACTGAGGTCCTTTCTCAAACTAAACTGCTAAGTATTCAAACACTGCTTCAGAGAGTGCAACTCTGATGGGTTGGCCACATTGTTCAAATGCAAAACATACCCTTGCCAAAAAGACTATTTTATGGAGAACTCACACAGGGCAAGCCTTCACATGGTAGTTAGAAAAAGCAATACAAGGACACTCTCAAGGTCTTTCTTAAGAACTTTGGAATTGATTCTGTGACAAGAGAGACACTGGCACAGGACACCTCAGCATGGCATGCCCATATCAGAGAAGGTGCTGTGCTCCATGAGCAAAGCAGAATTCAAATAACTCAGAAAAATGCAAGATGCACACATTTAGAGAATCCACTCCAAATGTTCTCACAGACTATTTGTGCTTGACATTTGGTAGAGCATTCCGAGATCGTATTGGTCTGAACAGCCACAATTGGACACACTGAAACTTGACATAGTGATGTCATTTTGGTCCTCTTTGAGAACAAATGACAACAACAATAATTGGGATGAATGCCCAATACAGGGGGGTAGGGAACCTGAGGCCTCAAGGCCACATACGGAAGTTTTTATCCCATCAAAAGGCCACACTTGAGGACCTAGAGGGCCACATGTGGCCTTGAGGCCACAGGTTCTCCATTCCTGGCCTAAACTCTCAGATGTAGAAGTCTATGATGAATTATTGGTGCTAAACTAGGAAGGGGAAGCATTCTTCACTCCAGTGGTTTCTTGAATCAGCCCTCCAAGAAAACTCCCCTGATGGAGATGGACCACATTTAACAATCTTGGCTGACCCCCTCTACCCTTTTCATAGTCCATCCTTGGCATGGGTCTTAATGTTTTTGCTCCCTCAGAAGGTTCTATACATCCTAGGGAAATGATTCCATTTCCCTTAATTGGCATATCTCCTTGCCCCCAGGATGGTTCAGACAACTCTTTTCTAGAAGTACTTGGGGAATCAAATAGTGGAATTGTTGGGAGGTGCTTTGCTAATGGTATAGGAGAGTTATAGTGAGCATTTACCTAGAAGAAAGAGGATTCTTCAGCTGACTGGGTGGCAATCCGGACTTGCTGGGTGAAGATGAGGCACGGTCTCCATCTAGTCTCCACAGAAAGATAATAATAATAAGTATTTACATCAAAGTTCTTTTTAAAAACAAGTGTCACCTCATTTAATCCTCAAGCCAACTTTGTGAGTAGGTGCTATTATTATCCCAGTTTTATAATTGAGGAAATAGGTAGACAGAAGTTGAATGACTTGCCCCAAAATCAAACTACCTGTAAGTACTTGAGCTTGGGTCTTCCTCCCTCAAGGTCTAGCACTTTATCCCCTGTGCCACCTGGTGGAGTTCTTCAGTAGAGGCCTCAAACTATCAAGGATTTAGTATCATCCTTCTACTGGGGATCCCAGGGGAGGAGAAGTTTTTATTGATGGGTCAGGAAACACTGAGAAGATGGTGATAAGGGTGTCAGTATCAATTTAGATTACAGGACAGGTCGCATGCAAAAAGCTTTTGTTGTTATATATGGCCTTGACCCACAATGGAGAACAGTGACTATTTCAGAGGTTTAGTTATTGATGGACTGACCTCCATATTCCTGATGCTACTCCTGTTTATCATTAATATTTATATTGAGAGATCTATTATAAATGTTATCCCCTTTGGATGGACCGTACTTTTTAAAAGATACTTTTATATTTTTTGATGTTTTAATCTTTTTAAAAAAATATTTGTATTAAGTTCCTCCTCCAGTGTTAGTTATTCTAGATTTCTTCCAGATGGGTGAGTTGTTTTTTAAAAGGTCAAAGGTCCCCAAGAGGATTTTTAAGTCCTCATCACTGAGAGGTGTGATGTGATAGGAACAACTTTTATTCTAAATATGTTGGGAAGGTTTCCCTGTAAAAAGGTAAGGAGACCATGCTTGGGATTTGGTTAGCCTGGAGGACTAGTTATGAACAACACTACTACCACCTTAGCTTATGGAAAGTTGGTAGCTGGTGTTCCTGAGGTTTGGTTGGGTTCCCAATGCTATGTGGAACATCTTTTTGACTCAGCATTACTGACTGTCCTGACAAATGCAGAGGTGGAGGGGATCAATGTTCGTTTTTTGTAATTATATTCTTTTAATCCTTTGTTATATATAAAGTTATTTTTATTGCATTTTTGTTCTACAAGGATTTCATTATGTTCAAATCCCAAACTTGAATCACTGGACTGGCCTAGGATATTGTGTAATGTTGGATAAATTGTTTTCCTTTTTCTAGGCTTTGGTTTCCTCAAACTGTAAAAGGAGAGGGTTTGACTAGATGTGATCTAAAGTAACTCCCGACTTTGACATTCTATGTTTCTGGATGCTAATCCCTGCTCTGGAACATAATACATCTCTGTGGCTTTCCCCCTCCATATTGTGAAGGAAAAGCATATGAAATAGTCTTTCTGAAATACTTGTTCTGAGCAATAATTCCTGATGCAATGAGAATGAAAACATAGTATCAGAGGATTTTAAGCTAATAATTATAATATTTGCATGCATACAATTATGAACTATGACTAACTGGAAAAAATCAGCCACCTCCAAGTTTCCAAGGATAGAGATTCCAGACTAGCTATCAGATACCCTGGATAAAGTTTTCATTTTTAAATAGGGCAATTGACTTACATTTAGATCTTTTTGTAAAATTTAAATGTCCTTAATTGGTGAAAAATGTAATAATTGATTTCTTTTCCAGAAAAAAAAAAACACAGCTGATTTTGTTTAGATGCCACTGTTTGCAAAAAGCTAGCACTTGGAATTTTGTTGATTTTATTTCCAAGGTTCATGATCCATAAACTTCTCCCTATGCTCCTTCTGACCCCTCAGAGTGAGTCATGTTGGTGACCATCATCAAAGTTTCGATTTGATAAAAATGCATAGCTATTTGAAGCAGCTGTGGGGTTAGTGAGAACAGAGTACAGTGCACTAACACTGAATTCTTTTTGAGTCTAAAAAATGTCTTCATCCTGCTCCTTAAAATCTCAGTAGCCTTGTCAGAAGGCTCCCTCCATCTCGCAGAAAACAAATCCTTCTTTTGTGTTTCATGGGGCAGATTTAAAGCCTAGTCACCATAGATTGCTTGTTTTTGTTGTCGTTTTTGTTTTTAAAGATGATTCTTAGCAGCTTCACTTTAGCCTTTTATGAGCATCTGGCTAAAGATGCCCTTTCTGAGTTATTTCCAAACTACTTTCACTAACACAGCCTCAGTTAAGAAAAGTAATCGTGTTTGTCTGAATACAGTTTTATTACCTGAAACGCAAAAGTCAAAAATCAATGAAGAGTTCTTAGATACTTTACAAAAGAAAGAGACTATACTTAATTTGATCCGAACAATATGCTAAGACTCAGGTTTTTTCCACAAAGTTTTCTCAATAATTTTTCCAGAATTCTCCAGAATGGCATCATATTTAAAAAAAAAAAAATAGAGTCTCATTCCCCAAATCTTTTCCCGTGCTCTCATAACCCTTCTGCGGACTATTGTAATAGGTAAATAATTAGTCTTCCTGTTTCTAGTGTCCCCTCTCCAATCCACCTGCTACATATCTGCCAACTGATATTCATAAAGTACAGGTCTGACTATATCACTTTCTTGCCCTAAAAGTCCCAATAGTTCCTTCATTTCTGAAGGATAAAATGAAAACTCTTCAGTTTGCTTTTCTAGCCCTTCACATGTGACTCCTGACTCTCTTTCTAGGCTAACTACATATTGTAATTTTTCTTTCTCACATTCTATGTTTCAGAAAAATGAGATTGTACACAAATTTCATGTGTTTGCCCAGACTGTCTCCTCTTCCTGGAATCCAACCCCTCAATACCTTTGATTGATAGAATCAAATGCTAGGGCATCCTTCAAAGATCAGCTCAGGTATCATCTCCTACAAGAAGCATATTCATGTATAATTAGTTTGTTCTCATTTTTAAATTTTCTACATATATGTTGTTTTTCCTCAACAAAATTTAGTCTCCTGTAAGACATTTTCATTTTTGTCTTTGTAACCCCAGCATGTAGTACAGTGTCTAGTAAATAGAAGGCACTTTAGAAATGTCTGTTGCGTTGAATTGGAGGCATTCATGAGACAAAATTAGAAAGATAGGATGACACTAGATTATGGAGGACCTAGAATGCCAGGCAAAAAAAGTGTCAGTAAATTCGAACTTTACTTGCTGAACAGTAGGGAACCACTAAGATTTTTCAATGATTTCTTTACCTTCAGGCAAGAATATCTGTAACATCTAAAACAAGCAGAAGATATTTTAAATTATATACAGAGATATTTACACATTAGAAATAGTAAATCATTCCTTTTCATTCTCAACTTATCTGTTTTAAAATTTTATTCCTTATTATTATGAATGTGACAAGCATCAACAAACATGAACATTTCTTTGGACAAAGAAAAGTAAAAGGGGATGCTTATGAAAGTGTGAATCTCCACTGTGTACAATTTTGTTTTTTAAAGTGTATTTCAGAGCTAGTATTCTAATTTCATCATTCTAGCAGACCAGTGATGAAGAATGCTATTCATCTCTTGACAGAGCAGTGATAGATGCAATATACAGAATGAGATACACCTTTAGACATGGCCATTATGGGAACTTGTTTACATCACTATGAATGTTTGTTATTCAGACTTTCTTTTTCTTTCTCAAGAAGTAGAAAAGCTCTGAGGAGCAAAAAGGGATGTATGCATGTTGGGGGGCAGTTTGAGAGAAAAGAAACACTTGCTAATAAAAAAGTTAATTTTTTTGAAAATGTGAGTTCCCCAGGGATGGGAACTATTTTTGTCTTTTTTGTATACCTAGTATTTAGCACAGTACCTGGCACACAGAACATGCTTCATAAATGCTTATTGATAAACTAATACTCCCCTGCTTGTCTAGGTCCCTTCTTAAATTTCTTTCTATTCCATTCTGCATATTCTTTAAATAACCCATTGGCGTTCTTTTCTTTCTCTTCTCTTTTTTTGGTATCACTATCACTTCCCCTGCATTACTCCATAAGTCTTCTTCTCCATCGAAAAATAAAAGTCCCCCCCCCCCATAACAAATAACAAACAAGTACAATCAAGCAAAAACAAGTTGAATATGTCCAAAAATGTATGCCTCTTTTTGCACCTCTAGTTAATCACTTCTCTGTCAAGAGGTGGAAAGCATGCTTCATTATCAGGCTTCTGAAGTCATAATTAGTCATTGCATTGACTACAGTTGTTAAGTCTTTCAATATCATTTTCTTTACTATTTTGTAGCCGTTATATGTTGTTATGTAGGTTCTGTTTACTTAACTATGTATCAGCATATAAAAGTCCTCTCAGGTTTCTCTGGATTTATTTCTTTCATTATTTCTTACAGGACAATAATATTCCATCACATTCTTATATCATACTTTTCTGAGCATTCTTCAAATGATGGACAACCACCATTTTTCTTTATCTTTGTTACAACAAAATGTACCCTCTCTTTTTGATACCTTTGAGGTATCAAAAATATCTTAAAGATATCATTGTTGACTCAAAGTTTAGGATTGGAGGGAGTATAATTCTAGATTGCTTTACAGAATATCACTTCACAGTTCTAACAATAATATACCTGTATATAGATGGTGGGTGGAAAGCAGGGACTTGAGTGAGCTCCCCTACCCCAGGTCCCTCCAAAAACCTATAGAAAATGGCTCTGAACAAATTCTAGAGTTGCAGAACCCACAGAATAGCAGAGGGAAGTGGGGCTCCAGCCCAGGATAGCCTGGATGATTGCTGGGTAAGGTCTATCACATAGAGCTGGGAGCGGAGTGGAGCAGAGCCCAGCATGGTCTGTGCCAGGACCAGCCAGACAGGGAGAGGGATGAAACAGGCCCTAGTGCCCTGAATCAGTGAGGTGTGGCAGTTACCAGACTTCTCAACCCACAAACACCAAAGACAACAGAGAAGGTTAGTGGGAAAAGCTGCTGGGTCAGAGTGAAAGGAGTTTGAAGTTTGGCCACAGCCCCAGGGGTCAGGAGAGGTGGTACACCTACAGAACTACAGCTGCAGTTGCTTCAGATCCCAGGCCCACCTGGTGGGAGGAATTAAGTGGTGGATCTGAACGGGAGTGCAGAGCCAGCTTAGATCTGAGTCCAGTCCAGGTTGTTAGTTCTTGGGGGAGGAAGAGCACTGGTGTGGCAGAGCCTGCTGTGTAGAAATAGCTCTGAAAACAACAACACAACCCCTCAAGCTTGGGACAAAGTACTCTATACTCTACAAGCAGTCATACCCCAACAAAAAGCTCAAGGGTCAAGTAGTTGGCTGGGAACATGGCCAGGCAGTTAAAATGGACTCAGATTAAGACTCAGACTTTGGAATCTTTCTTTGATGACAAAGAAGACCAAAACATACAGCCAGAAGAAGGCAACAAAGTCAAAGAGCCTCCAAGAAAAACATGAACTCGTTCCAGGCCATGGAAGAGCTCAAAAAAGGATTTGGAAAAGCAACTAAGAGAAGTAGAGGAAAAGTTGGGAAGAGAAATGAGAAGGATGTGAGAAAACCATGAAAA
>CM053622.1:491669308-491719021 GCA_028646595.1 Phalanger gymnotis
ACACAAGATCTAGCAGCTTCTACATTAAGAGTTCAAAGGGCTTGGAATATGATATTCCAGAGGTCAATGGAGCTAGGATCAAAACCAAGAATCACCTACCCAGCAAAAATGAGTATATGCTCCAAGGCAAAATATGGATTTTCAATAAAATAGAGGACTTTCAAGCTTTCTCAGTGAAAAGACCAGAGCTGAATAGAAAATCTGGCTTTCAAACACATGAATCAAGAGAAGCATGAAAATGTAAACAAGAAAGAGAAATCACAAGGGACTTACTAAAGTTGAACTGTTTTGTTTACATTCCTACATGAAAAGATGATGTGTATGATTTATGAGGCCACAACATTAGGGTAGCTGAAGGGAATATACATATACATACCTATATGTATGTATGTATGTGTGTATGTATGTATGTATGTATGTATATATATATATATGTATATATATGTATGTATATACAGAGGGCACAGGGTGAGTTGAATATGAAGGGATATCTAAAAAAAATCAAATTAAGGGATAAGAGAGGAATATATTGGGAGAGGGAGAAAGGGGGAGATAGAATGGGGTGAATTATCTCACATAAAAGTGGCAACAAAAAGCAGTTTTGTTGGGATGGAAGAAGGGGCAAGGGAGGGGGCATGAGTGAATCTTGCTCTCATCAGATTTGACTTGAGGAGGGAGTAACATACACACTCAATTAGGTATCTTACCCCACAGGAAAGAAGGAGGAAGAAGATAAAAAAGGGGGGATGATAGAAGGGAGGGCAGATGGGGGAGGAAGTAATCAAAAGCAAACACTTTTGAAAAGGGATGGGGACAAGGGAGAAAATTGGATAAAAGGGGGATAGGATAGGAAAGAGCAAAATATAGTTAGTCTTTCACAACCTGAGTATTATGGAAGGGTTTTGCACAATGGTACGCATGTGGCCTATGTTGAATTGCTTGCCTTCTTAGGAAGGGTGGATGGGGAGGGAAGAGGGGAGAGAATTTGGAACTCAAAGTTTTAAAAGCAGATGTTCAAAAAAAAAGTTTTTGCATGCAACTACGAAATAAGATATACAGGCAATGGGGCATAAAAATCTATCTTGCCCTACAAGAAAGTAAGGGAAAAGGGGCTGGGGGGGAGTGGGTTGACAGAAGGGAGGGCTGACTGGGGAATGGGGCAATTAGAATATATGCCATCTTGGAGTGCGAGGAGGGTAGAAATGGGGAGAAAATTTGTAATTCAAACTTTTATGAAAATTAATGCTGAAAACTAAAAATATTAAACAAATAAATAATGATTTACCAAAAAAAAATTCCTGTATAGGTTGTATATACAGTTGTATATACAACTATAGGTTGTCCAATAACTGTCATTTAACCTTTTTTTTTATTTGGTCATCCTTGGCAATTTGTCAGGTATGAAGTAGAACCTCAGAGCTGTTTCATTTCTTTTATTATTAGTGATTTGGGACATTTTAAATATGATTGTTGATTGTCTTTCTTTGAGAATGTTCTCTTTATCCTTTGATCGTCTTTTTTATTGGGAAATGGCTTTTATAAGTATTTATATCAATTCACTATATATCTTGAAATGAAAACTTTTTCAGAGAAATTTGCTAAAATGATTTTTTCCCTCTAGTTAACTATTCTGCTTCTAATTGTAATTGCATTTTAGCATATTTTTTTCAATTTTATGTAGACAGAATTGTCTATTCTGTCTCCTATGATCCTTTCTGTCTTTTTTTAGTTAAGAACCCTTTCTTACATTCATAGTTCTGAAAGATACCTCTTCTATGCCTCTAATTTGTTTGTGGCATAACCTTTTGTAAGTAGGTCATGTACCTCTTTGGAGCTTCTTTTGGTATATGGTGTGAAATGATGGTTTAAATCTAATTTCTGTCAAAGTGGCACCATTTCTTTTAGAAGTCTTTGTTAGATAGTGACTCATTACCATGCTACACAACTTGTACTATTGGAAGAAGGAAGTAATCACCAGAGAGCTATCACATATCTAAAATTTCTAAATTCTGTTCAGATCTTTGATTTATTTTCCTATTGTTTAGTTTTTAATTTTAAATAAAACAAAAATGGTCAATTTCTTAACATCTGTCTAGTAATGGTTCTAAATATCCCTGAAGGATATACTTTTTAGTGCCAACTTAAATCTCTCCAAGTACTGCTTGAACTCATTTTTTCATGTCTCTGGTCCTCAACATAGGCAGAAAAGAATTGATCATGATCTGCTATTTAATATTATTTGAATTAATTATGGTGAGTAGTTTTTATTAATGATTTTAACATAAAATTTAAATCACCAAAATAATTGAATTAAAAAGGTCATTGAAAGGAATATTTTACTTTTACCACTTATTTGAAGTGTTGAAAGATAGATCAATGAATAACTATACTCCTAATATTCACAGTACTAATGACATTCTTTTTTAGAGGAAAAAATTCACTACTGAAGTCACCATGCATAGCTCAATACCAGTTCTCCAAAAAGACATGATCCAAAGTGCTATACATGAAAACAAGCCTTATTTATCTTGGGGCACAAGCATAGGGGAAATAAAGAAACAATGCCAGAGGTAAGAAGAAAGGGGTAGGGTGGGGTGAGTTATGTCAAGGCATCAGAACAATTATCAATCAATGTGTCAGGCACTGTGCACAATGCAGGGGATACAAAGAAAGGCACAAGTACAGTCCCTGTTCTCAAGTAGGTCATATCCTAATTTTGAGTAACAAATCCAAAAGAGCTTGTAGAAAGTAAGCTTCTTTGGCCTCTCTGGAGCTTCTTCTGACTGTTTTCCATTATTCCCAACCATGCAGCAGCACCAGATGAGTATTACATTGAAAAGATGTGCATTTGTAACAAAGAGCTGCTAAGGATTATTGAAAACTGGATTCTTGAAAATTATTGCAAATTTCTAAAATTCATTCCAGACTTCTTTCATCCTCTTATTCAATTCTAAGATTATCCATCTCCAATACCTGTCCAAGGTTTATATATTGGACTGACTAAATCAATATGATGCCCATTTAATAGCATGTCAAAATATGGGCATTATTCATTCTATATGCATTTATTTCTTCCTTCTATTATAAGGCCATTTTTTTGATTGATCATAGATCTTAGTGTAGTCTCAGGGTTCCTAGGATTGATGCCACTAGCATAGTGTCATCCCCAAAGAGGAACATCTTGTGGACCCCCCCTCCCCATCTATAGATTTCCCTCTTCATTTGGCCTTTGTGCAAGACATCTATTTTTATCATCAATGATAGTGGAATTAACACATTGTCAGTAGCCAAGGTAATATATGAAGTGAAATGTCACTTATGATAGAATCAATAATAACTGGCAGACTTGACCAAATACAGAAAAAATCTGTACTAGAAGTAAAACATTTTTTTTACTGTCCTTCAGGGATCATTTCTCAAGGTTTTTGTAAAGAAGGAAAGATTCCAAGATGACAGATGGTACCATTACCAAAAAAAAAAAAAAAAAAAGATGTAGAGTTCATCAACTTTCTCATGTCTATAAAATGCCTTATGTACTTGTGATAAGTATCTGTGATGAACATATGAGAAAGAAATAGGCAAGTTTCAAAAATCATTTTTTCAAGGAGACCACAATTTTATAGTCATGAAAATAATGGAAGGAGTAGTGACCAAAAGATAAGCTCTCACTGGGTTTATTGTTTGCTAATATATAAAAAAAGTTAAGATAGTATAAGATACAACCACCATGGAGATAACTTGGTTTAAGTATCCAACCTGTCATGCAGAGAAACATATGCTTACCAAAGGCATTTTCATTCTTATGAAGGATGTGCTGCTGAAGACATTTAAATAACCCTTTCTCCAAGGGCATTTACCCTTGTACAAATGCTGTATCTATGCAATAGAAAATTGAGATTACAATTAAATTCTGTTAAAGTAGCTTAATCAGGGCAGGGACTAACACTCTATCTAGGTGTCAACATTAAGTTGGGGGCAAGTGCAGGACAGGGAAAAAGAGAAGGGAATCAAGTGGGAGGTGGGGCAGGCTGGTAGCATAGAGCATTTACTACAAGGCCTGAAATTAAAATCAAGGTCAAGCCTAGGACATCAAGCTAAGCTGTAGGACTGGGGCGGGGAGGGGAGGGGGTCAATTTCTTAATTAGAAAGCCAATGCATATATTCAAAGATACAAGTCAGTCTGTCATACAAGTGTAACTGTAGTTGGGATATGCAACCCAGATGGGAGTGGATCCTTGGGTAGTGCGGTGCAGTGGCAAAAGTGGTGGATTTGAAGTCTGTATGATCAACTCATCTAACCTCTTTATACTTTGTTTCTGAAATGTGGATAATAATTCTTGCACTAACCACCTCACTGGATTATTGTGAGGAAAATACTTTGCAAACTTTGAAGTACTATAGATACTGGTTTTACATGAACAACAATATTCCATAGCAATGGCAAGAAATGGAAAAAAAAAAAAGAAAAGATATCACTGAGAAAATGTGTGATAGGAAAAGGAAGTGGGCTGATCATAACACATGAGTGTCGATAGGTGGACAGCTGGTATGCTGATCTGGTACATACAGAATACTGGTCAAATACCATGTTTAGTAGAACCTGTTTGGAGGATCCAAAAACTCCAGCTATATCCATGCTTGTTACTCCTGCTTGACTTGGATCCTTGAACATACACATTGCCTTTCTAACTCTGATTGTAACCCACCCCTAGCCCTTTGACTTTGCTCTCAAGCTTTGTAGCAACTTCTCTACTCTATCACCTTGTCCCAACTTCTGCTCTATGCTCTTGTCCACAATGTATTTTTGACACCTACCTTTAGTGGCAACCCCAAGCCCTGACTCAGCTTCCGTAATGAATAGTAGCTGTCTCCTTTCTCTGTTGGAAAGAATCTAGACGAAAATCTGGGCTTTCCTGCTTAGCTTGAATGCCTTTGTTATGCTGACAGAGCTCCTGACATTTAACTGTTGCCTATTTAGAGCTCTGGTATCTTGACCGACTCCCTCCCATTTAGCTTTTGGTTTCCTGCCCCTTTGCTTATGCACAACCCACACCAAAATGACCTCACACCTTTAGCAGTTGAAATCCTGTCAAGGTCCTGCCCCAATGCCACTTCCTCTATGATGCCTTCCCTGGGCCTCCCAATAAATGGAAACAACCTGGTTTAACACCTTGCTCATACCTCTTAGCAGCATTAGTGACTAAAAGAGAATGATGGAAGAGAATCAATCATAGGAAATAGGGAAGTTGGGAGGAGGGCCAGGAAGTAGGGAGGAGATGAGTTCAGTTTTAGACATGCTAAATTAAAGGCATGAGTGTAAAGTCAATAGACTATTGAAAATGTGAAACTGATGCTCAGTGAAGAGTTTGATAAAGGATACAGATTTGAGAAGAACTCACATAGAGCTGATAGTAGAAGCCACGGGAGTGTATGTGTTTGCTATCGTCTATTTTGTGCTTTAATAATTTTTAAGTCTTATTTCATCTACTAGACATCTAGATGGTACACAGTGGCTTAGAGCTCTGGGTCTGGAGTTAAGAAGCTGGTATTCAGTCATTTCTGTCATGTCCAATTCTTTATGACCTCATTTGAAGTTTTCTTTGCAAAGATACTAGAGTGGCTTGCCATTTCCTTCTCTAGCTCATTTTACAGATGAGGAAACTGAGGCAAATAGGGTTAAGGGACTTGCCCAGAGTCACGCAGCTAATAAGTGTTCGAGGCCAAATTTGAGTTCAGGGAAATGTCTTCCTGACTCCAGGCCTAGCACTCTATCTACTGTGCTACCTAATTGTCCTGGAGTCAAGAAGACCTGAGTTCAAATTTGACCTCAGACACTTACTAGCTGGGCAAGTCACTCAACCTCTGTCTGCTTCAGTTTCCTTAGCTGTAAAATAGAGGTAATAGTAGCGCTTATCTCATAGGTCTATTGTGAGGATCAAATTTAATAATATTTGTAAAATGCTTAGCACAGTGCTTGGCACATAGTAGGTGTTTCATAAAGATTTGTTACCTTTGCTCTCCCCTATTGTTCTTACCCCATATTAGATTATAAACACTGTAAGGTCAGGATCTCTGACTTACTTATCTTTCCTTCTCAACATCTAGCACAGTGCTTTACATTCTTAGTAGTACATATGTAATAAATATTTGATGAATTTAATTTGTTGCTATATTTCTGTCGTCCACAAACTCACCTCAGCGTGCTACATCTCCATCTAAATTATTAGACTCCTTGTCTTGAACTCTTGTGTCCTGGATGATTGCTACTAATCCTCTCTGTCATAGTGGTAATAGTTCATATTCATATAGTGCTTTAAGGTTTGCAAAATTCCTTAAAACTCTTATTTCATTTTATCCTCACAATAACCTTGGGAGGTAGAGTCATACAAAGTTTCCTCTTGAAAGGAACTTATTCCTTTCTGCCTTTTCATTTAGGTTTAGTTCCTTAACATGGAGTAGGAAATGGAAAAGAATATTTAATTATGTCTTAAAATACATTATGTGGAATAACCCATGACCAGGAAGCCTGCTTTAATACAACAGGAGGTCTATATTTCATTTAAGAACTTCCCTGTCATTCTTCTAATGAAGATCCATGTTCTCAAAGGTAATGCCAATGGAACACGAGTTCCATAAGGGGCTGAATAATCAATTGTGTCTATCCTCTGAGAACCAACACGTTAAGGTAAGAAGGCATTCCTCACTGAAGGCTGGCCACTGGGTGATTTGAATTTTAGCTAGAGCAATGAGTTTAAGTCATCTGACTTTTACAAATAATATCCCAGGACACTGAATAACTTTCAGATGTGATTGTTATTCAGTGATATGCAGCTCTGTGACCCTGTGGACCATACTGTCCATGGGGTTTTCTTGATAAAGACAGTGGAGTAGTTTCTCCAGTTCATTTCACAGATGAAAGAACAGAAATAAACAGGGTTAAGTGCCTTGCTTGGGGCCACACAGCTGGTAAATGTGACTTAGGCTAGATTTGAACTCAGGTCTTCCTCACTCTAGACCCAGTACGCTTTTCAGTGAGCCACCTGGCTGTCTCCTTCAGAGGTGATTGCTGAACCACTACTAATAATCTTTGAAGAAGAATCATTGTGAATAGGAGATACTTTACAGTAATGGAAGCAAGCAAACAAATGCCTTGGTATAAAAGAGGGAGAAGGTAAATATTTCAAATTATAGATAATAATTTTGACATTATTTCCCAGTAATGTTTTAGAATAAATTACTAAAGAAATAGTTTGTGGAAAAGAACAGAGGTAATTGATAGGAATCAGCATGAATCCATCAAGAATGAGTCACGACAAATCGATCTCATTTTTTTTAGGGTTGCTGATCTATTAAATCAGGGGAACGTTATTGCTATTGTGTACCTGAATTATAGCAAAGCATTTGAAAAAGTCTCTAATACTACCCTTATAGACAACATGGAGAGATAAAGGTTAGATGATCATACAGTTCCACTTAGACAGCTTTGAAATGAATGACCTAACCCAAAGAATCTTGATCAGTGGATTGACATCAACCTGGAGGGAGGTCTTCAGTGAAATGACACAGGGCTTTATTTATGGTCATGTTCTACTCAAAATATTTACCAATTATTCAACTGAATGCAAAGTTGATATGCTTATTAAATTTTCAGATGACACAGTCAAGAATGATAGCTAAGAGCTGACAGAATCATATTCCAATCATGTTTGACAGGTCATAATTTGGGGCTAAAGCTAACAAAATGACATTTAATAATGTTAAGCGTGAAGTCTCAAATTTGGCTTAAAAAAACCAGTTGCATTAAGTCCTGAATAGGGGGGAGACAGAGATAGATAGATAGATAGATAGATAGATAGATAGATAGATAGATAGACAGATAGATAGATAGAGCCAGAAAACAATTCATATGACAAAGACCCAAGAATTTTAGTGCATTGAAAACTCAATTTATGACAACAATGTAATGGGAATAAAAATTAATGTAGTAGCCAGGTAAGGTGGCTCACACCTATAATGTATTCTGCTGGAGTTCTGAGCTACAGTAAGCTAAGCCAATTGTTTGTCCTCACCAATGGACACCAATATGGCGAGCCCCAAGAACCAAAGGCCACCAGGTTGCCTAAGGAAGGGCAAACTGGCCCAGGTCAGAAAAATGAAGTAAGTTCTGTTCCAGATAGTAGTAGCACACGTTTTCGGAGTCCCTGTCAAACTTCTAAGGCTGAGTGAGATAGGGATGTCTAGTCCCCCCAAAACCCATAAAACCTAATGTGATC
Source organism: Phalanger gymnotis (assembly GCA_028646595.1). Lineage (NCBI taxonomy): Eukaryota > Metazoa > Chordata > Mammalia > Diprotodontia > Phalangeridae > Phalanger > Phalanger gymnotis. Next base: position 491,677,582 of record CM053622.1, read on the forward strand.
AATTGAAGGAGAAAGATAGATTTGTGTTATCAGATAGTGAGAAAATTCCCTCCACCAATGAAGATCAACAAATTTATGGTCCTAACCTTGAGTGTTAAGTGATTTAATTTTTGCCCAGCTTCATATAGCCCTTATCTGACAGACAAAACTTGAATCCTGGTCTTCCTCACTCACGTAGCTCTCTAGTCATGATTTCCTTCAACATGATCTTAGACTGTCTTAATAGAAATACAGTGTCTAGAATTAAGTAGATGATCAAGCTACTCTATATCTTCCTGCTAAGATTGAACTTTAAGTCACGTTCTGGCCATGAGTTCTTCATGCTATATTTTAGACCAGATAACAATACAACTGTGACACTTCTAAGTCACCTTTGCCCTAGGATCAGAACTTGTCTGATGGTATGATAATCATTCACTACCTCTGACTTTCCACAGTTGAACTATGGTGTCTATTTTAGCAGAATCCTATGGAAATTTTGCAATAAGTAGTTCTGAGACAATTTCTGTCTAGATTCCTGGCTGGCACTTTGGGCTACCATGTCCCAGTGTGACCAAATCAAACACATTCAGGAGTAGAGAGAGCTTTGGACAAAAGTTAATCCAGTATTGGCTCCCCAAGAAAGTCACTAACCACACTACAAATTGTTCATTCTCACCAACGCTCCAAACAAGCCCACTTTGTCTCTCAAATGCTTTTAAGTGGTAAAAAATATGTCCTCCAGAATTAATCTGAGAGCCATGCTGTTATTCTTGCCATTTTCCCCTCCAGTTGTGTTCTCTTTATGTTGGTGAGCAGGCTTTTCTGTACTCAAGTTAACAGTGCAAAGATAGAGTTAGTCAAGGAAAATTATAAAACTCTAATGAATACACAGAAATATCTAACTGCTCATTTGGTTTATTACTATGAGAGGACGTAGATTTTTTTTTAATACCCCAAAGACTTTGACTGTTACTACCAAATTTGCTGACTGCTTTTTGTATGACCTTTGGCAATTCACATGATTCTGAGGTTCAGTTTCCTCAGGCATAAAAGGGGGCATTATAATTTGCATTACCTACTTCACAGGGTTGTAATGCGGCAAGCACTTTGTGAATTGTAAAATGCCTTATTAATGTGAGCTTAGTTTTCTTGTTGCTATTTATTCAGCCTAGTGAAGCCTTTGTACATAGAAGGACATAATAAGTCTTTGTGAATGAAACCAATTTTGATTAGTAGGGATTGTAGAAAGAATGGGTTCCAGGTATAGAGGATGGAATAGCAAGATTATAGAGCTAAAAAATAGAAAGGACCTCAGATGTCATCTAACCTAACCTCTTCATTTTGCAGATGAGAAAATAGAAGCTAATAGAAATTAAATAATTTGCCAAAGGTCACATAAATATCAAGGGTGCAATTGCAACCCAGATCCTCTGTCTTTGAAGCCAATGTTTTTTTTCATTGTTTGTTTCTCTAAGTGTATATTCCATATTCAGCCTTGGATTATAATTTTTGTTTTTGTAACCCTAGTCCTAAATAAGAGACCTGGGACACAATAGATACTTAATAAATACTTGTTGATTGATTGTAAAAAAATTATTTGACTTCACTAGATTGAAAGTTCTTTGAGGATAGTGGATTTTTCTTACTCACTTTTGTATCCTTCATAAAACCTAGGACAGTAATCTTTTGTACAATGATATCTTTTCAAATCTAAGGCAAACCATTCATTATCACAGTAATGCTGATCTATGCTCCAACCACTGATGCCCAAGAGGCCAAAATTGATCAGTTCTATGAAGACCTGTGATATCTTCTTCTAACAAAACACACACACACACACACACACACACACACACACACACAAAGATGTCATATTCATCATAGGGCATTGGAATGCTAAAGTAGGAAATCAAAAGATAATTTGGATAATAGGCAAGTTTGACCTTGCAGTACAAAATGAAGCAGGGTAGAGACTAACAGAGTTTTGTCCGGATAACTTGCTCATCATAGCAAACACTTGAAAAAGATGACTCTATACGTGGATGTCACCAGATGGTCAATATTGAATTCAGATTGATTATATGCTTTGCAACCAAAGGTGAAGAAGCTCTATACAGTCAGTTAAAACAAGACTTGGACTGATTGTGGCTCAGATCGTGAACTTCTTATTGCAAAGTTCAGATTTAAATTGAAGAAAGTAGGGAAAACCATCAGAGCATTTTGATATGACCTAAATAACATCTCCTAATGAATATGAAATGGAAGTGATGAGTGGATTTAAGGGATTAGATCTGATAGATAGAATACCTAAAGAACTATGGATGGAGGTTTGCAACATTGTTCAGGAGGCAACAAAAAATTGAAAGAACAAGAAAGCAAAATGGCTGTTCAATGAGATTTTATAAATAGCTGAGGAAAGATGGAAAATGAAAGGGAAAGATATACCCAACTGAATGTAGAATTTCAGAGAACAGAAAGGAGAGATAAAAAGGTTGCCTTAAATGAGTAATGCAAAGACATAGAAGAAAACAATAGAATGAGAAAGACAAGAGATCTCTTGAAGAAAATTAGAGATATCAAAGGAATGTTTCATGCAAAAATGGGTATGATAAAAGGAAAAAATTGTAGAGACTTAATAGAAGTATTTTATATATATATGTGTATATGCATATACACATATATGTATATATATACATATATATATATAAAGAAGTGGCAAGATTACACAGAACTATACAAGAAAGATCTTAACATCCCCAAGAACCACAATGGTAGGGTTACTGATCTAGAGGCAGACATCTTAGAGAATGAAGTCAAGTGGGCTTCAGGAAGCATTGCTAACAATAAGGCTAGATATGGAATTCCAGCTGAGCTATTTAAAATCCTAAAATATGATGCTATTAAAATGCTGCTCAATATGTCAGAAAACTTAGAAAACTCAACAGTGGCCACTGAATTGAAAAAAAAATCACTCTACATTCCAATCCTAAAGAAAGGCAATGTCAAAGAATGTTCAAATTAGCAAACAATTGTGCTTGTTCCACCCACCAAAAAGGTTATGCTTAAGACTCTATCAGGTAGACTTTGGCAATATGTGAACAGAGAATTACCAGCAGAGCCAGCTGGTTTTCGAAGAGGCAGAGAAACTGGGACAAATTGAGAACCTTTCCTGAATGTTGGAGGAAGCAAGAGAGTTACAGAAAAAAAAAAATCTAATTCTGCTTCATTGACTATATTGACTTCATTGACTACATTGACTGTGTGGATCACAACAAAATGTGGCAGGTTCTCAAAGAGATGGGAGTACCAGATCATCTTACTTGTCTCCTCTCAGGATCCTGCATGTGAGCCAAGGAACAACAGTTATAACCTTGCTGACAAAGCTATGATTTTTCCAGGAGCATCATACGGCTCTGAGAGTTGGACAACGAGGAACCTGAACTCTGCAGAATCAACACTTTTGAACTTTGGGGCTGGAGAAGACCTCTGAGAGTTTCTTGGGCAACATGAGATCAAGTTGGTAAGTACTTGAAGAAATTAATTCAGACTGTTCATTGGAAGGTCAAATACTGAATATGAAGCTTAAACCCTTTGGCTATGTGATAAGGAGTCATGACTCATTGGAAAAGACTCTTATGTTGGAAAGTATTGAAGGCAAAAGAAAAATGGGACAGCAGAAGATGAGAAGGGTAGATAGCATCATGGAAGCAATGAACATTAGCTTAGACATTAAGAGACAATGGAGGATAGAAGGGCCTGGTGTGCTATAGTTCATGGGGGCACAAAGAGTCAAACATGACTTAACAGCTGAGCAACAGCAATAGATATTGATTAAAATGAATTTGATTTCCATATGGTGAATGCATTTGGTTGTTGAAATTGCAGAAGTTAAAAAGATATTCTACCTGTTGCTTAGATTAAGTGGGATAATATTTGCAAAGCACTATGTACCTGGAATATAGTAGATGATTAATAAATATTTATTCCCTTCCTCCCTTTTTGCCTTCATATGATAATTTTTTAGAAAAAAAATCTCTTAGTTGAAATAAACTGATAGAAAAGCTGCACACAAGGAGGCCTATTAACCTATACTTTTTCCTTTTCTTTATTCCTCTTTTCTGTTTCTCCTGTTGTCTTTTACTTCCTCTGCATCCTCAAAACTGTCTTCTGAATTTCTTGAATGTGACTAATAACAGTAGCAACAGTAGCTCACATCTGTATTCTGCTTTAAAGCTCTAAAAGCATTTAAAATACAAAACCTTCACCTTAGGCAGCAAAAGCACCATATTGCCACCCCCATTTTGCAGACTAGGGGAAAGAGTTGAATAAGCATTTACATAGAGCCTACTATGTGCCAGGCACTGCCCTGCCCTAGCTAAGCACTTTTTTTTTTTTACAAATATTATCTCATTTTAATCCTCACAATTCTGTGAGGTAGGTGTTATTATTATCGTTTTTTTGGGAAAAAGCTAGTAAATGTCAGAAGCCAGATTTGAGCTCAGGCCTTCTTGACTCTGGGCTCAGCATTCTTTTCACTGTGCCATCTGCTCTAGAAAAATGAAACTTAGAGAGGTTGAGACATACCCATCCATTACTCTCTAGGCATGGCTGACCCTTTGATGAGTTGGGCTCCGTTCACATGGAAACACCCTCCCTGCCTGGGGGCTGAGTGCCATTTCCTATTTAAGCAGGTAAAAGTATTTTCTCCCTTGCCCAAGTCAAGTAAGATCAAAAAGAGCATAGAATATCCTTTAATAGAGATTATTCTTAGTATAAGTGTTGCCTTAGGCAACGATCTTATTTTATTTCTTGTTCTGAAATATGAATTTTGTCCTTAGCAAACTGCAGCTTACCTCTGGGTCTGTGTATTTGTGTATCTGACTGAAAAACAGTATTTTGCAAAAAAAAAAAAATGCTTTTATTTAAATAGGGAAGAAAAAAAGATTGGATAAAGATGTCAAATACCTGTGGATTTTTGGCAACATGTCGCTATCCCACAGGGCTCAAAAGGGAAATCCTCTTTTAAGCCCCAACGGCACCTCTTGGAAATACCAAGGGGCTCACCGGGAAGCTGCTTGTTGTCCTTTTTTCTCTTTAGCTCCATTACACCAGCCTCTTAGATTCTGAAGGCTTCAAAAAGTCTTGTTTTGATATCGTGACTCATTTTTGAAAAATCCACATCAGTGTAAGAAATGCTACCAGCTAAGATTTCTATCACAATGGGTCCATTCTTGCATGGCGACAATAGGCCTGGGGAAAGTCAAGCTTGACTTCAAAGTCCAAAGTTCTGAGCCACTGGAAGCTCAGCTTTTGAGAGATACAGTCCCTATTCAGACCTTCTTTTGTGAATTGGTTTCTTCTTTCAGGTGTACCCACTGTTTCTGCTTGGAAAGTTCAGCAACCCACGACTCAGTCCTCAGAGCTCACAGTGTTCTTTTGTTTGAGAAAGCCCCTGAAACAAAGCTGCTGAGCACCTACGTCTGTATGGATATCAAACAACGGACCTAGTTCTGTCTGTATTCTAGTCATGTTCCCCCAGTAGATAGTGCTATTCTGCCTATCTGAGGAGCATGGGAAATTGCTCCAGGGCATGTAATTGTTATTGTGACTGCTGAAGAAGTGCCATTCCTGGCCTTGTAGCAACATTCCACCTGAAATCCCAGGCATAAGCAGGATCCAGGATAATTTCTGAGGCTATCATCTGAATGTCACTGCCTCGAGGCAGGGGGGAGGCCTTACTAGAAACGCAGTGAGGTATAATATAAAGAGTACTGACTTTGATTTTACTGGGTCTGCTTCAGTTTCTTCGTTCTCTGTGAGCTCATTCTCATTTATAGCAATGGCTACTTCTCTCCCCACAGTTATAGGGGTGATCCTGAGAGGCTGGGACTTTTAGTACTGTCATGTATGAACCATCTGAGGGTCTTCCCCTCTCAGACTGATTTTTTTTTATGAGTAGGTAAAAGAGGCCATTTCCTCCCTCATTTCTAATCACGAATGGTCATTACCTCAGACAAACTGAGACCTGGGAAAGACCTTATCTCACAAAGGCCAACATCTCCCACTGCATCTAAGGCCATCTCCAGTTGTCCTTATCTATATCTTGTTGGATATAGATGGACCCAGATGGCTTCAGAGTGACTTTGCACAGCCCTGCCTCACTTAAATCCAATTCACTTGCAAATCATGGCATCACCTTCCTGATGTCACCGGCCCTCCTCAAGAAGGAAGGATAAACAGCAACAATAACTATGTATTCTCCAATGTTGAACAACCATCTGGCATCAGTGAACTTTTACAAGAGAGTATTTACTGAGAACTTTTGTTAAAATAGTAGACACAAAACAATCCCCCAACCCTAGGGTCCTACTCCCCCCACCTTATATAGAAGGGGAGAGTCCCTGGAGAAAGTAGTGAGGTAACATGGAGAAAGCATGAGTCAAGGGGTAATTCGTGACTCCTGGCCCTAGGAGTCCTTCTCTAACTTTGAAGAGTCTCATCTTTGGGACATTCTTTCAGGAATGGGGGTGGAATCCCTCCCAGGCTGAATGGGACTGGCTCTTTGGTAGATGCTGTATCTTGTGTGTTGTGTCAGTCCGCTGCTAAGGTTGGGTCATTAGGTCATTCAGATGCTGTGTTGGCTCATCTGGCTGAGCTGCCGTCACCAGAGGCAATGGTTGCTAATGGAAACTTTTTTTTAATGTATTTCTCATTCTCACCAGTTGCCAGGGCACTGCCCTCCCAGGATACTTGTTAACCTAAGATCAGGAAAGACTAAACACAATATAATCAGAAGTGCCATGCATTCATGGCTATATGAATGGGAGACATGGAAGCTAATACTCCTCCCACATCTAGGGGCTCATAGGCCTTCTTACTACTAGGAAGAAAAAGAACCCACAAAAAGCTGAGGGAGGAGTGTATTAAGCAATTTGTATACAAATTGCACAGCCTCTTGAAGCATCAGTTTTTCCAGCCTCAAGGTCCTTGGGGGCTTTCTACACACAAACATACACATACATGTATGCACACACACGTGCACACATACACACACAGATACCACAAAGTATCAAATCCAAGAGTCATAATGCCCAACTGGTTTCCTGGTTTCCATGAGTTAGACTGGCAACCAGCAGATAGTAGCTGCTAGTGTTGTAAGGACTGGGATTTCAGCTGAAAAGAAAAGGGGGTGAAGGGTAGAATATCCATGAAAAATGAGGGAGTTGAATTGGATAACTTCTAAGGTTCTCTTCTAGCACTAATAAATGACCCTATTGCCTTATACCTAGATATTCATACACACATTTTTATCAAGAGCATATTCTGAAAAAAAAAAAAAGCTGGCATAGCTATTTCCTCCCTGTCCACCTTTATTCTTTTTTTTTTTGTAAATAGTATTTATTTTTTTTTCAATTACATGTAAAGATGGTTTTAAGCATTCATTTTTTAATAAGATTATGAGTTTCAATTTTTTTCTCTCTCCTTCCCTCCCATCCTCCCCCTCAAAAGATGGCAAGCAATCTGATAAAGGTTATAAATGAGCAATCATGTAAACATAGTTCCATAAGAAACAGAACAAAAGGGAAAAGGCATGCAAAAAAAATTGTTTAAAGTGAAAATAGTATACTTCGATCTGCATTCAGGCTCCACGTGGATAGCATTTTCCATCATGTGTCTTTTGAAATTGTCTTGGATCATTGCATTGCTGAGAAGAGCCAAATCTATCAAATTTGATCATTGTACAATGTTGCTGTTACTGTGTACCATATTCTCCTGGTTCTGCTCACTTCACTCCTCATCAGTTTGTGTAAGTCCAGGTTTTTCTGAAATCTGCCTGCTCATCATTTCTTATAGCACAACAGTATTTCATTATATTCATATGCCACAGCTTGTTCAGCCATTCCCCATTTGATGGGCATTCCTTCAATTTCCAATTCTTTGCCACCACTAAAAGGGCTGCTATAAATATTTTTGTACGTGTTTGTCCTTTTCCCTTTTTTATGATTTCTTTAGGATACAGACCTACCAGGGGTATTCTGTATGAAAGGGTATGCACAGTTTAGTTGCCCTTTGGGCATAATGCCAAATTACTCCGCAGAATGGTTGGATCGGTTCACAACTGTACCAACAATGCATTAGTGTTCCAGTTTTCCCACATTTTCTTTAACATTTATCATTTTCCTTTTCTATCATACCAGCCAAACTGATAGGTGTGAGGTGGTACATCAGAGTTATTTTAATTTACATTTCTCTAATCAAGTGATTTAAAGCATTTTTTCATATGACTATATGTAGCTTTAGTTTCTTCATCTGCAAACTGCCTGTTCATATCCTTTGACCATTTATCAATTGGGGAATGACTTAGAATTAGTATTCTTAGAAATTCAACTTTGTTTTCTATATATTTTAGAAGTGAGGCCTTTATCAGAGATACTGGCTATAAAAATTGTTTCCTAACTTTCTGCTTTTCTTTTAATCTTGGTTGCATTTGTTTGTGAAAAAAATTTAATGTAATCAAAATTATCCCTTTTGCATTTCTTAATGTTCTCTATGTCTTGTTTGATCATAAATCCTTCCATTCTCTATAGATCTGACAGGTAAACTATTCCTTGTTCTCCTAATTTTCTTATTGTCTGCCTTTATTCTTAAGCAAACATGCACAATACTGGATAATCAAAGATGATCTTTGGTGGTGGGGGCTGTTGGGGAGGAGGCTCTGTGCATGTGGGATGGGGGAAGAAGGTTTAAATGTTGAGATTATACATTGATCTTTTCTGGCAGGATTGTAGGTGTTATTAATGACTTCCCCTTTTCTTCTTAGTTTCCCTCAGCTCACTAACTGGGCACAGGTTTTCTTTAACCCATTCCTTTTTATGGATTGTTTAATATGAACTCCTTTACTAATGCTGATCAATATCTTCTCTACAATTTATATAGCCTTAAAGAGCAGCCTTGATTGCCCAGGGTCACAGTTAGTATATGTTAGAAGCAGCACTTGTAGCCAGGTCTTCCTAACTCTTAGGTCAACTCTTTTATGTGAAATAGCTGGTTACCGTTCCTTCCTACCCATTCTTTAAGACTTGAGGAATAGCTGACTCCTCCACCCAGCTAGCTGCTGTTTAATGTGACAGTCAGGGGTTAGGGGAATTGTTCAACTGTGAATAGCTTTCTTCCCTTGAGGCCAATGAGTTTCTGAGATGCTTAAGAACCACTGCACAGGGAGTTTTAAAGGATGTTTAAGGAACTGTGGTGCCCTCACAGGTTACTAAGTGTTGGTCTTTGATTTTGGAGGAATAATGGCCTTACTCAGGGAAGATATAAAGAATGCCTCCTTAACAAAGACTTGCTTCTCAAAGGAAGGGCAGGGACCTTGGCTGGCTGTTTGCTCAGTCTGAGAAACTAGAATTGGCTAAAATATACTTTTGAGGGTGCTAGTTAATGAGCTGACACAGACATAGCACTTTATTGCTCCAAAATTTTCCACACTAGAAAAAGCCCACAAGCCCAAATGTATATCTACCACTTCCCACTGATTTTTAACTTTTCAAACTTTTGGTTACTACAATTCTCAGGAGAATCTGTGAGGTTTAGTAAAGAGAGGTCTGGACGTGAAGCTAGAAGTCTTATATTTCAAGATTTAGTTCCATTATTGGATAAAAGAATCAGCCTTCTCCACCTCAATTCTCTTGTCTGGGTATTGAGTTTAGTCACTCATTTACACAGTAGCTTTTATTAAGAACTTACTATGTGCCAGACATTGTACTAAGTATTGGGGATATGAGAAAAGGCAAAAAAAAAATGCCTGTGAGGAGTATTCATGGTGAAGAAAAAAAGGTGAGAAATGGGAAATGGAAAGGGGAGGGATGGGAGGTGGGGTAGGATGAAGTGGTGCCTGGGAGAAAGATGAAGCTGATGTTGAGAGAACAGAAAAAGCAAGCAAGTGTGCAGCCCTCCGTGTGCCTGCGTAGATGCTAAACAAATGGAGGCGGAGAAGAACAGACTATGGTAGAACTTCAGTCGTGGAGGCAAGACTCCCAGGTCAGGACGCCCCTCAGCCATCAGAAAACGATTCGTGTCAATCTGAAAGAAGTTTTGACTGGATTTTCCAAAATAAAGCAGACAGTCAGAAGACACCTAATTCAGAGTTAGAAGAGAATAGATTAGAGAGGAAAGCTGAACCACTGAGTGATGAGATCCCTTGGTCTGGAAGGGATCAAGGCAGATAAGGAAAGGCTATAGAGAAGGGCATATGGAAGACTACTGATGCTTTACCCCGTTAGTCTTGTCCTGGCAAAAATGAGCTGAGGCATCGACATAAATGAATCATTCAGTGTTTGCCAATTTTCTTTAGAAGAGTAACTTCAAGTGGTCTCCCAATATAGAATGTGAAAACTAATTCCCTCATTCAATTTGTAGGTCATTAAATCCAACCTCTTCATTTTATAGATGGGAAACTCTGAGGCAGGGGATTTATGATTTGCCTAAAGTCACAAGCAGCGACCATATGTCACTGGAATTCAAATCTAGGTCCTCTGACTCCAAATCCATGAGAAGTTATATAGCAATAGTCAGAAAAAAAATCTACATAAATTTTGTCATGGTTTTAAATATTTAATTTAGATAAAGATGTTTTATTCATTTTTATCATCGCTGACTTCTTTCTTCATTACCTTCATTATCTTTAAGCATTGCTGATCTTTATAGGGTATTGCCCTACTTTACAGGGTATTTTGAGAAGGGAATTCCATTCAATCATCAAAGGAATAATTTTGGAGCTCCTATACCATGAAATTTTGCTGTATACTGAGCACACCAAAGTGAAAATGGAAATAAATAGTTCTTGACCTCAACTGGCTTTCATATGACTTACTAGAGGGCTACCCTCACAAGGTGGTTGTGATGGTCAAGTGCCAATGTCTGTAAAGAACTTTGCAAACCTTTAAACTCTCTAAAAATGCTGATGTAACAGTGACTCCCCAGAGCCCCAGTGCTGGAAGGTCAGGTATATTTCATTTCAACTCATCACAGGGTTCTTCAGTACTCTCAAGATGTTTTGAGAGAATTTAGTCTGTCTGCCATTTGTTTGAGCCACCAGTGACTGTATTCCTCCATTTTTAGGGGTCCTCTGAACCCCAGTTCCACTTAACCATTTAATAGTTAAAGTAGCTTTTATGAGGGCAACTAGGTGGTGCAGTGGGGTCTGGAGTCAGGAAGACTTGAGTTCAAATCCAGCCTCAGACCCTTACTAATTGTGTGACCCTGGGCAAGTCACTGAACCCTGTTTGCCTCAGTTTCCTCTATCTGTAAAATGACCTGGAGAAGGAAATGGCAAACTACTCCAGTATCTTTGCCAAGAAAATCCCAAGAATCAGACATGACTGAACAATGACCACAAAGCTTTTATGAAGGAATACTTACTTTGAAAGTATAGAAAGGACAAACATATAAACAATTTCCCACATACACACACCTGTGGAGCATAAACCCCAACCACCTTATACTACCTCATCTGAAGAAGTGAGCAGGATTTGTTTTACAGCCCAGTTTAGTTTATAGTATGGTTCTACCAACTTCCAAGTCCAAAGCCCCTCAAACTTTAGTCCCAGCACCTGCCTTCTCAGTACTTCCTTGCTAAGTGGCAGCAATATATCCAGGCAGAATTCTGATTCCAAGATCATGATGTTTCAAGCTCCGAGGCCCAGGGACTCCACCAGCTACAACCAGAACTGAAAGGACAAATAAACGTACCAAAATCTGAAGTCCAATCCTCAGGGCCTCAGGAACTAGATGGGAAGGGAAGAACGTAGCCCTTTCTTACATAGCTCAGTGCATGGTGCCTGAGCTTCAGGTGAAGAGGAACTTAACCCTCTGGAAGACAGAGGACAAAAAAGAGTAACGTTATCTCAGACTAGTGGTTTTAAAGATGTGGCCTGTTTTAGCTATATAGTCCGTGGAAAGAAGCTGCTCCCAGACCCATGGAGGGGAATATTTTCTCCCAGAAGCAGATCCTTGCCACCTCTAAGATGGTCTACCATCATAGGTGATTTGGGCATGTGCAGCAAATTCCCATTATATTTTTTCTCTTATTTTAAATATTTGCCAGTCCTGGCAAAGAGGCAGGGGTACATTTTGAACACAATCTTTTTCTTTGTTTCCAATTGAGGACAATCCTCTGGGGTCTCTGAGGAGGCATAAGCAAAGTTCTTTCCCTTGTTTCCGCAATGCCATACAGGAAAGAGACTCTAAAAGGGTTAATGTCGAATGATAATACACCAGCTACCATTATTATTGCCATACATAATTTACTCATAAAAGTAGAATACAGGGTCATTGGAGAATGGTGAGAATAAAAACCCATGAGAGTATGGGCACAGTGAAGGGCTTCCTGGAGGAGGCAGTGCCTGAACTGAACCTTGGAGGAAGATAAGAACTGTGATTGGCAGAATCAAAATATGGTTTCTGTAAATTCATGGAGATGAGAGATAGGATGTTGAATTCAAAGAAGAGCAAGTAGCCCAGTTTGGCTAGAAAATGATATATGTGAAGGAGAGTCATGCACTCAGGCTGAAAAGGTAGGTTGGAGCCAAACTATGGACTACCTGTAATGGCAGGCTGAGGGAGGAGTCTAGATTTTATCCTAGAAGCACAAGAAGGAACTCATTGAAGATTTCTTTGGGAAGAAGGGAGGAAGGAGGGGATGATTAGACTTATTCCTTAAGAAGATTATTTTGGCAAGTTGGTAGAGAATGGAATTAAAGAGGAGAGGGAATTGTGGCAGGGAAATCAATTAGAAGGCTATTACAATAGTCTAGGGGAGAAGGGAAATGATGCTGGAGTTGCTATGGGAAGAATCAGTAGGACTTGGCAACTGGTTGGATAGGGAGGAGGGGAAGGTAGAAGGAAGAGTCATTTGGTTGACTGAAAGGACAGTAGTAAATTCAGTAAAAATAGGGAAAATGGAAGGAGAGGCAGACTTAGTAGAAGAAAAATTTAATTTCTGACGCACCAAATCAGAAGTGTAGGATTAGAACTTAGAAGGCCAAGTTGGATATGGCTATGTATAATTTACACATATGTGTGCTATATCTCTATGCTATATATAATATATACCTCTGTGTGTGTGTGTGTGTGTGTGTGTGTGTGTGTATTTGAGAATCTAAATACAGAACTCAAGTTTTTGGCCTGAAAGATGTCTAGTTCAACCTCTTCATTTTAAAAAGGAGAAAACTGACTTTCAGGGAAGTTAAATAATTCGCCTAAGGAAATAGTGATAGTTAGTGCCAAAATTGATAAATGTGAAATTGAATAAGAACACCAAGAGAGTTTTAAGAGAAAAGAATAGAGGCTGAAAATTGAACTCTATGAAATAACTATATTTAATCTTTAGCTATGGGTCCAATCTTTTTCTTAACCCAGTGTCATAAGTCGTGGACTTCATTAGACTGTGACCTCTGAGAGCAGAGACTGCCTTTTGCCTTCCTTTGTATCCCAAGTGCTTAGCACAATGGCTGGTGCATAGGCTTTTAACAAATGTCTATCGGCCTATGAACTAGACTCTACTTGGGGCCCTCTCCCTGAAGGAGTGGATTTTTATTTTTTTAAGGAGTGGAATTTTAAAACTCCATGTTACCAAAAGTATGCCACCAGCATTTTAAGGTTTCCATGACATTATAGACATATTCTTACCCTCCTCTCTTTCCTAATCATTTATTAGGCTCATTCCACAAAGTAGTGGAGTGGAAAGTCCTGTATTTTGGAAAGTCATCAAACTTGGGTTTGAATCCTGGTTCAGTTACCTGTTACCTGTGAGATGTTGGATAAGTGATTTCTCTTTTCTGGGCTATTGGTTTCTCATTTCTAAAATGAAAGAGTTGAATTAGAAGATCTTAAAAATCTTTCGTGTCTCTAAATTTAATATCCTATGGCCACACACCATCCGTAAGAGGAAGGGAGAAGAGTTTGGTGAAACACAGTATAAAATAATTTACTGCTGATAGTCCAAGAGCTATGAGGGCTGAGTAAAGGCCATAGGATTTGATGATTAGATCTCTGGGTAGTTTGGAGAGAGCATTTTCAACAGAATGATGAAATAAAAATGGATTTCAAGGGATTGGGGAGTAAAAAAACAGTGAATAAATAGAAGCATCAGGTATAGACCACTTGTCTGAAAAGTTTGTCAATAAAAAGCAAGAGAAAAATAAAATAGATATAGGGATGGCAGCTGAAATATCATTAAAATGAAATTATTCCTTGTTTAATTTATAGGATCATAGAGTTTAGAGCAGAAAGCCATCTTTATAGGTCACAGTATCATAGAGCCTAAAGGGACCTCAGAACTCATTTAGCTTTACCTCATCATTTTACAGATGAAATGGGGTCACAAGGAGTTGGACACGACTGAAAAACACCTGAGCACCACCACTCTGTGCTACCTAGCTTGGGCAAGTTAGTTAACCTCTTTGTTCTTTAGTTTCCTGATCTCTAAAGTGGAGTTAATTAGAGAGGTTGTGACTGAGCTAAATAGTCACAGAGGTAGTAAAAGACAGACTTGGGATATAAACCCTGGTGCTTTAATTTAGTCTATGCTTACAGATAGGAAAACTGAGGTCTAAAGAAGTTTAATGACTTGGCTAAGGTCACATAGAGGCAGCCAGGTGGCACAGTAGATAATTTGATTCATGTAGTTTTTAGACAGAATAAATATTTTCAGATATATAAATACATGCAGAAAAAAAGGGCAGCTAGATGATGCAGTGGATAGAGTGCAGGGCCTGGAGTCAGAAATTCATCCTCCTGAGTTCAAATTTGGTCCTGGATACTAGCTGTGTCACCTAGGGCAAGTCACTTAAACCTGTTTGCCTCAGTTTTCTCATCTGTAAAGTGACCTAGTGAAGGAAATGGCTCATATTTCCAGTATCTTTGCCAAGAAAACCCCAAATGGGGTCACAAGTTGTCGAACATGACTGAAAAACAACCAAACAACGAAAAAGATCACATAGGCAACAGAGCTGAATTTGAACTTGGGTCTTATTCTAGAGCCAGTGATCTAATACAAAGTATAGACAACATACAGCACTTACCCTGCATGGAGATCATAGACTAATAAACAACTTCACATACCAATAGATAATTACAACGCATGATAATTGTATGATGGGTGTGAAAAATATGGTTCTGTGAGGTCTAGACAAAAAGCTATTTCTTCCCAAAGAGATCAACCTTGTAAAAGTCAGGTTTTGGAAGCATTTCTTCTGCCTTCACCCCCAGGCAAAGAGAAAAGAAAACAAATAAAAGATTCTTCTATAGTTAACATACATATATGTATACATACATATTAGAAGATTTGACCCAAAATGGCATAGATTTCAATAGAAATCATAATATTATTCAATTATAATTTTGATTGTGCTCAGGGCTGAGTCAGTATCTCTAAATTTTTAGACCTAGCCTATTTGGTGTCTCCTTAGCTTTGACTGCTATTAGCAGTGGCAACCATTGAGATTTGTGAATATGTCTCATGCCCATAATATTGTGCTAAGCATTATGTCTCAGTTTCCTTATCCTTGACATCTTTAATTAAGTGGATCGAGCACTGAGCATTTGATTCCCCAGAAGTACATTGCTTTGACTTCTCTCTCATTGGAGAGGTGCCTTTTGTGTCTCTCACTCTTTGACTTTCTATCTAGTCCTAAAGCCATAAGAAGATGGAGGAAAATTAGAAAATAGATAGTCACGGCAAAATGCAGTAGATACTTCCTAGATTGTCTCATAGTCACCATTCAGCCCTATTCTCTTCCACTGGATGGGGAAATGCATCCCTGGTGTCCCAACATAAAGACAGAGGCCCATATCCGCTCACTACAGGAGTGATCATAGCACCATTGAAGCTATCATTAAGGCACTGAAAACTAGGAATGAATGGATTAATGTAAAAGGACTTCATTAGTTCTTGCCATGTGCCAAATACTCTTAGTAAATGCTGTGGATACAAATAAAACAATGAGAAAGTTCACAAAGAGCTTGTTCTCTAAGTCTGGGAGAAATACATAGAGGAGGGTACAGCTGCCTAGAATGGCCCTGAAGTTATAGGGGGACAGTGTCAGGGGAAAAGATAGTGCTTGAGGCCTTGAGGCATAGGCACTGGTCAGATGGTAAGGTCTGTGGGAACACAGGATGTACTTCTAGGGTATGTGTAACGTTGATGGACCTTCAGCTTACCAGAAGGACTGTGATCATTCACGCCCTGCTAATCTAGGCAGTGTGAGAAGCCATGTCTGATCAGAAGGCTGAAAAACCTGTAGGGGAGTTGGCCTGTTACTACTGGGAAATTAGAAATGGGACTGAGGATCTGAGTTCTCTCTCATAAGGATGGGGATGAGGGGTTCAGTGTCCAGCCAGGAGAGGGGAAGGAGATGGGAGTGTTGTCTGGAAGGTCAAGGGAAAACACCAGTATTACTCTAAGGATACCCCTTCCCTAACTGAGGTAACTTACCCTCAAATGTGAGTTAAGGAATGCTTAAGAACCATATTCTCAGATCTGAATCTAGTCACAGGATCATAGGATAAAACCTTTAGAGGTTTTCTAGTCCATCCAACCCTCTTATTTTACAGATGAGGAAACTGAGGCCTATTTATAAGTTATGCAACTGATCTACTGTCATGTAAGTAGCAAATACTAAGTGGTAGAGTTGAAATTTGAATTTGAGTCTTTGGACTCCAAGTTCAGAGCTCTTGCTACTACACCATGAATCGGCTCCCTTGCACACTTCTGTTCCCCAATTAACTCAGACTGCCCTCGGTGGGGGTTGGGGTAGGTGTAGGCTAAGTGGCATAGTCGTTAGCAGTGGCTAGTATCCCTGATAAACTCAATAATTTAGATCAGTCCTTTGACTCTCTTCTCTTATCCAGAGATTGATACAGGCCAGAGGGGCTCTGCTAAGGAACCGCTGCTCCCTTGGGAACAGAGCTGCCCTTTATACAACACTTTAGTATTTACGAAGGATTTTCAGATACATCTCATTTTATCTTTATTACAATCCTGTGAGGTAGGTGATAAAGGTCTAATTAACTCCATTTCAGAGATCAGGAAACCAAAGAACAAAGATGTTAACTAACTTGCCCAAGCTAGGAGGCATAGAGCTCCATTCAGTTGTTTTTTTAGTTGTGTCTGACTCCTCGTGACCCCATTTGGGGTTTTCTTAGCAAAGATACTGGAGTGGTTTGCCATTTCCTTCTGCAGAGGGTTAAGTGATTTGCTCAGGGTCACACAGCTACATTTGAACTCAAGTCTTTCTGACTCCAGGCTCCGTGCTCTATCTACTTCACTACCTAGCTGCCCATATTGTCCTTCTACATCTATTTATTACATCTCCCTAGGACTAATGCCTAGGGCACTGTCCCAGAGGGAAATCCCCACTGGCACACAAGGATGGAGGGTGGGACTAGGTAGGGTTGGATTTCCCCATCATACCAGTGACTACATGGAGCTTCCTGACTCGATAAACAAAAAGTCACCAACTTGGCAATATTTCCCAACGCTGGGAAGGCACTGCTCACTACCGTCAGTGGAAAAGCCAGGTTCTGCTCTGTAGAGCTTCAGTTTTATGGCTTCTGGGAGGCAGGCAGGAAATAGATTCTAATAGCTCATGGTGATTGTGGTGCCCCCTGCGATGTTGTTTATAGTGCACTGGGTCTTCATGGCTGAGCCTCTGCAGGTGTCCCAGCTCCAGAGCTATAAACATTGTCAGTTGTAAAAGCTCCAAGCAGCTGACAATTACACTCAATGACAAAAAATGCCTTGAGTCTTCCTGATTTTGATAGCAGATGACTCGAAAGTTGTTAAATAGCAGGATAAGGAGCTCAGGGCCGCTATCAAATCGAAACACCACGATTGTTTCCACAGACCTGATTTTAAGATTGGGTCTGACTGGTGTCAGATGCATCTTGTTGATAGGAACAATTTATGCAGTAAATATTCCCCATGAAAAGATTTCAGTATTTATTAGAAATGTAAAGATAACCTTTAGTAATATGGAAATCAATCACATGAACTAAACATGCTCTTCTTTAGAACTGCATGGATTGGTGCCATTGTATTAGGGAATTATTTTTTTAAAGGTCTGGCTCCCTCCAGGCTGCTAGCAAATGAGGCAAGCTTTCAGAAGGCACAACCCTGAGACTTCCATTGAGTCAGAGATCATATTGATTAAAGACTGCACAGCAAGTCCCAGCACAATTTGCCAAGTAATGAGTCTGGTGCTGGTAGTTGTAATTAAAAAGAAAGGTTTGTTTATCAATTTGAGTAACTAATGATGTGTGATGTGATGTGTGTTTGTCTTAGGCTCTGCTGCCAGTTGTGGGTGTGGGAAGGTAAGGCATTTGATGCCCACAAAGGTGCCAAGAAACTATGGCACCTATCCCATGTGGCACAAGCCTTTGATGGAAAAATGTACCAGTGTCCCTGTGGACTGGTCCAGGGAAAATGCTCAGCATGGCATATGCCTTTGGCATCCTTTCACCTCCCCTCCTGGCACAACTTTCTCCCCATCCACAACACCCAATGCCCTCGTGTAGTCTTTTTGGCTACCAAGGCCTCCATTTTTTGGCTACCAAGACCTCCATTGTCCTGAAACGGTGCTTTATGTTCTGAACCTCTCTCCTTCCATTAAAACATCCTCATCCTGTCTTTCACTCTTCTTAGGTGTTTTTTGAAGGGATTTCATAAATGAATTCACATTAAGGTATTAGAAGTTACACAAAATGGAATGGGTAGTTGTTTTTATAGGTAGTGAATTCTCCAACACTGGAGAGCTTCAAGCTGACCAAATAACTACTTGCTGGAGCTGTAGAGAGTGTTCTTGATCAAATACAGATTGAATTAAGTAACTCCTTAGTTCTTTCCCAACTCAGGGAGTCTGTGATTCATGACAGATCATATTTCCACTTACATATGAAATGTATAGAGTACTCTCTTCCCAGCAATCCTGTAGCAAACAATAACCAAGAATTTGAGTGCCTATTATGTGCCATGCACCATGCTAGGCACTGGCAATGCAAGTGAATGACAGTTCCATAGTCCCTTTTCTCAAAGAACTTAGACAATGTGCAATGCACATATAGGTATATACATATGGAGGTGTGTGATTCAATGGAAAGGGCTCTTGATTTGGAGTCAACAGACCTGGAATTAAATCCTTACCTGATACTTTCCATCTGCTTGACTTTGGGCAAGACTTTTCACCTCTCTGGATCTTAGTTTATCCATCATAAAGTGAGACAGTTAGACTAGATGACATCTAAGATCTCTTCTAACTCTAATCCTATAAGCACTAGCATCAGTCAATTAGGGGATGTATGGGGTTTGCAAGGAGGTCTTTCACCTCTGATGTGAAGGCTTGCCAAGCCCTTCTCAGGGCTGCTCATCATCCAAATTTAGGATCTACATGGCACTCAACTCTCACCTGTGGCTCCAAGAAGAAGCAGTTAGGCCTAGGTAAATCTTCTTAGCATATGGGTTAAACCAGTTTGAGGGAAACAGACAGGCCCCAAACCTGTCAGTGACTTAGGGGCGTGGGTGTCTACCCCAAGCAAGTGACGAATCTCCCTGATAGAATAGGTGGATGAGAGCAATTTGTTCCAGTGGCCATGATGGTGACTGACACTGGTGCTGTGGATCTCTTAGAGCTTGGTCATACAATGAAGACACCGAGGCCTCACCACTGGACTTTGATGACTCTGGAATAAAGAATGAGGCTGATGATTTCTGCCTCACTTAAATCCAATTTACATGAGTCAAGTCATCATATCATGATGCCATTGGTCGTCTTTGAAAATGAAGGACAAACTATAACATTTATTATGAGCTTATTATATGCCAGGCATTTGGTAAGCACTGGGATACAAATACAATCCGAAAGATTGTCACTGCCCTCAAGGAGTTTACCTTCTAATGGAGAAAGATAACACATAGAAGAAAGCTAAATAGGAGTGAACTTCCAATGGATGAATTCCAGGACTAGAGGGAGCTTCCAGGATGAGGGGGTTTTGGGGACATTGTAGAGAAAGTCTAGAGTGCAGCTTGAAGAAGAAATCAGGATCAGGAAAGACTTCATGGTATTGATTTGCATTTCTCTAATCAATAGTAATTTAGAATATTTTTTTATATGATTATAGATATCTTTAATTTCTTCCTCTGAAAACTGCTTGTTCATATCCTTTGACCATTTATCAGTTGGGGAATGACTTGTATTCCTACAAATTTGACTCAGTTCTCCATATGTTTTAGATATGAGGCCTTTATCAGAGACACTGGTTGTAAATATTCTTTCCCAATTTTCTGCTTCCCTCCTAATCTTTGTTGAAAGACTTCATGGCAGAAGGCAGTGCTGATTAAATTGAGCTTTGAAGATGGCTAGGGATTTTAAGAGTTAAAGGTCAGGAAAAAGTATATTCCAAGTAAAATGTCAGAATTATTCACATTTTGCAGATGAAGAGCCTAAGGCTAAGACAGGTAGGTGTTCACATAGGCAATAAACAGCAGATCTGGAACAAACATCCAAGTTTCCTGAGTCTATTGCCCTATATTCTTCACATTATATTCTGGCTATTGTTTCAAAGAGATAAATAAAGCATTTATGTGCCAGGCACTGTGCTAATACAAGACAAAGTCTGTGAAATAAATTTTCATCTTTTCATCGATACAAATTGCCTGAAAAACTTATGTTGCTTTATGCCCTCATAGCAGTTGTTGCTGGTCAGTTATTTTTTTCCAACTTTTCATGACCTCATTTGGGACTTTCTTGGCAAAGATAGAAGAATGGTTTGCCATTTCCTTCTCCAGCTCATTTTACAGATGAGGAAACTGAGGCAGACAAGGTTAAGTGACTTGCCCAGGGTCACATAGCTAATAAGTGTCTGAGGCCAGATTTGAACTCAGGAAGATGAGTCTTCCTGACTCCAGGCCTGGTGCTCTATCCACTATGCCTAGCTGCTCTACTTTTGCCATGCGTAATAATGCCATCCTTTTCATCGAAGTCACAGAGCATCAAAGTATATGACATATTTATTTTGGATAGCCTTATGGTACTCTTTGTAGAGTTTTTTTTCCTGTTTCTTCAACTTTTCTAAGTGATGATGACACATAAGATATGATTATTTTATCATATAAGCACTGCAATACAGAATGACCAAGTGTCTGAGGCCAGATTTGAATTTAGGAAGATGAGTCTTTCTGACTTCAGGCCTGGCACTCTACCCACTGTGCCACCTAGCTTCCCCTTATACCCTCATTACTAATATCTAAATGTGTAACATTAATATTGCTGCAATATAAAATTTTAATATTTCTGTTTATTCTTCTGAAACATTTTAAAGTTATACTTAAATTTATTTTCCTTAGTGACTTTCTCTTTTATCATTCACTCCAACCTCTCCAAAAGAACTGCATTTTAATAAAGGAAAACCCAAAGAAATTAATTTCCAATGGTTGGATTTAATTTAACCAGATGTTTTGGCCAGGAAGGCTACCCTGCTCCACCCCCTTTCATAGTACCAGGTAGGTAAGTCAAGATCTCCATTTTCTTCCACCAACAGAGTAGACCAGCCCTAGCCTCAGGAAGACAATCTGGTCAAAAAAGATTACTCAGTTCCATTTAGTAAATACTCCAAATAGAACCAGAGTATTGCTTAGGTAGTTTAGGTAAACCTCTTGGCTCACAAAACAAAGTTTAGGGCCATCTGGGAAGGTTGGAATTAGCAAAAAAAAAAGCTAATTATGGGATATACACAAGGCAACTAAGCTTCTTTTCAGGCAGGCATTTTTCTGAGCACTTTATTAAGGTGAAAGACAATATCTTAATGTATAATTTTTGTAATATATCGTAATCTTTTAGCTAGTATTTTGTGTGTATTATGAGCGCTCAATAAACATTTGTTAAATTAAAAAAAAAGATAATCTTTTGTTGCTCTAAGTTCTCACGAAGACTTTAAGGCAGATATGACTTTATAGATTAGCTACTCCAACTCCCTCATTTTGTAGATGTGACGACATGGGGGTAATCAGTCATTTACCAAGCACTTACTATGCTCCCGGCGCCATGCTAAGAGCTAGGGATCCAAAGAAAGGAAAAAATGAAACCAAAAACAAAGACTTCCTTACATCAAATGGTCTACATTTTAATGGAAAGGAACACCACACTATCACTAATGCTCATAATAGTCCCTTAATCTTTCTGTGTTTCAGTTTCTTTATCTGTAAAATGGATATAATTATAACTGCAGTAACCTTCTCAGAATGTTGTCGTGAGGAGCCAGAGAGTTGATATATGTAAATCTCTTTGGAAAACTTAAAATGCTTGGCAGATTTCAGCTATTATTGTTATTATGCTGAGGCCCAGAAAAGCCAAGAAACTTTCAATCATAAAGTAAGTAAGGGGCAGACCAAATTTAGGTCTATTGAATCCAAATGTCATGACTCCATACAATGCTATCTTCACCTTTTAACTGAAGTGAACTCAAAAAGACTGCCTGGAATGTCTGACTTTCACTTTACCTTTCTTTGTTTCTTTAAGGAAATTTGTTGTTTTACATTACATAATTGTTGTTGTTGTTGATCCCTCATTTTAAAAAAGTACCAGCGGCATCATGGGAGTAATGTCTTGACTTGGGTGTGCGTTGGATTTAATCTTCTTTAATATTTTCCCCCCAAATTTGTGTAAAAACTATTTTAACATTTTTTTTCAAATTTTAATTTCCAAATTTTTTTCCCTCCCTTTCCTTCCCTGCTCCATTGAGAAGGCAAGCAAGTTGACATACTACATACATGTGTAGTCATGCAAAACACATTTCCATAATAGTCATGTTATAAAAGAAAACAGAGAGAAAAACACCCCCAAGAAAAACAAAGAAAGTAAAGAAAAAAATATCTTTCATCTGCATTCAGGCTCTACCAGTTCTTTCTCTGGAGATGGACTGACCTTTTCGCCATAAGTCCTACAGAATTGTCTTGGATCATTATATTTCTGGGAATAGCTAAGTTATTTAAAGTAGATCGTCATATAATATTGTTGTTACTATGTAAAATGTTCTGGTTTGGCTCATTTAAATTTGCATCAGTTCATATAAGTCTTTCCATGTTTTTCTGAGAGCATCCTGATCATCATTTCTTAAAACACAATAGTATTCCATCACAATCATGTACAACAACTTGTTCAGCCATTCCCCAATTGATGGACATTGCCTCAATTTCCAATTCTTTGCCACCACTAAAAGAGCTGCTATAAATATTTTCCTACACATAGGTCCTTTTCCTTTTTGTTTTTTATCTCTTTGGGGTACAGACCTTGTAGTGGTATTGCTTGGTCAAATGGTACGTATGATTTTATTGCCCTTTGGGCATAGTTCCAAAATGCTCTTCAGAATAGTTGAATCAGTATACAACTTCACCAATAGTACATTAGTGCTTTCTTCAGGTTGTTTTGTGTGTGTGTGTGTGTGTGTGTGTGTGTATGTGTGTGTCTCCTTTACCAAGCTGTTCTCTCTCTTTTTTTAAAAAATAATTTTTTTGCATCATTCTCATTTCTCTTCCCAATTTTTCCTCTACTACCCTTACTTAATTTCCAAAATCCATGGCCTGAGACCAATTTATATTTTAAAAGCAGGAATTTTGACTTTGTTATCTTCTTCTGAGTATGTGTTTTGATGTTCTTTGTTACCATATGTATTTACAATGTATTTTTGCTTAATTTGAAGATCTTCCTCATCCATTAATAGGCCCATGTGACCTGCTTAAGTCACATGTGGTGGGAGGAGCTTGCTGAATGAGTAGAACAGGAAAGGGTGGAGGAGGAAGGAAGTTGGTAAGAGCAGTCAGAGCTGTTAGAGTGGTGGGAGAAAGCAGACACAGGCAAGGAGTCATCTAGGATTTGTGAGTGTTTGTTTGTGAGAAGGCCTGAGCAGGGGAAAGGCTCTGGGATGGAGTGGCTCCCTGCTGTGATAATGTGTATTAACTTCTTTGCTGCTTGGTTGGATTGGACTTACCGGTTTTGGGATTTGTTTTTCTGCTGTCTGAATAAATGTTTTGCTTCTGTTTTCTATATGGAGAGTCTGTTATATTTCGTGATTCAGAACCACACCAGTATACTCATAACAATAGCAACTGTTGTGAATATTGCCTTGGTGATACACCATAGTAACTTTCTATGGTCAGAATTTTTTTCTCTTGTTTGCTCATTTTCCAACCTATTTCTTGACTTTTTACTCTATGCCAAAGTCGGTTTCACATTGTGGAGGGAGCACTGTGTATCAACAAAGCAATAGTCACAATGTCGATGATTATTGTGACTATGCCTACGTAGTTCTGTATCACAAAACATGAGACTCTCCATATAGAAGGTTGAAGAAGCGAAACATTTATTCAGACACCAGAGAACCAAATCCCAAAACCAATAAGTTCAATTTATTGAAACAGCAACCAACTCCCAAAACCAGTAAGTACACTTCATCACAACAGCAAAGAACTTAAAATACAATATCACAGCATGGAGCCTCATCATCCTGTTAGCCTTTCCCCCTACTGGGACCTTCCCACAAACACACTCACAGCATAGCTAGCATACATCCTCACTCTCCCTGAGCTCTAACTGCTCTGAACATTTCCTACTCCACCCTTTCCTGTTCCTCACATTGCACAAGCTCCTCCCACCACATGTGACTTAAGCTTCCTGTGATGTAAGCAGTTCACCCAGGGCTATTAATGGATGGGGAAGATCTTCAAATTTACATTACCATTACATACCATCCCAAGCTTCAGGTTTTTTGTGCAGCTGTTTTCAGAGGTAGTTCTGTGGGCCTGTATGTTTTTTGGCTCTTCCAAGGTGGTATAATCTAGGGAGAGGTATGTTACTAACTTCCTGTACTGTGCACTGGTTTGTGAGTGAACACAAGCACTTTTTTCAACCCTGGAACTGTGACCAGGTCCCTATTCCTCTGCAGCCACAGGCTCTTCTGTGCTAGTGCTCCTCCTCACACTGGAACCAAGATCCAGGACTGTGACCCAGATCCAAGTATAAGCAATGCAACAGAGTCCTGCCTCTAGTGCTAGCAAAGGGACTCCTCTAAATGTCCCTCTGACCCATTGTCCAATTCCCTTACCATCTATGGGCTGAGAGGTCTGGAAACTGCCGTTGCTGTCGCTGATTCAGTTGCCCAAAGGTCTGTTCTTGGTTGCTGGGGTCTGGTCTGTGTTAGTGTAGTCTGTGCTGAACTGTACTCCTCTCTCACCCTGGTGCAACAGATCTTTCCTGCTGACCTTTTAAGTTGTTTTGGGCTGGAAAATCATTTCTCTCCATAATTTTGAGGTTCTACCATTCTAGAATTTGTTTGGACTCATTATTTATAGGTATTTGGAGGGGTTTGGGAAAGAGCTAGGACTGATTCCTGCCTTTACTCCTCCATCTTGGCCCCACTTTGGTTCAAAAATGTGAATTGGATTTAAGTGAGGGAGTCTTCCACAGAGTCGCAGCCTCACTCTATTTTTCAGAGTTGTCGAAGTCCAGTGGTAAGACAAAAGTCAGGATGACTGGTGATGACCTAGGATGCAATGGATGACCTTAGTGTTTTAAATGTCTGAACAAGCTCTAAACACTCCATAACACCTGCATCAGCTGCCTTCATGGCTGCTGGAATAAATTGTTCTCATGTCTCCATTCTACCATAGAAAGTCTTCATATGTTCAGCGTAAACATTCCCCTAACTCCCCAAGAGGTTTGAGGCCTGTTAGTTTCCTTGGATCTGGTTTAGCTCATCTGTATAGATAGTTTTACTAGGGTGTGGCTGCTGCACATATATAGCTTCTTGGAGCCACAGGTGAGAGTTAGGTGAAGGTGAACACCAAAGGTGTATTAGCAGCCCTGAAAAGGGCTCACCAAGCCCTCACACCAGAGGTTCTAGTCCGCCCTGAACACCCCATACAACAACATATAAAGGAGTCATGAGAACAGCAAGACGGCAGGACTTATAACTCTTTTACTCCAACAACCTCAAAAGAAGTGTGAAATCATTGATGCTATAATAACAAAAGAAAACAGAATGGCCTTTACCCAGTTTAAAGTTTTAAAGACCACATTTCTTAAAGCTTCCATTCACCCTACATATCTTGAACACTTCTCCTTGTCCTGTGCAACCAATGCAACATCACGACAGGCTTGTGTTTGAAGTTGAAGCTGTGGTGACCTCTTTCCAGTCCTCTCAGTAATAATTCAGTTTGAATTATGTGATAATGTGACAAAAGCTGGAAAACACTGCAATGTTTTATCCAGCCACAGGAGAGAAAAGGAGTACAATTCTGAGGAGATGAAGGACAGTGGTAATACCAAAACAGTTGGGTGGGAGAAGAGGTTAGAAAGCTTTAGTCTGTCTTCTCCCAGTAGAATCTGCACAGGGCAGAGATCCAGGTAGGGACTCATACTACTTGAATAGATGAAGCTGAGGCTGCCCAATCTTATATGTCTTACGCAGAAAGAGGGCATGCACACTATAACAGAAAGCAGAGACAGCCAAACAGTGAGGCCAGAGGCCTTAGACTAAGTACTGGAAATATGGGAAAAAAGACTGACAGATAAAAGAGACAAGAAAGAAGGACTGAGCATAACCTAGCTACAAAGGAGTAAAATCAACAGTGAAATTCACAAAGTCAGAAGAAAAGGAATCCTGAAAAGATGTCTGGATGATCGGTTTTTATTGTGGTTTATCCTTCATATTTGAAGTAGATCAATGACATCAAGATGTGGGGCTCAAGGTACAATGTGTCTGACTATGGCTGACCAGTCCAATTTGAACTCAAAAAGCTCTACCACAAGGCAGGCACAAATAATCTGTTTGAGCATTTGGGGTGGAGATATCTGTAAATTTGTGCACCTCATGTTTCCTTTGAGCTACTGCAATTCTGCTTTGCTCATAGAATATAGTGTCTTCTTTGATACAGGCATGCCATGCTAGGTGGTCCTGTGCCAGTGTCTCCCATGTTTAACAATTGATCCTAAAGTTCTTTAGGAAGACCTTGAGAATGTCCTTGTGCCGCCTCTGACCTCCGTATGAATACATGCCTTCTGTGACTTCTCTGGAAAATAGTCTGTTAGGTAAACATATATTTGGTATTTGGGCTAAGTGGTTGGCTAGCCCATTGGAGTTGTCCTCTCTGCAGTAGAGTTCAAATGCTTTGACAGTTAAGCTATCCTAGGACTGAATCAAATATTATAGGACAAGATTAATTCAGTTCAGGAAACTGAACAGTGACAGGAAAAGCAGTAATGGATTTGCCTAGAATGTAATTTATACAGGAAAAATAAGAAGACCAGGCCAACAATTCATCTCTTTTGCTCCCATGAGGCTTCCACTTTTCTTATGCTGCCCCAGGATGTTATAGGGTGCATGCAGAGCTACATCAATTTATCCAAGATGGTGAGTATCCTCTCCTAGGCTAACAGAAGTCCCATTGCTCTGGGTATTCCCCAAAGTTTCCACCCTGGATTTTTTCCCCCTCCACTCCAGGTTAACACATGTTGACTCATGGAGAAATTCTGACTTATAGGGGTAGGGCATTTTAGGACCCTAACTTTCAGAGCCAACTCCTTTGCAGTGTCCTAGGAGAAACTGTATTAGTAGTGCAAGTTGATGCCTTTGAATGAGACTAATATGGAAAAGGGGGGCAGTTAAGGTCCATTATAAGGAAGACTTTGAAGAGGGGAGACAAGAGATGTAGCAATGATCACAACTAATTTCATATGGCACAGGATCCATCTCTCCATTTCTAAGCTGAAAATTCTAACATCTGTACTCTGTATGTCTGAGGTTATGAATAAAATCAGAATGCTTGATAATCACATAAGCAATGTGAAGTGAATGGCTCAGGAAATTAGGCAAGCGAGGCTGGTCTTAGGAGTAGTTGGAGTAAGCAATCCCTATGATTTTAGGGACCTTGAAGGGAACTTGGCGGGTATTGAATCTACCACTTTTTATTTCAACAGATAAATCATGCCAAGTCAGACTCTCTCCACTGGTGTAGCTTGTGCAGTTTATAATTTGTCCAAACCTTCTTATTAAGCCTGTATGACTCTTGTCTGTGCCCTTCTGTTAGGTCCTACAAAGAGGAAGCTAGGTGTAATAGTAGAAAGTGATGGATTTGGAGTCAAGATTACTTAAGTTAGGATTTTGCCTCAGAAACTTACTAGTTGTGCAATCCTGGGCAAGTCCTTTTATCTCTGTCACTGCATTGGTAACTAAGGTGGGACTTTCTTACTCTTTTAGAATGCTAAATTAACTGAGTGTCTTTGATTGAGCCTTACTAGGTGCAAAGGCCCAGGCCCAAACGCCTAATTCCTAGGTGCTAAGCCTATGTGGGCATGAAGCCCTCAACGTCCTAAGGGGAATTGCTGAGGCCAGAGCCAATAGTAGGAGCCTAACTTCTGGTTGCTCAGATTATGTTTGATGATGGCAAAAGAGTGTATAAAAAGAGAGAACAGAGCTATTTGCTAAATTTAAATTCCTATATAAGCAGAAGTTGTTATTATTATTAAATAAAAAATTATAGATTCAAGGGGAGAATGGCATGGCATTAAAAGGAAGAAGTAAGAAGGTAAAGGCAATGGGATCGAGCCTCCAGATTAAGTTTGCGTCCCTATACATAATGAATGTTTCAGGGACCCAATTCTACAGAATGGGAAGAAGAAAATGTAAGAAAGGGGGAAGAATGAAAGTGACACTTCTTGGAAAGGGTCACCACAAATGTTACTGAAGTGAAAGATAGATGGAGGAAGGTAAGGGACTGGGTAACAGAGAATTAGACATGATACTCTTCTCTGGTTTAGGAAAAGAATAAAATATAAAAGACAGAAAATAAAAATAAAAGTAAGTTCAAAGAATTTAGGATTTCATAACATGAGAGAAATTAGGGGAAGCCAGTGGGAGGAGACTAGACTGAGATCAGCTTAAGCAATGCACATTGCAGAGAATCAATGCTGACTAAAAAGAAAAAAAATATGATGCATACATATGTAGGTTGATGTATGTATGTACACACCTACATATGTATATGCTAAATGGAAGAATACACTACTTTACAATTTTAATCCTAATTGTGAATGGACTGAATTTTCTAATAAAAATTAAAATAATAGCACACTGGCTAAGAAAACAGCACTCAACAATCTGCTGCATGTGCTCCTTTGTGGAAGGGTTCATTTTTGCCTTTCTCTGTATTATGGCAGGTATAGTGCTTAATAAATGCTTGTTAATTGGCTGGCCAACATATAGAAATCCCATTTTCAGACATAGGCACCATGAAAGTGGGAGATGCAACAAAGGCTATCAAAATTTAAGTGACGTGATAAAGCTAAATGAGACAAATGGGAAAGCTACACTATGCTTAAGGCACCACAAACAGTAAAAAAAAAAAAATTGTATATGCATTACATGACTTAACATCTCAATTCACTGATAAAAGGCTGGGTGAGTTGCACAGATATATCTATAGTAATCATAGTAGGAAATTTTAGTATTTCTCTCTCGGAGCTGGCTAAATCTAAGATAATAAAAAACATAAGGGAAATAGGTGAAAAAAATTGTTGAATGGACTAGATTTGCTTTGCTTATCGTGACACTAGAATGGGAATGTCAAAAAATATACATTATCCAGGGTCTTGTCCATGCCTTTACAAAAACTGATCACATGCTAGGGAGTAAGGATCACATCCTAGGGAGTAAAGAATAATAAACCATTTTAAAGAGGTAGTCATAATAAATGCATCTCTGTAATGTCACAATAAAAATCTGTGATAAGAGAAACTGAGGCACAAAGGTCTGAGCATGATCAATTTTTTAGTATGGCCAGCAAATACTGATAAAAAAGATCCAAGACTCCTCAGTAGTCAAGGATGCATCTGACAGAGCAGGTTTTCTACAAAGTTTCTATAAAGGTAGTAGGTTACATAGGGCACCAAAAATAGTCCAGTGATGCTAGTTAAACTGATACTATGATTGGCCTGATCCCAGATGGATGGGCTGGGAAGATGGAAGAAGGGCTATACTTGGCTTGAGTCAGAGGGGGATTTTCAATAACTCTTCTATAACCCAGAGTAAAAGGAAAAAAAATATAACACTGAGATGACTAATATCCTTTGGAAGGTCTTGTGATTGGCACATCTTATCACCAGATTGACTCATCCTCCCTCATGTGCAGTCAGATTCACAGATTAGAAGTTTTGTGGTTGCAATGTAGCCCAATGGAATAGGGTAGTCAGACTCATGAATTTTATTGATAGGAGCTAGTTTGAAACTATCTGTCAAGGCCTATACAGTCAAGTATGAATTTGTTTCACAAATATTGATTCAGATTAGATAAAATTCTTAGTCAATAGTTATCATCAATTCTAGTCTAAATTTCACAATAAATATATTTTATGTACTTCTAATAATGGTTATATGTGTATATATGTATAATAAATATTTGACCACAACACAATAAAAATAAAATAATTAAATGAACTATGATCAAAGATACAGACCTGAATGAAGACCAAATAATGATATCTTGGAAAAGCAATGGGTTAGAGAACAAATAATAAAAACAATAAATAAATATGTAAAAGATAATGATAATAATAATTAAAAAACCATGAAAACTCAATAGGGTGCCTAAAGCATCCCTCAAGGAGAAAAATATGTGTATGTAAGCTTAGATTAATAAAATAGGAAGAGAGAGGGTACATGGACTGACAATGCAATTAAAAAGGCTAGAAATAAATTAATAATTATAAAACAAATATAAAATATTGAAAATTAGAAGTATAGTAGCTACCATTTTCATGCAGGATTTTAAGAGTTTGAAAAGCACTTTACATATATTATCTCATTTGATCATTACAACAAATCAAAAATGATTCATGTCAACAATATTTACTATATGCCACCCACTGTGCTATATTCTGGAGATACAAATATGAGTAAAAATAAAGACAATTTTTGCCCTCAAAGAGCTTAAAGTTTAGTCAGGAGTGAAGAACCTATGGCTTCCTTGGTCCTTAGGTGTAGACTTCCAGCTGAGTCCAAGTTTTACAGAGCAAATCCTTTTATCAAGGGGATTTGTTCCATGAAGTTTGGATTCAGTTAAAGGGCCACACTTGGGGACCTAGCCAGCCACATGTGACCTCAAGGCAATGGGTTCCCTACCTCTAGTAAAGGGCATAGACAATACATAAAGGGGAACTGAAAAATGGGGGCATGAGGGAAGGTACCCACTTAAGAACATGGTGTAAAAATCCAAAGAGTCAGAAGTAGAAGGTGGAGAGGAATTAAGGAAGGTTGGCCTGGGGTATTCCTTAAAAATGAAGTTCTGGGAAGAACTCATCAATGGGAAAAGGTGGCAATGGAGAGGAGGGATGTTTCAAGGTGAGGAGGCTGCTGAGGCACAATGGTGAAGTCTTAAGAGCAATAAACAAGAGAACAATTTAAAAGAAGTATAACATTTATTCAGACAGCAGAGAACCATATCCCACAAGCCATTTATCCCATGTATCAGAGCAGTAAAACATTCATTACACAATATCACAACATGGAGCCTCGCCATCCCAAAACCTCTCTGACTCCCTGCTGGGATCTTCCCAAAAATAAACTTACAGTACAGCTAAGTCGGCCTGTTCAGCTCTAACTATCATGATGGAGGCCATTAGCAGCTATAACTGCGCTCTCTCTCTCTCTCTCTCTCTCTCTCTCTCTCTCTCTCTCTCAGCATTTCCTGTGACATAGCTTCCTTTTCCTGTCAGGAAGCTCCTCCCACCACATGTAACTTAGGCTTCCTGTGATGTAAGCAGGTCACATGGCCTATTAATGGGTGGGAAAGATCTTCAAATCTAAATTGCTAATACGCTAGGCAATAATATAAATGAAAAGATCATTTAGAAGAAATGAAACTCTGAGTGATGAAAAACTAATGGTGGTCTCAGAGAACAAATAATGAAATACACCTCCACCCTGATGACAGCAAGGTAGGAAATTGCTAGGACAGAATATTGCATTCATTCTTAGATATAGTCATTTCAGATGTTTTTTCTTAGCTGTTTTTCTTTGAAACACCAGATAATTTGGGGTAGGATATGTTAAATATCCCAGGTATAATGACAAAAGAATTAGTATAATTCTTTATTTTAAAAAAAAAAAGATTGAAAGAAGAGTAAGCATTCTAAAAAAGCTACTACTCCTAAATACTTATGTTTTAATGAAAAGCTTCAGGCTTTTCAACCTAATTTTTATCCTAATCTTCTCTTTAAAATTTTATTTTTCATTTGAATCACTACAGAATTTCTTGCTATTGTTCCATGATCTCTGGGAAGTCCTAAGAATCCATTGCCATTTTCAGAGATGAGGGATAGGGTTTGCTTTTCTCAGAGATCATAGAACAGCAGCAAGAAATTTCAGAGTGATTCAAATGAAAAATAAAATTTTAAAGAGAAGACGAGAATGAAAATTAGGTCAACCCCCACTAAAAAAAATCTCTAAAAAAATCCTAATGAAAACAAAACATAATAGAAACTCTGAAGTACTACACTCAGAAAATTAGAATGGCAAATTTGAAACTCGAAAATATAGAAATAGAAATAATAAAAGTGTCAGAGGGAAGCAAGAATCAATAATTTAACATAAATTCTATTTTAGTCAAAGCAAATATCCTTGATAACATGATGCTCAGAAACAATTTAAGGATAATAGGTCTCTGAAAGGTATAAACAAGCAAACAAAAAACCTAAACACATTTCAGGAAATAATACAAGACTGAACAATGGCTTTAAAAACATAAAAATCCTGATTGATAAAATCCACAGGTCATCAACAGAGGAAAAACCTTGAACTTGGAAGTCCAAAGTATGTAGTAGTTTAATTTCATGATTTCAGAGTTGAATAACAAACATTGTAAACAGCCAGATGGAAAGACTATAATTCTGAAGTCAAGCCAATTAAAATCTTAGGAACACTGAATCTATGAAAAATCAGAAGAGATCAGAATAGAACATTTTGGGGGGAAATAAGATTGGAATTGTTCTGAACTGGATCTGATTCAAGTTAATCCCTTGATAGTTTAGGTTTGATATTGGAATGAAATGAGACATTAAACCATCCAAAAATTGACAAAAAGAGATTGAGCCAAGATGGAGAAGCATCTTCAACAAGAAGTGGTCCTGAGGATAGATACTTCAAGATGATTCAGCTGACTGAAGCCCCCTTGCTTGAAATACCTGTTGTGATCCCCAAGCCAAGCATCAGAGTCCCCCAGAAGTTTTTTGTGGCTGCTTTCAATTCAGAAGATAAGGAAGTGATCTCAGGAATCTGTGCCTTTAATCCTCTAAGGTCTCAAGGAAGGGTTTTTGTTGTTGTTGTTTGTTTGTTTTTAAGGAAAACTAGCATCACTTGCATGAGGGGAGGAGTTAGGACTTTACTTCTATTACAGAGATGTACCTCCAAAATAGTGCATCCTGCAAAGTTAGGCCTATTCATCAGGAAAGCATAGAGACCTTCAACAGAAGTATAGCATTTTACTAATTTCTTTTTAAAAAGAAGGAAATGAGCAGAACATTTGACTTTAAAACCCTCCAGACAACACTACAATTATCAAAAAGACCAATAAATGAAATACATTATTATATGTTTTAGGGCAAGATAAAGACTTTACTTTTTAGGGGAGGGGCATTATAGAACTGTGATTTTTATCCAATTACATCAATACAGGGAGCTCCCAATGAGGAACTTCTACCTATGAAGTCCAGCGCCTTCTCATTAACTCTACTAATACATAATAAAATTACACAGACCAGGAAAAAAGTTGTCTATTGCCTTGTCAACAATAGGAATTTCCCTGAAAAATTTCCAGGCATTTTCAGTGAAGTATGGGTAGATTTTGTCACTTAGTCCTCCATGACTAAATCCTTCTGTTACTTTTTTTTTCTTTTTTTCAAACATCTCTCATAAAGTGACTGGAACATGATGTTTGCTTGTGCTCTGCTACCTGGGGTATCAGTGCAATTTGCATATTCTGTCTTCATTGTCACCTCTGTTCAAGGTTTTATGAGTCTAAGAGGAAAAGACTAATAAAGAAGTGCTGATAGAAGTCATGCTCCCTACTTGCATGGTCCAAAGCGGCTCTCTTTCCCAAAACCGTACTTATAGCCCTCATTGTATACCACCAAAGCAACGTTCTCTTCTTGAGTGCATAGGGCCTGCCTATGATTATCTTTTTTCACAGGTATAACAAAATAGTTCTGTCTTTTTGGTTTTCTCTTGATGGGATTTGTATGTCGATCTGGGATGCTCTCTAAGGCTGATTATGTCTTTCTTGAGATACATACTTGTTCAACTAAGACCAAAGTAGATTAATAACAAAAGAAGAAGCCAAAATTCACGATCAGGTTTGCCTAGGTAGGATATGGGTTTTAGATGCCATGTGTTTAGTGGATCTTCATTTTTTCAGAAGTATGGAAAGAAGAGTCTCTTTTCCCCCCAATCCCCAAACCCCAAGAAAGCTATTTGCCAGAAAGAAAGAAAGAAAGAAAGAAAGAAAGAAAGAAAGAAAGAAAGAAAGAAAAGAAAAAGAAAAAAAGGAAGGAAGAAGGAAAGGAAGAAGGAAGGAAAGAAAGAGAAAAAGAAAGGAAGGAAGGAAGGAACAAAGAAAGAATGAAAGAAAGGAAGAAAGAAAAAAGAAACAAGAGAGCAAGAGATGGAATCATCCACTGAATCTTTGGCTCTTCCTGCTATGGCCAATAGGAAGATTGCCTTAATATCACAAAATACCAGGCCCTTTTAGAGCTGTACACACACACACACACACACACACACACACACACACACACACACACACACATAGATCGTATCCATCTGTTCACTTGGAAACAAGAAGGACAGCTTTGTAATTACCTTGCTCGGCCTCTAGTTATATAGGCATTTCAAGCTGGTATAAAAGATGTGTCATCAACAAATAATATTTTACACTCATTAGTCTGATATTAGTCTTGGGTATGTATTTTTAGAATATCCAATTACCTCATAATTACGACCATGCTCTTGAAAGGACTTGCTTTCCTTGCATAAAGATAGAAGTCTGGGTTTCCTTCCTTTCTCCTTATTTGATTCCACATATTTGAGACATGGAGACAGGCGTGTGCAATACATGCTCAAGGGACAGAAAGCAGACCCATGACCAGCAGTGGTGGGTCTGTATATGGGAGTAATGAGAAATAACTTGGGAGAGATCAATAAGAACTAGACTGCAGAGAGCCTCGAGTGTCAATGTAGGTACAGAAAACTTTATCCTGAAGGTAATGGAGAACTTGGGATTATTTCTAAGGAGGAAAATACCGTGATCAAAACAGTTTTTAAAAGAAGACGAATTTAACATCCTGTTCATTTCTATCTATCATGTACTGAAGATAAATCTAATGTTTACCTAATGGTGTAAAAAATAATGTTAGGAGTGTCCTTCACATTCATGTATACTTGTAATTTTCCCCCCTTTACTTATCCTTTCTTTACAATAAGACTTTCAATCTGAATAGCATTCGACAGCCAAATGTCATGTAATATACAAGATTTATTTTCCAATTTTCATTTTTCACC
The DNA here is from genome assembly GCA_028646595.1 of Phalanger gymnotis. Lineage (NCBI taxonomy): Eukaryota > Metazoa > Chordata > Mammalia > Diprotodontia > Phalangeridae > Phalanger > Phalanger gymnotis. The sequence goes on from CM053622.1 coordinate 491,713,216, forward strand.
ACTGTTTTCATTAAGAATCTCATGATCATCAAGCATTTCACTTTTATCAGTTTGAAACTAGCCATAGGAAAGTATTTTTAGTACAAAACTCATGCATATGAAACATTCGCCCTGCTGCAAATGACCAGAGAATTATAATCATGCTTTTAAAAGAAACTCATTTACTTTAATTTTAGCACAATGTACAGAAATATATAATTCTGCCAAGCTGTGCATTAATTTAATGAAAGGCCTGTAACTCTGGAAACAATAAGGATAAGTTGATGGGCTTGAGCACAGCAGTCGAATGAATAAATTGGCTTTGATTACATAAGCATATTCAAATCTGAAGTATTGGCCTTTTTTCCTCAAATTGATAGTAATAGTTTATCATTTAGAGCATGTGTAACTATTTTATAGCAGGTGTTGACATTAAGCAATACTTGCTCTTTCACATTTCTGTAAGTGGCGATCTTTTCATTTGGGCAGAGAAGGGAAGAAAAATTTGGCCTTGCCACATTTATTTCCCCACTTTTCAGGATCTGAACTCAGACCTTTCTAAAGACAGGTCCAAAGCTCTTTTCACTGAGACATCTACTTATTATCATGAGGGAGAGGAGGTGCGCTGGAGACAAAATCATTCTAGACTTTCACGCAAAGAGAAGGCGTTGAGAATCTACCTGCCAGAGAGGAATTGCTATATCTGAGAGGTGGTGTATTGCAGTGGAATTGCCACAAAATTTGGAGTCAGAAGATCTTGGTTCTTTTCCTATAATAGATATTTGTAAATTGTGTCAATTAATACATATTTGTCAGCAAGTCAATTACTGTTTCTAAGCCTCAGCTTTAAAATGGAGATGATACAAAAAGTTGTAGCTAAGTGTAAACTTTAAATTGATTTGTAAATGGGTGCTATTACATGCATGTTTATATACATATATACACACATGCATGCATATACACATATACATGCATAAATAGGTAGATACACACACACACACACATACAAGTTATAGGCTAAGGCACCAGTTGTCTCTCTCTATGCACCCAAATGTGAATTTATACCTGATGAGGGATTCTCACTACATTAAAATAAAAATAGGAGAGAGAGTATACCTTTGATATAATTGGTATGAGGAATTCCCAGGTAAGGAGATTGTCTCTACTAATGCATGTAAGCAACTTCTCTGAAACTTATATTTTTCGAGCTTTATCTAAAGCAGTAAGAGGTTAAATGGTTTGTCCAGGGTCACACAATTAGTATGTATGTGTCAGATGAGGGTCTTGAACTCAGATCTTCTAGATTCCCAGCTATCTCTTTTTCCTTTATGATGCACTGCTTCTCTAGAGTTGGAAAGGTTATGAGTATAATAGGAGAAAAATGGAGCTTAGAAATAAACAACCTTTCCTTCTTCTGGCTCTCTGCACACAAGACTAAATCAAATTGTTTGGAGAAAGAAAAAAAAAATTTTAAATGTATCTGGCTAAATGCTTTGTCTACATCAACAACAAAAATTGTATTTAAAAAAAACTAAATGTTTTGTCACAGTTTACACATAATTTTAGCGGCTTACTAAGCAGAAAAATTTGTTCCTTCAGAATTTACTAAATTAGCGTATATACTTTTGAGCTTTAATGGGATTATTTTTTCAGCTTGCTTTTCATATTGTAAAATCCTTTTGAATTAAAACAAAAAGAAAAGGTAACATTTTGCAAGAGCTATCTTAGGAGGCAATACAGAATTCACAACATAGTTGTTATCTGAAAACAGAACATGTGCCTTAGTCCATGATTGATAGAGAAATTTCATTTAATGGTGACTTTTCCTTGTCTTTGCAAGGAGGGAGAGATCCCTTAAGATCAATCATAACTTAAAGACACAACGTGAGCAACACTAGAATGCTAGACAGACTTTAATCACCCAAGAAGAGCTTTTGAGCTCTTCAGTCTCACTCCTTTTGGGTGATTTCTATTCCTTATGTTTTTCTGTCTGTGGTCTTAAGCTGTAATTAGGGCAGGGTGACTGGAACTTTTCCCCAGAGTGCCAAAATTTAGAGGGTGCTGACAGTACTTCTAACTCCTTCAGCAGCTTAGAAGCAGTGAACTTAACACCTCCTTAGAAAGACTAATTAATTAAAGTAGGAAACTACCAGATGGCACGACTTCCCTCGTCCGTGGCTGCTGCACCCCAAGTGACCTTTGTCTCTCCTACTACTCCCTCCAATGGATGTGCTTCTCTCTGTTTAAGAGATTCCACCCATGGGGGTTGATATCCTAGGGTCCCTGTGTCCACCAACCACTGCCCTAACTGCTTTAAAAAAGTTAATTTGAGGGCTCTTTCCTGGGGGCATTTTGTGAGACTTGCTCTATTTATGAAAAATGAGAGTTACAGTTCTGCTTTAGACAGCTGGCCTTTGCCACTCCCTAATGCAGAGGTTTTTTTTTTTTTAAACTTCATGTGACTTGCTTATATGAGGTATATGGTTTCAGTTTTTTTTTCAATTTAATTTTTTTATTTTTAGTTTACAACATTCAGTTCCACACGTTTTGGGGTTCCAAATTTTGTCTCCCTCCCTCTCTTCCCTGCTCTCCCCCAAGACAGCATGTAATACAATGCAGGTTCTATGTTTACCTTCACATTGAACTTATTTAAGTAATAGTCCAGTTGTAAAAGGAATTATAACCAATGGAATGAATCATAAGTGAGGAGAAACAAAACCAAAAAGAAGGAAAAATAAGAGAGCAAATAGTTTGCCTCAATCTCCTAATGCAGAGGTTCTTAACCTGGAGTCTGTGACATTTCTTTATTAAAATATTTTTATACCTGTATGCCAGTCTAATAATTTTCCTTTGTAATTCTATGCATTTTGTTTTATGAATTTAAAAACATTCAGAGGAATCCATAAACTTCACTCAATTGCCAAAGAGGTCCATGAATCAAAAAAGCTTAAGAACTACTCTATTCTTTCCCCCAATGGGAACATGTCCTTCTGTGAACCTAATATTCATCTCTAAGGTGCAATGTACTTGTATTGCTGAGTAGCATGAGCAGCATAGGATCATGTATTTAGATGTGAGAATTCACCTAATCCCACCCCTTCAGTAAACAGAAGTCCAGTTGAGTAATTTCCCAAGGTCAAACAAATAGAAAATATCAGCTTTGAACTGGGAGTTGAATTCAGGTACTCTGAGTCCAGAATCTATTCTCTTCCCACTGTATAATGCAATAAATAGAGCTTTGTAAACATTTAGCAACAAAAGTATAATATTGAGATTATAATTCCATCTTCTGTTATTTCATCTATATAGATAATATCTCTTGATGAAGATTTCAATACCTTAACACCTCAGTTGTAGTAGTGGTAATGCTAATAATAACAATGATATTTATAGGTTATTTTAATATTCACAAAGTGCTTTTAACAAATTTAGTGAGTTATTCTGGCCAAGAAACTCCCAGTCACCTGCCAGCCACCTTTTATTAATTTACTTATTCAACAAGCATTTATTAAATGCCTACACTATTCCAGGTGCCATGCTAGATTCTGGCAATACAAAGACAAAAAGGAAATAGAGCTTGTCCTCAAAGAACTTACATTCTATTGGGGAAAGTATAGGTAAATGGATTAATAAACAGAAGGTACATATGAAGTAAATGCAAGGTCATTTGGGGATGAGAGAGGACCCTAGGAACTGGGGATTGGGGGTGGGAATCAGTTTAGGCCTCTCATAAAGGGCGTCTGAGTTAAGTGTCAAGGGAAGCTAGGGATTCAAAGAGGGGTAGGTGAAGTATGAGCACTTCCTCTTGGCATGGAGAATAGCTTATGTAAAGGTAGAGATGTCTGATGGAATGCCATTTATTTATGAAGAACCTTCCAGGAATACGCGTTTCCAAATTTAGCCAGGTGAATCCTCAGGTATGCAGGGCATTGACAGGCCCAAACTTAAAGCCTTTCCAGCTTGGTAAAATTCTCCAGAGCTTGTCTTGTGACCACACAGTCCTTTGCAACACAGGGTTACCTCTATGCAAAATGAAACTTTGGGAGAGGACTTAGGTGGAGGGATTTCTGAGCAATGTTCAAAAAATAATGATCCTATTTTTCTTCTTTTGGGGAAAATGTGCATTTCAATGGTAATAACCAAAGATTTTCTGTCTCACAGAAGTTTCCTGGAGCATCTGAGCCACTATATAGCATTTTTTTTAAGTTTAATGTAGTGCCCTAGAGTCTCCTTGACCAGTCTTTCACAGAGCTCAGACATTTCCAATACAACTTTTAGAGATTGGAGTTAAAAAGAAAAGTATCTCTTTGGGAACTGGTGCAGTTTGGTCAGACTGGGACCCTTCCACAAGGTAGAAGAAAGAGAATAGCTACTTCACCAGAATGTGGGGTCCAAAACTGCCCAACCTACAATAAAAGAAACCAAGACAGAGCTCTGAGTTAATATCATTTTATTAAAAGGTCCATGGCCCCCTGTAATCAAGTGGACCCCAGATCTTCCTCACCATCTGAGATGTTCCCTTCATCTAGGACCTTGGTTTTATAGTGCCTGAAACCCAGGCAATATAGATAAACCAAACTAAAAATACAGAATCTCATTGGTTGATCGACTTTGCCCTTGACCCTCCAGGAAAGCCTACACAAAATAAAAAAAAATCCATTGGTTGACAAATATACCAATGAGAATAGACCTTGGCACACTTATCTGCACCTTCTAGGAGGTTCTACCAAGCTGATGTACAGACCTATGGGCTGGGTTGATAAACAGGTGTCAAAAATCTTCATAGACTGATGGTCCAGTAGACAGGCAGGCCACAGGCTGGTAAACAGGGCCACTTGTCAGTCAAGTACTCATGGCCATTTCCCCATGCTGGGCAATAGAGGGATAGCTAAAGAAAGAAAGGTAACAAAAATAGCTGGGAGACTTTCCATGTTGTTGAGTCACCTGCATCATGCTGGGTTTGGTCACCATAACAAGGCAAAAACAAGGGTGGAGGTTCTTATAGCTTCCTATGGTTAAGCAAGTGAACTTTGAATCTTCACAGCTCTGAGACCTGATATCAGAACTTACAATCACTACCCCTATGGAATCATATCAAACTGATTAATACTGATTGGAATAAAATAAGAATCCAATTATTCATCTATCACAGAAGGAGCTGGAATGAACAATGAATCTGTGGGCCTCTTTCACCACAAGAATCACTACCAGTGTCTATGTGTGTCCTTACCTACCTTACTCATAAATGGCATATTTAAAAGTCTCCTGGTTCTGCCTATCCTGGCAGCTGCATTTGTATAAGAATGTACCTCCCTTTACCCTTCTGAGTATCCAATAGTCCAGCCCCTAAATGGCTCTCATTGCTTGGACCTAGACTGAAGTTTTGGGTGGGGCAGAGGTTCCTGGGATTACCATGTGCTGCTTTGCATTTAAGAGATCAGAACAGATTGCTGGGAAAATATATGGCCAGCAGAGATGATTAGCACATATACTCTCATATTTCTTTTATATATATTTGGCATTTATAGTTTATATGCTATCAATAATAATAACTGACATTAATATAGCACTTTAAAGTTTGTGAAGTACTTTATATACATCACCATATTTGAGCCTCACATAAAACCCTTGTCCTGGCAGTCATTTTGTTGATCAGAAAAAGAGGTGGCATTAATTGTGTAGCAAGAATGAGAGTTAATAGATGGACAACCAGAATAGGAAAGAAGGCAGGAAAGAAGGAAGGAAGGAAGGAAGGAAGGAAGGAAGGAAGGAAGGAAGGAAGGAAGGAAGGAAGGAAGGAAAGAAGGAAAGAAGGAAAGAAGGAAAG
>CM053622.1:491719521-491764290 GCA_028646595.1 Phalanger gymnotis
CTCCACTCCCAGCTCCATATGACAGACCCTTCCCAGTGACCATCCAGGCTGTCCTGGGCTGGAGCCTTGCTTCTCTCTGCTATTTCATGGGTTCTGCAGCTCTAGAATTTGTTCAGAGCCATTTTTACAGGTGTTTGGAGGGACCTGGGGGAGACCTTAAGCAAATCCCTGTTTTCCAGCTGCCATCTTGCCTCGGCCCCCAGTAATTTGTCTTATACCTTATGCCTGAGGCTTATATTGTATATTGAGTAATTCAATGTTTAGGAAGTTCTCTCCTCACATCCCTTACTGTACCCTTTGACATGAGCCATAACCAAGCTTTGTCTCAGAGATTTTCCTGGAGGAATGCAGGTGGGTATATTAATGAACCAGAAAGAAAGAAACTGACCTCTCTGCAGTGAGATTTCTAGGACTGAATCTGGTCCTGTGTGATCCCAGAGTCCCTTGTGGGGGGCACATATTGTCATATTCCCTAGTTCCTAGATACAACTGTATACTTGCTGTTAACATTTACTGATGTGGAACACAAGGATTCCTGAGATAACAGGCTGAGAAAATAGGTCACAGCCTGAGAATTCAAAAGTAGAATGTCTCCATATCCAGTTTCATCTGATCAGATTATACTCAGCAATAAGGCACTTTTTTTCATCTCTCTTGAGCTGTTGTCTTACCATAGAACCTTGCAAATCCTAATAGTTTTGTATTTCCAAAGACCTCTGTTAGTTTCTAACACGATGAATGATAGAATTGGTAGCAGTGACAGGAACATTGGACACTGTCTTAATGTTGAACTTCATAGTCATTATATAGAGTGTATGCAGTCATATTTTGGGAGCCATATCTCCTTTTACTCTCCTAGCTTATGGCATGTACATATACTGAAAGTAGAGTTACCTTAATTTTTTCCCATTATACGTAAATATCCACATCTGAATTATAAATGCCTTTTTGTTCATTGTGTTTTTCTTTTGAATCGAAGTTGTCATTTGAATTTGCACTGCCTGTATGTATGTTAAAGCTCATTAAAACTTTCCTTTTAGTACATTTGTATTGATTAATTAAAAGTTGGGGGGGGAGACCAACAGGGGGTGGGGGTGAATGTGGGGAAGAGAACAATGCAATTGATTTCCCACTTAAATCATAGCTCCATTTCCCTCAGAAGCCCTTCCCTCCATCTCTCTACCATTTTCAATTAACTCCTGGCTTTTTTTTTTTAAACCTTGTTCCTCTGCTCTATATCGCAGACAATGAGAGTAACTAACTCTCCCATTCTGTGTCTGGTTCCACTGCTTTATTTGGTACTTCTGTCATCTGTTTTCCTGTTTGAAGTGAGATGAGTCCCAAACTCTGATGACAGAGAGAGTGATTTCTCTGGTGGTGAGGATCCTCATGAAAAACCATTAAACAGTAATTATATTGTGTTTTAAAAAACATGTGAATAAAGTTTATTCATTTGTAAATGATTTCTTATCTTAATTGTTTTCCCCTTGAATTTGTGGGTAAATTTGTCGGTGCCAACCAGAACCAGAACCAGATCCAGAACTAATAGCAAGTGCAAACCCAAACCAAAAATTAAGGAGCCAATGAGGGTTTGCTGAGTTTGTCCCCCAACAGATGGAGACTCCAATGCAAGAACAGAAGAACAAAACTTATATAGGTTTCTTGCTATTTCAGCAGTGAAGAAGGCCTGGGACTGGGGGAGTGGGGTGGGGAAATGAGGGTGGGTTTTGGGAGAGGGCAATACAAACAGGGTCAGGGTCAAGAGAGAGGACCTGAAGACAAAATGATGTTGTTTCAGCTTTCTCACCTACCTACAAATCCAACATTAAAGATATACAAGTCAGAATTTTCAACATGAATGCTTTGAAGATTTTTCCCTCACAAGATAATTGATAAAATAATGCAAGAGGATGTGTATATGGATACATATACCAGTAAAATTATTGATTAACTATATTATATATATTACAAATAATTTGATTAATCAGCAAGCATTTGCTAAGTACCTGCTAGGTGTCGTATACTATATTAGGCACTGGAGATACTATGAAAAAAAATGAGGTGGTCTCTAGCTTCAAGAAACTTTCATTTCTTTTTTCTTCAAATTATATTCTTAAAATTCTTCAAATTATATTTTTTCTAAACTTAACAAATACCTTCCTCTCCCTCCAAAAAAAACTCAAGCCCCAAACTGAATATTTTCATACCCAAAGTAGAACACAAAAAGATTGGGTATGAAACTAAATCTTTATGTTGCTTTTTGAAAAAATATTATAAATTCATTATTTTTGTCAAAACTGTCTTGTCTGTTTCCTTCTCTTCTTTACTTAAAAAATGTTACAATAGTCCGCTTTTTCCTTTTCTTAATTTTTTGGGGGTATTACCATTGCCACCTTCTTTTTCTATTCCTTTTCCGTACCAATTAAAAAAGGGGAACGGGGAACTCCTTAAGCAAATAACCATAGTCAAATAAAAGAAATCCACTCAGTAGTCACTTATGTATGTCTCAGTGCCTTGAGTCCATTATTACTGTGTTAAGAAATGGGCAACATGCTTCTTCATCAGCCTTCTGGAAATTTAATTGGCCATTACTTTAATCAGAGTTTTTTTAAAGTCTTTCAAAGTTGTTTTTCATTGTCAATATTTTTTATTCTTCCCACATCACTCTATTTTCAACTTCTACTTCATAAGATTCTCTGATATTGAATCATACTTTTTATTGCACAATAGTATTCCATCACAATTCATATACACATTTTGTCCATACATACTTCCATAGTTTCTAAAGCTTGGCTCTGTTTTTCCACCTCCTTTTAACATTCCTTTCAAGAACAGGAAGTTTGTTTTGCTTGTAGCTATTCCCTCTCAAATATTATCTTTTTCTCTTAGCATCTTCTCTCTGTCTCTCTTCCTGTTGAGTTTGATATATTTCTGCCCAAATTTCTTACATGTTCATGTGTATGTTGGTCTGTGTGTTTAGCTCATATTTTCAGTCCAAATGAGAGTGGGGTATATCTGAGTTTTGTTACCCTATCCTCTAGCGTGTTTGTACACTATTCTTGTAATATACCTCAATTATGAGATAAGGTAAATTCCACCCCCTTCTTTCTCTTTTTTATACTAGCACATTACATTACTCTTTCTTCTCTTGTCCCTTTTCAAGCTAAGGACAGAACCATCCTACCATGAGTTCCTCTATTATTATCATTATTGTTATTTTAAATTAAGCTCTCTAAATGCCCCTTACAGACATTAAGGTTGTGAAGGGACACTGCTTTCTTCTTTCCCCATTACAATATTAATTGTTCATTATAACATCCCCTTTCTGACTGCTAAAAAATTATCCTTTTTAGTTTCTCTTGACTAGTGTTTCAAAGTTTCTATGCTTCTTCAAAGTCTCCTCTTCTGTTAAAAGTTTATCTATCTTTCCAACCCACTTTAAAATTATTCTCTGCTTTACAAGCTAAGTTATTCTTATCTTTAATCCTATATCTTTTGCCTTTGGGAATATTGCATTCTTTGATCTCCTCTCATTTATAGTAGAAGCTATCGGATCTTGTGTAATCCTGACTAGGATTCCTTGGTACTTGAACTTCTTTATGACTGCTTTCAATATGTTTTTCCTTTGACTGCTTTCAATATGTTTTTCCTTTGACATGGTAGCTCTGTGTTTTGCTTATGAAATTCCTGAAACTTTTTCTTTAGAGATTTCTTTCAACAGGTGAGCAGTAGACTCTAGTTTTGCTTTGCCTCCTAATTCTAACAGATCGGGGAAGTTTTTATTTATGATTTCTTGAATTGTAGTGTCCAAGTATTTTTTAAAGTGTTTTTAGGGAATTTGATGATTCTTAAATGATATCTCCTTGAACTGTTTTCCATTTCAGATGTTTTTAATGGCAGATACTTTTTTGCATGGAGAAGAATTTAGTGATAAAATCATGGATTCACCTCTCAACCCCACCAATGTACAAACATATATGTAGTAATAAAACATAATTGATTCACTACTCAAGGAGATGGAAACACTGGTTTACAGTGGCTAACATATTTGTTATATTTCTATTACTGGTTGGGTCTTGGAATGTATGAAAAGAAGAGAGAGAAGTTAGTGAGCTGAGGTGATGTAAGTTTTACCTGATGTAAAAGAGCCTCTTTTTTCCATCATGATTGGTTTTGAAGGGCTAGTTTCTATTAAGACAAATAATAAAAACACCATAATTTATTTTTGCTGCCATCACCCATCTGCTGACATTGGTTACCCATCATCTGAATGAACCATCTTACTATCTGCTTCTTTCTAATACCTAATCCTGTGATGTGTCATAACTTATCAAATTCATTCTCACCACAGAGGCACTCATGGGGGATAACAGTATTGAAATTAAAAGCTATTAAGAAAAGGGCATTAGAGAAATTTTTTCTTTCATCCTTCCTGTCACCTTAACCAGGTACCATGGCTAATATTATGCAATATTTACAAGGTCACAGAATCACAGATTTAGAATCATAGAGATCTTCTAAACCTAACTCTCACATTTTCCAGATGAGGAAATGGAAGTCCAGTGAATTTAACTGACTTTCTCAATGAGTTTATTACCCAAATTATGGTTGTCCCTTTCTATTCTAATTCCTGCCCTTTGTGCTAAAAATCATAAAAATGAAGACATGGCCCTTATTCTTGCCAAGGCAAAATTCAACATGCACCAGGAAACTCATCAATTCCCATATATCCAAGTATCATCTTCATGAAGATGTTTCTTTGATTTCTTCTTGACTAGTCTCATGTCTTCATCTGCCTATTAGACATCTCAAACTGGATATCTCATAGATATTTACAAATCAGCATTCCCCAAATTGAATGGATTATCTTTCTCCCCAAACCTTCGCCTCTGATCAACTTTACTTTTTCTGTAGAGGTCAACATCATCATCCCAGTCACCCAGGTTCACAACCTAGGTGTCTTCCTCAATTTCTCACTCACTCTCTTCTCCTTCCCCATATCAAATCACTTGCCAATTCTTGCTGAGTCCATCTTTATACCATCTCTTGTTATATTCCTCCTTCTCTCCTCTGACCCTGCCACCACCCTGGTGAAGACATTCATCACCTCATGCCTAGACTACTGCAACATCCTTCTGGTTGCTCTTTTTGTCTCGGGTCTTTCTCTACACCAGTCCATCATGCCCTCAGCTGTCAAATTGATCTTCCCAAATGGCAGGTCTGACCATGTTACCTTTCTATTCCATCAAATCCAGTGGCTATTGCCTCCAGGATTAAAAATAAGATCCTCTGGCTTTTAAAGCCTTTTATAACTTGACCCTTTCCTACATTTCCAGTGATTGTATCTCTAACTTTCTTCCAGTGATTTATGATCCAGTGACCCTGGCCCTCTTGTGGTTACTCGAACACACTAAACACTCTATTTCCTATCCACAGGCATATTCACTTGTTCTCTCTGTGCCTGGAATTCCCTTCCTCTTCATCTGTTTCCTGGCTTCCTTCAACTCTCAGTTAAAATTCCATTTTCTGGTCTTCTGAGCCCAGGTATATGCCTGGTCCAGAACTGTATTAACACCTCATCCTACTTTTCTTGCCTTGCTTTTTGAAAGACTAGGCCTATAGCAGTTAGCACCAAGGCCAGTGGCAGAAAAGTCCCATTCTAAACATCTGAGCATTATTCTACTCTATAAGGATCCCTTTTTTATTACATTAATGTCTATTAAATGGGCAGTTGACAGTCAAGCATTATTGTTTAATTTACCAATCCTAGGGTACCAATCATTGGATTAATGACCTATGATAATATGTCTAGATCAGGGTTAATTTTGATTAAGTACTAATTATTTGAAAATATCTCTTCTTTTACATAACAACTGGTTTATAGCAAACAACACTCCCCTCACACTAACTAATGGTGTGTCCTCTTTTCTCTGAAATAACTTTTTATCTCTTTCGCCTACAGAGGTTGCTATGTTAGGCTTATATATGATAAGGCAGATTTTAAAAGACTTCAAGTTTATAGCAATACTGCTTTTGATGAAACTGTAGCTATGAAACATGAATAGTTTGTGATGATGCCCCAAATTGGAGAAGAGACAATTCTCTAACAATGTGCTGGGGTTTTGAGATACTAGCTCTCTCCACTAGTAAAAGTCACACTCTCCTATATGGTTCCCAGAACTGTCCTAAGTCCTCATGTCCCAAACAGTGATACACAAGAAAATATAGGGACAGGTATTTTTGAGAAATAAGACTATATCAATCAAATACTGTCATCAATAGAATAAAAGGACATGATTAGGAAAGGGTGCTTGTTGAAGTCCTATGAACTAAGATGGTAGGGAAGCAGATTAAGTAAAGACCACAAATTCCTTGGGTCTGTTTTCCTTTCACTTTCCAGACACCTGAGCCAGCACTTGTGATGTAAAACAAAACAAAATAGTCAAGTACCTTCCACTTCTTTCTTTAGTTTTCACCTCTTGTGGTCTTGCTTGGAGGCTTTGGTCTGAGGAAGGGAAGTGCAGATGTTACTGTCACTAGCTGCTGAAATTGTGGATGGGGGAAAGATTCCATCACTTCTCTCTCCTGTCATCTTTTCTCTTTCTTTAAGAGATTCTCCAAAATTCCTGCTGTAGGAAGAAAACCCCACCCTACAGTCCTGATCTCAAGTTAGCTTCCTCTCTTTGAAAAGTGAGGAGAAATATAACTCTCAGGCTCTTTCGGGTTAGCCCAAACCTTACCAAAGGACCATTAAAATAACTTTTATAGGTACATGTTGTCTCCTTGGGCTAGACTGTAAGTTCCTCGAGGACAGTAACAACTTTTGCCTTTGTATACATGGTGCCTAGCACAGTGTCTAGCTATCAGTTGATTGAAAATGTACCATTAAGCAAGTTCAATTTCAGTTCATATACCTGTTTGAGTGGTAGTTAAAATAAAAAAGATCTATGTTCTCTGGAATATTGGGTAATATCTGATTGTGGGAGGGAAGATAGTGAGGAAGATGGAAAAGGAAGAGAAAGGATATGGGTGAGACGGTAATTAAAGTATGCAAATTAGGACACCTCTGTAGCAATTTGAATGAGGGTTGAAAGGTAGTGCTATGGATACAGCACTGGGCATGGAGTCAAGAACTAAATTCACATTTGACCTTAGACACTTTCTAGCTGTGTGTCCCTGGGCGAGTAACTTAAATCTCTGTCTGCCTTAGTTTCCTCAATTGTAACATGGGATCATAATAGCATCTACTTCGCAGAGTTTTGTAAGGATAAAATGAGATGATATTTGTAAAGCTCTTCCATGGTGTCATGGTGCCAGGCACCTAGTAGGTGCTTAATAAATGTCTATTTCCTCTCTTTGTCTTTTAAACTTCAGAAGTTTGAAAACAAGGGGAAAACTTGAGCAGTTTCTCCAACCTGTTTCAGTTCTTTCATTTGGAAACAAATACTCTACATTTTCCATTAGTAGCTCTGCTTGGTTTTGACTCCAGGGAACCTCATGCCTTCCCCAGGGTAAGCTGATCACCTGAAATCTCATCATCATTCTGAGTGACTCAGTTTTTGATCCTCAACATCTTCTCACCACAGTCAGTTGCCTCTCCCTTCTGTTTGGAGAGCTTGGAGGATTTGGCTTTAAATTCCTCCCACAGCCTTCCTTTTAGAGGGTTCGGAACTTTCCAGACAGCTCCCTTTTCCATCAGCAGTTTTGCTTGGTTTCATCTCCACTAACATCATGCTCCTGGACCAGCTTCCCTCACCTGCTTCCTTTTGTGTATTGTCTTCCTGCATTAGATTAAAAGCTCCTTGAGGGCAGGAACTGTAACTGGGTTTGGGACTTTAGCTACACTTATTTTTATCCCCAGTGCTTAGTGCAGTGCCTGGTACATACTATGCTTAATACATGTTTATTGAATTAAAAATGTCTCTCCACATGAGTAATTACATGCTATGTGACACTAGTGATATAAGACTGGGTATCTAAAAATATTTATTAAGTGATATTCGTGACTGGCTAGAACCGTGGTTGGGATGCCGCGGGCCTTCAAATCTGTGTCCAGATTGTGGTAATGATGTGGCAGTTCCCTGGACAGAGGACATGTGGGAGCTCCAAAGATAGATTCTAAGATTTTGCCTTTTGTATAGGAAAAGGCCTATCCTTGGCATTTGTCAGAGCTGTTCTTTTCTTTCAGGGAGCAATTAGTGGGGAGCATCGTGTCATCCATGACCTTTGCTTCTATATTTGGCATGGGGTTTGGCATCTTTGATCTCAGTGATTAGTTGAGAAGGGATGAGACTATGGGACTGAAATGTTCCCTAATTTACTTAAATTAGGGAGCAGTGTGGAACAGTTTGATGTCAGAAAGACCTAGGTTCAAATCCAACCTCTGACACAGATTGTCTCTGAGGAAGTTACTTAACCTTTTAATGATCTAGGAAACTTTCTAAGAAGAAAAGTTACAGAGCAGGATTACAGGTCCAGTCCCTATACCTAGATAACAAGGAGGATATGGAGAATCACACCTGTGACATTAGGGGCGATGAATGTCTTGGACCAAGTGAGCAATCAACAAGGATTTATTAAGGGCCTATGTGCTAACCACTATGTTGGGAATACCAATATTAATAAAAAATAGAAACAATTTCTACACTCAAGGGGGTAACATGCAAATATGTAAAATGAAAATACAAAATAAATTCAAGGTAGTTAAACATTATGAGGTAGTTTGGAAGGTAGGGCACCAGCAGTTTTAGAGATCAAGAAAATATTTCAGTAGTTTGGTGCTTAGTTGGTCTTGAAAGAAGGGGCATCAAGGGGGAGCAGTGGTTCTATGAGGTAAAGGTAAAGAAAGAATATATTCTAGGCATGGGGAAGGGCCAGTGCAAAGATGCAGAGAAAGGAGATGCAGTGTTTTGTTTCAGGCACGGAAAGCATCCTTTGACTGCATTGTAGAGTCAAGGAAGAGAAGTAACATAATGAGGCAGGAAAGATAGGTTGTATTTTGAGGTTATTATTGGGCAAGGAAAGGGAGACCTCAGTTAATCAGTCGATAAAAATTTATTAAACTCCTCCTATGCACCAGACACTGAACTAAGATCTGAGAATACAAAAAAAAAAAAAAAAAGCAAAAGGACAGTCCTTACTTTCAAGGAATTCACAGTCTAATGGACTGGACTACCAAACCGCCTCCCTCGAAAGACAAAGCAAAGCAAAATCAAAACAAACAAACAAAAATCCTATGTATAAACAAGATTTATATGCAGTACATTGGAAGCAATCCCAGAGGGAAGGTAATAACACTAAAAGTTTATAGGGGTAAAAGCAAAAATCAAAGGATGATTAACAAAGGATTCATGACAATTCTCTGTTAAGTGTAAGAAAGCTGGCTGTTTGTTCTTACAAGTGAGGAATAGAGATGTTAATAATCTGTTCATTATTTGTTCATTCATGCATTCATTTATCTATGACCTATCTATTATTGATTGATTGATTGCAACTTGGAATTCTATGAGTGATATGAAGAATCGGATTTTGTTGGTGGAAGGAGGGGATGGATCTTTAATATACAAAGATCCCAAAGAGGTGATAAAAATCTTAATTATTGATATAGTTAATGTATAAACATGTGTATGAATGTGATAGCAAGCAATACTGATTCATTTATGTTTCTCAGGGTGAGAAACTGCTGTTGTAGTTCCAAAATTCTAAGAAGCTAACCCATATCTTTATAAACATAATAAGAAAGGGGTAAAGAGAGGCAGAGCCAAGATGGCAGAGAGAGGTCAGGAAGGTGCATATACTCCTTCCAGTTTCCCTCAGAAACAACATAAATCAGGCCTCTAAACAAATTCTGGACTGACAAAACTCACAAAAAGATGGAGTGAAACAATTCTCCAGCTTAAGATAATGTAGAAGGACTTCAAGAAGGATCTGTCTCACTTGGGTAAAAGAAGAGCATAGCCTTGCATAGCCAATGTCTGGGCATGCCAGTGGGAAGCTCTGAGCCACAGCACAGATCAACAACTGAGGCCCTTCAGTCCTGGCTCAGTAGGCCAGCAGTGAGGTCTTCAGCCCCAGCACAGAGGGCAAATTGCAAGCCCCAGAACGCTGGCACAAGTGTGACCAGAGGAGGTCATCCCCAGAGCAGTAGGCAAGCTGCAAGCACCTGAAGTCTCTGCATAGAAAGCCAGTGACTAGGACCATGACCCCCAGCAGAAGAAGCTTGGTATAGTACCCTGTGTGCCCCAGGAGCAGAAATCAACTTAAAACGTCACAAAATTAGCTGAAAAATGAGTGAGAAACAGAACAGATCCCTGGCCTTAGAAAGCTACTATGTTGACAGAGTGTTGGAAAACACAAACTCAGAAGAGGACAAACTACCTACATGTGAGGCTTCAAAGTGGAATATGAATTGGTCTCAAGTCCCAAAAGTCCTCTTGGAAGAACTCAAAAAGGATCTTAAAAATCAAATAAGAGAGGTGGAAGAAAAATTGGGAAAAGAAATGAGAGTTATGCAGGAAAATTATGAACAAAGAATCAACAGCCTAGAAGAGAAAGCACAAAATTGAGTGAAGAAAATGATTCCTTAAAAAATAGAATTGGCCAAATAAAAAAAAAAATCCTTTAAAGAAAATAACTTCTTTAAAAGTAGAATGGGCCAAATGGAAAAAGAGTACAAAGATAGGAGGGAAAGGGGTTAGAAAAGGGGGAGCTGATGGAAGGGAGTACAGATTGGGGGTGCAGATGGTCAGAAGCAAAACTCTATTGAGGAGAAACAGAGTTAAAGGAGAGAGAAAATTATAAACAGGGTGGAGAAATAGGATGAAAGGAAATACACAGTAATCATAACTGTGAATGTAGATGGGGTGAACTCTCCCATAAAATGGAAGTGGATAGCAGAGTCCTACAACATGTTGTTTACAAGAAACACATTTGAAGCAGAGAGATATACACAGAGTAAGGCAAAAGGCTGGAGCAGAATATATTTTGCTTCAGTTGAAGTAAAAAAACAACAACAAGGTGTAGCAATCCTCATCTCAGCCAAAGCAAAAGAAAAAAAGTAGATCTAATTAAAAGAGATAAGAAAGGAAACTACATCTTGCTAAAAGGTACTATGGGAAATGAAGTAATATCAATATTAAACATATATTCACCAAGTGGCATAGCATTCAGATTCTTAGAGGAGAAGTTAAGGGAGTTACAGGAAGAAATAGACATCAAAATTATAATATTGCTTGGATCTCGACCTTCCCCTCTCAGAAATAGATAAATCCGATTACAAAATAAACAAGAAAAAGTTAAGAAGGTGAACAGAATTTTAATAAAGTTAGATGTGATAGACCTCTGGAGAAAATTGAATGGGTACAGAAACAAATACACCTTTTTCTCAGTGGTATGTGGCTCCTAAACAAAAATTAACCATGCATTAGGGCATAAAAACATCACAATCCAATGCAGAAAGCAGAAATATTAAATGCATCCTTTTCAGATCATAATGCAATAAAAATTACATGTAATAAAGGGCAAAAGAAAGATAGGCTAAAAACTAATTGAAAATTAAATGATCTAATCCTAAAGAATGAGTGGGTCAAACAAAAAGTCATTGAAACAATCATCAAAGAGAATGGCAATAGTGAGACAACATACCAAAACTTATTAGGGGCAGCCAAAGCAGTTCTTAGGGGAAATTTTCTATCTCTAAATGCTTACATGAATAAAACAAAGAGATTAATGAATTGATATACAACTAAAAACACTAGAAAAAGAACAACTTAAAAATCCCCAATTAAGTATCAAATTAGAAATTCTGAAAATCAAAGGAGAGATTAATAAAACTGAATGTAGGAAAACTATTGAACTAATATACGAAATGAAAGCAGGTTATGTGAAAAAAACAATAAAATAGATAAATCTTTGGTTAATTTGATTTAAAAAAGAAAGAAGAAAACCTAATTATCAGTACTAAAATGAAAAGGGTGAATTCACCACCAATGAAGAAGAAATTAAAGCAATAATTAGGAGATTTTTTTTCCCAAGTGTATGTTAATAAATCTGACAATCTAAATGAAATAGATAAATATTTACCAAAATATAAATTGATCAGTGAGGGATGGGGAACCTGCAGCCTCAAGCTCACATGTGGCCTTCTAGGTCCTCAGATTCAGCCTTTTTACTGAGTCCAAGTTTTACAGAACACAAATCATTTTATTAAGGGGATTTCTTCTGTGAAGTTTGGATTCAGTCAAAAGGCCACATTTGAGGGACTAGAAGGCCACATTTGGCCTTGAGGCCTGAGGTTCCCCACCCATGGCCTAGATTAACAGAAGAGGAAATAAAAATACCTACATAACCCTATTTCAGAAAATAGAAATTGAACAATTCATCAATGAACTCCCTAAGCAAAAAATCTCCAGGGCCAGATGTATTTGTAAGTGAATTCTACCACGCATTTAAAGAAAAAGAAATTCCAGGCTATATAAATTATTGGAAAAAATAGGTGAAGAAGGAATCCAACCAAATTCCTTTTATGAAACAAATACAGGGCTGATACCTAAAACCAAAAGAGCCAAAACATAGAAAGAAAATTATAGACCAATTTCCCTAATGAATGTTGATGCAAAAATTGTATATAAAATATTAGCAAAGAGATTACAGGAATTTATCATGAGAAAAATACACTATAACCAGGTGGGGTTTATACCAGGAATGCAGGGCCGGTTCAATATTAGGAAAACTATCACCATAATTGAACATGTCAATAACAAAATTAACAAATATCACATGATTATCTCAAGAGAAAAAAGCTTTTGACAAAATATAGCACTCATTTCTATTAAAAATAGCAGAGAGCATAGGAATAAATGGACTTTTCCTTAAAATGATAAGTATATCTATCTAAAATCATCAGCAAGCATTATATGTAGTGGGAATAAACCAGAAGCATTTCTGATAACATCAGGGGTAAAACAAGGATGCCCGTTATCATCGCTATTTTTCAATGTTGTACTAGAAATGTTAGCTTTCAATATAACAGAAGAAAAAGAAATTGAAGGAATTGAATAGGGAAAGAAGAAACAATCCTATCACTCTTTGCAGATGATATGATGGCATACTTAGAGAATCCTAGGGAACAAACAAACAAAAATACCTGAAACAATGAACAATTTTAGCAAAGTAGCAGGATATAAAATAAAACCATATAAATCATCAGCATTTCTATATATTACCAATAAAGTCCAGCAGCAAGAGAAATTCCAGCAGAAAGAGAAATTCCATTTAAAATAACTGTAGACAATATAAAATATTTGGGAGTCTACCTGCCAAGAGAAACCCAGGAACACTCTGAACAAAATAACAAAACACTTTTCACACAGTCAGATCTAAACAATTGGAAAAGAATCAGTTGCTCTTGGGTAGACTGAGATAACATAAAAAAAAAATGACAATTCTATCTAAATTAATTTACTTATTCAGTGCCATACCAATAAAACTACCAAAAAACTATTTTATAGAGCTAGAAAAATTATAACAAAATTCATCTGGAAGAACAAAAGGTCCGGAATACCAAGGGAATTAATGAAAAAAAATGCAAAGGAAGTTAGCCTAAGCTATACCAGTCCTAAAGCTATATTATAAATCAGCAATCATCGAAACTATTTGGTATTGGCTGAGAAATGGTGGCGGATCAGTGGAATAGGTTAAATACACAAGACATGATCCTAAATGTCTATAATAAATTTCGAAGAACTCACTATTTGCCAAAAACTACTGAGAAAACTGGAAAATAGTATGGCATAAATTAGGCATAGACCAACATCTCAGACCCTATACCAAGATAAGGTTGAAATAGGTACATGATTTAGACAGAAAGGAAGGTAATATAAGCAGATTTGGAGATCAAGAAATAGTTTACTTGTCAGTTCTATGCAGAAGGGAAGAATTCATGACTAAAGAAGAGATAAAGAACAATATGAAATGCAAAGTGGATAACTTTGATTACATTGAATTAAAAAAGTTTTTGTATAAACAAAACCAATGCAACCAAAATTAAAAAGAAAGCAGAATTTTGGGAAACAATTTTTATAGCCAATGTCTCTGATAAAGGCCTCGTTTCTAAAATATATAGAGAACTGAGGCAAATTTGTAAGAATACAAGTCATTTCCCAATAGATAAATGGTGAAAGGATACAAACAGGTAGTTTTCAAATGAAGAAATTAAAGCTATCTATAGTCATATGAAAAAATGCTCTAAATCATTATTAATTAGAGAAATGCAAGTTAAAATAACTCTGAGGAACTACCTCACACTGCTCAGAGTGGTTTATATGACAGAAAAAGAAAATTATAAATGTTAGAAAAGATGGGGGAAAATTGGAACACTAATGCATTGTTGGTGGAGTTGTGAACTGATCCAACCACTTTGGAGAGCAATTTGGCACTATGCCCAAAGGGCTATAAACCTGTGCATACCCTTTGACCCAGCAATACCACTACTAGGTCTGTATCCCACAAACATCCAAAAAAAGAGAAAAAGACCTATATATGCAAGTATGTTGATAGCAGCTCTTTTTGTGGCAACAAAGAATTGGAAACTGAGAGAATGCTCATCAATTGTGGAATGGCTGAACAAGTTGTGGTATATGAATTTAATGGAATACTATTGTTCCATGAGAAATGTTGAACAGGCAGATTTCAGAGAAATCTAGAAAAATTTACATGAACTAATGCTGAGTGAAGTGAGCAGAACCAGGAGAACATTATACACAGCAGTAGCAACATTGTGTGATGATTAACTATGATAGACTTAACTTTTCACAGTCATATGATGATCCAAGAGACATCCAGAAGGCTCATAATGGAAAATGCTAACAACATCCAGAAAGAACTGTGCAGTCTGAATACTGATCTTTATACCTCCTTTGTTTTTTGTTTTTTCTTTCTCGTGCTTTTTCCTTTTTGTTCTGATTCTTCTTTCACAACATGACTAATGTGGAAATATGTTTAACATGATTGTACATGTATAACCTATATCAGATTGCTTCCTATCTTAGGGAGGGGGAAAAGGAGGGAGGGAAGGAGAAAAATTTGGAACTCAAAATCTTATAAAAATTAATGTTGAAAACTATCTTTACATGTAATTGGAAAAAATAAAATACTATTAAGTAAAAAAACTAAGAAAGGAGTAAAACTCTAGGAAAACCAGACATTATGAAAAGCATTGCACCTTTAAAGTTATGTTGGTTCTGCTCCAATATGGCAATTCTAGGTGTAAAAAGTGTAATGTGATGTGAGCTGATTTGTCCTTAGGTAAACCCTCAATAGAGTGATGGTTAGTAAAACAATGTCTGACTGCTAGACAGAACACAGAACTGAAAAACAGCCCAGTTTCAGAGTTTTCTCACTAAGTAATAGCCTCAAGGATCTCTTATTCATCAAATGAATTTCAGATAATCACCAGAGACCTGAGAAGCTAAAAACACAGATCCACATTTTATATATGTTAGTCATTAAGTTGTGTTTTGAAATAGAGCAATTTAGTAGCACCTAAATGCAGGGCTGGTTTTATTCTTTGTTTTTTTTCTTTTTGAAAGTGCATTGCACATTCATACAAATCAAAAGTTAAGAAAAAACACTGAGATATTGAAAGCAGACAGAATGTAACTATAACCTTAAGTTACTTGTTTGGCTTCTAAGTTATCTCTGACAATGGCTTTATCTCCATGCCACAATTCGCCATTGTTTACTTAAAGGATCCCACTTGCCCTCTCCCTGTGGATTCTTTGGCCAGTGAAGGAGTGGAACAGCAATGGGGGGAAGGAAGGAAGAATGAAAGGGAGAAATATCAAGATTGTAATACCCCTGATCATTTTGTTCTCCCTTTTCTGCTGTTTCCTACACCTGAAATATTGGATTATAGGGTTTGGAGCTGTCAGGGACCTTAAATATCCAATAGTCCAAGTATTTCATTTTACATTGTGAAGAATTGTGGTTTAGAGAGAGACAACTTGTCCTGGTTACTCAATTAGTGAGTGTCAGAGATGAGATCCAAACCAAGGTGATCTAGTTCCAAATCTTATCCTCTTTCCACACCCCCATGATGTTAACTCAGAGGACAGATTGTTCATTATTATTGCTATTTATTTAGGAAAGTCAAACTATGCCATTTTTTGCCTCAAATCTTACCTAGCCTTCAATCACTGAATGAGAGTTGCCCCAGACAAACTGAGGCCTGGGAAAGACTTTGGCTTAAAAAGGTGAGGCTCCCACTGCATCCTGGGCCATTGCCAGTCATCCTGACCTAGGCCTTGCCACTGGACTCTGATGACTCTGGAGGAGAGAGAGAGGTTGAGGACTTTGCACAACCTTGCCTCACTCAAATCTAATTCACTTGTAACTCAAGACATCACCCTGCTGATGTCATTGGTCCTCTTATAGAACAAAAGACAAACAACAATAACAACATGAACTCAGAGGACCAGAGAGCCAATGAAGCTGTTCAACACACCCTGAAACTCAGACTTGAAAGGCCAACCTTCCTTTACACCAGGCAAGATATTCTTCTGGGGAGGGAGAGTGAGAAGGAGGAGATGGATATTCAGAAGCTCAGCAAACCTATTAATAGAGAGCATTTCACAGGGACACTCTATCTGCACTGTTTGTTTGCTAAAAGAGCTCTATGGCTGCTGCACTTTATTTAGGCCTGACCCTTGTATCACCTTTCTGTGAACTTGATTTCTCCTTTGTTAGATGGTGGTGAAGTGGAAGGAAGATTGTAGACAGAGTTCTGAGTCTGAGACCAAGCTCTGACATTAACTAGCTGTGTGACACAGACAATAAAATTAACATCTTTGGGTCTTTCTTCATCTATAAAATGAGAGAATTCAGGGCAGCTAGGTGGTGCAGTGAGTAGAGCACCAGCCCTGGAGTCAGGAGGACCTGAGTTCAAATCTGGCCTCAGACACTTGACACATTTACTAGCTGTGTGACCTTGGGCAAGTCACTTAACCCCAATTGCCCTGCGTTCCCCTGCCCCCCCCCAAAAAAAAAGAAAAGAAAAAAATGAGAGAATTGGACTAGATGAATTCTAAACTCTAAAAATCTTTGAGTTGGCTCATAGAGGAAACCTTTGTCTTTTCTCTGTGTGCCTACTTCTGTTATCCACTCCTCTTAGATATTCACTGTCCTCCTCCACTCCAACCAACCAAAAAGAAAAAGAAGGGGCATATTGTTTAGAGTGACTTGGACCTGAACTTTCATAGATCAAATTCTTCCAAACTACACTGTATTTTTCCCTTGGGGCTAGCTGAAAAGATATCTTAAAACACAAAATTTCAAATTATATTTCTACATGTCAAATTTTACAGGATTATCTTCCCCACTTCCCCTCTGCCCTGCCCCCCTCTAATCAGGCCAGAGTACCTTGGCAACTGTGTTATTCATTGTCACTTAAACTGACTTGCTCTGTTTTGGGGTGAAAATTACTTAATGTAAGAGAGCTAAGGAATATATTTTAACTAATAAAAGCAACCTCTTCCTGGGCTTTAGCCTAGACCTTTTTCTACTCTCAACATGTGAAAATGTTTGAATAGAAAGGAATTTAAATAAAGCTATATAGAGATTTCTTCAACAGAAACTATATTTGCCTTTCTCCAAGATTACTTCTCATCTTTTCTCTGCATATCTTCTATTTTTCTACTTCTCTTGTTGTCATTGTTGTTCGGTTGTTTCATTCATGTCCAATTCTTTGTGACCCCATTTCAGGTTTTCCTGACAAAGATACTAGCATGGTTTGCCATTTCCTTCTCCAGCTCATTTTACCGATGAGGAAACTGGGGCAGAGGTAAGTGACTTGCCCAGGGTCACACAGCTAGGAAGTGTCTGAGTCCAGATTTCATCAGAAAGATGAATTTTCCTGACTCCAGGCCTGACACTATCCACTGTACCACCTAGCTGCCCCATTCACCTAATTATTTCCATGTTATTTCTCTCATTAGAAAGTGAGCTACTTGAAGGCGGGGATTGATTTTACATTTCTTTGTATCTTCTGCTTAGTTTCGTCCCTGGCACACATTAAATACATAATGAATCCTTCTTGATTGATCTTGATTATTTTACAGATCAGACATACAGTATCTTATATTGTTGTCATTCAGTTGCGTTTGATTTTTCTTGAATCCATCGACTTGTCTATGGGGTTTCTTGGCAAAGATACTGAGGCTCATTACCATTTCCTTCTCCAGTGTGTCCACATTTTACAGAAAAATAACTGAGGCAAATTGGGGTCAAGTGACTTGCTCAGGTTCACACAGCTAATAAATGACTAATGCCAAATTTGAACTCAGATCTTCTTGACTCCAGGCCCGATGCTCTATCCTCTAGCTTCCCCACAGTATCTTATACATCAAACCAATACTAGAAATAATTGACAATATATTCTAATAGAATATAAGCTCTTTGAGGGGAGGTGCTATTTTCTTTTTATCTTCCTATCTCCAAGGGTTTAGCACAGTGTCTGTCACATAATCGGCACTTAATGATTACTTGCTGATTAATTGATTAGTAAGATGACAACTGGAACAATATCACATGCATTTCATATATCCAGTACAGAGAAGATAGCAGTCCTTTTCCTCTCTGACTCCATAGGGATGTTGCAACAATTACAACGACTTCAACTATACTTCTACAGGACATCTGGATGATGCTGTGGATAGACCATTGGGCCTGGAGTCAGGAAGACTCCTTTTCTTGAGTTCAAATCTACCCTCAGACACTTACTAGCTGTGTGATCCCGGGCAAATCATTTAACCATTTGCCTCAGTTTCCCCATCTGTAAAATGAGCTGGAGAAGGAAATAGTAAATCACTCTAGTATCTTTGCAAGAAAATCCCAAATAGGATCATGAAGGGTTAGACATGACCAAACAACAACAAACTTCTATAGACCTGGTACCTGAAAATAATCACATATTTAGATCTCAAGCCACCCCTGTCACACCTGGGGTGACTCTTGTCCATGTCCTCAAAAAGTTCAGTGCAATGGGTTCACCAAATATACTTGAGTTCTTTCTCATTTTCTCCTTGTGAGGTATTAGTGAAACATTGTCCACATATTCCTCATTCTATCTAGATGACCAGCTCATCTTCACTTTCTATTATATACATCTTTCACATCTTTTACTACTGTTTTCCTCATTGGTTATGTCTTCAAGACTGTTCAATGAAGCATGTGTCTCTCTATTGCCATCTGTGTGATATTCATCTTTACTTCTTCAGAGACTTCTGCATTCCATGTCTGACAACAATGGTAGAGAGGATTGGAGAATTTACCATTGTTGCTTTCTATTGGGAGCAACAATGGTAAAAATGTTGATATTAAAAAGCTAGGGCTTTATTTTCGTGGACTCATGTCATTTGTTGAATGCAATCAACCTACTCACCTCCCATTGTTCTATGCTGATACTGATTTGTTTCCAGCTGTACTTTCTATGCCATATACACGTGTTGTCAGGCAATTTGCATAAGATGTCCACTCAAGTTCATGTTAAAATCTGGGCAACAAGACATTTTTATCCACTTCATTTTCCCTTCTTCCTTCCTTCCTTCCTTCCTTCCTTCCTTCCTTCCTTCCTTCCTTCCTTCCTTCCTTCCTTCCTTCCTTCCTTCCTTCTTTCCTTCTTTCCTTCTTTCCTCTCTGCCTTCCTGCCTTCCTTCTTTCCTTTCTTTCTTCCATCCCTATCTCCCTCTTTCCTTCCTTCCTTCCTTCTCCATAGATTCGCCACTCAGCCATTGCTTCAAGGAGGGTCCATTTATGACCTTAAGAGGCATTTTGGAATAACTACAATTAAGTGATTATTATTTAAGCAAAATAGAATAGGTTGCTGAAAACATTAGATATTAAAAATCATATGAGCCTCTAGCTCTTTAAACCTCAGAGGCCCTTGTTAAAATAATCATAGCTAATGATAGCTAATATTTATTTAACTCTTTATGGTTTGCAAAGCACTTTATATATTGTCTCATCTGAACCTGAAAGGAAGGAAGAGCCTTCAAAGTGGTTCATAATGAGTCATGTAATGTCTCAAGATACAGAATTCCCCTTTTATAGTCTCAAATCAGTTGCCATGGAGGAAAATTGCAGATCATTTTCAAATCTTCACTGTAGAGTTCAAAATCAAGATGACTGTCATTTTTTTTTTAACCTGTATCTATTGTGTGCAGTATAATGGTGGTTTGGTCTGTCACTCTAACAACCACTACCAAATTCCAGAGATTCTTTCACAACATCCATTATAACACATTGCAGGTGCTCCTTAAATATTTGTTGATACTCAAATACAAACAATTGGCATCAAAAGGTGGTTTGTTTCAGTTGGTGTGTACATACTTTAGTCCCTGAAGAAAACTGAGATATATTAACATTTCTAGGGATAACCAGCCTCCAAGCTTTCCAGAGAAATGACATTCTATAATATTTCAGTCATCCTCACTTGTATATTGTAAGTCTAATATATGTTTTGTTGATAAAAGTAAAAGGAAGGGAGAAACATTATAATGTAAGGATTTGAAAGACTAGAAATTCCCAAATAAAATAAGAATAGACAGGGTCGAACTGATATCTGTTTGGATGGAGTGGGTAGTAGAATTTACGCATCTCAATTAAAAACTCTTGCAAAATAATTTCATAGAGAAGAAATAAGTGAGAAGATGCAAAGCCATTTGGTTTGTTTCAGCTGTACTCACTTGATATTGATCAATGAGAAGGTGTCCAGAAAGATCAAGACACGTTTAATTCTATAGCAAGCATCAGGATGCTGGTTGTTAATAAATTACAGAGAAGGTTCAGTTTTACCCAGCATACAACAGAAAAAAAGATGTAAAAAAACCTTTCTGTGGGACCTCATGACCAATGAGAAGCTCCACAGATAGGAGTGACAGAGGTATTATAGCCATGTTATCTTGTGAAAAGGTGCCATGTTGGTCATAAAGCAAGGATAACAGACAAAAGATGTACTGGCCGACTATCAGACATAGTCGCAAGACCATAAATAGCTAGTGAGGAGGCTGAAAACTTGGGGAGATGAAACAATGTTCTGGGTGTTTGAATAGATATAAGAACAAGAGTATTGGATTATTAATGCAAACTCATGGGCTTGTATTCACATCATAATGATCAACAACAAATTTAAAAAGAATATCATTTGTATTGATGTCGTTATCATTACTCGGCCATGCTATAAGAAACAGAAACATGTGATCCAGTTCCATTTTGGTTTTGTGTTCTGTTTTAATGACATGTAAAGAAGTTGGTTTTTTAAGAGAGGAATAAAGTCAGGGAGGGATGGGCCACTGGTTACAGAAGGCAGGTATTTAGACAAGAGGCTGATAATATCTCAGGTTTAATTGTAGGACCAGTTATGTATGTCATCTCCCAGCAAAGGGCCACATTGTTGAGGAATCTGGCAGAGTGGGATGTAGAGTAGCCATGCAAGTTGGAGCAAATAAATACCACAATGACATAGACATGAAGAGATAAGAACTTTTTACATGATGACAGCTTTAAAAGTTTGTTTAAAAGTTTCCCAAACCCTGTTTCTCACACTCAATGTCCCTCCTAGATTTTTCTCCTTTTATCACAGGGACCAAGAAATAGGGGAGGATAATTATTGTTTTAGAAAATTAGGAATTACTCTGTCTCCAATGCACATTCATAGAGCGAAGCACTGGGTCCAAAACTTGGGATCTCTGAAGAGGAACACTAATTAGACCACCTGAATACCATGCTGTGTATACTGCAGGGTTCTCCTGTCCAAGAGAAAAATAAATAAAAAAAGAGAGAAAGAAAGAACAAAAGGAAAAAAAGGAGGAATGGAAGAAGGAAGAAAGAGAGAAAGAAACAGAAAAAGAAAAAAGAAAGAAATGAAACAAAAAAGGAAAAATAAAGAAAAAATTTAAAAATAAAGAAAAACAAAAAAGAAAAAAGAAAAAGAGAGAAATGAAACAAAAAAGAAAAAAAGAAAGACAAAAGAGAAAAAAAATAATGAAAGGAAAAAAGAAAAAGGGAGAAAGAAAAGAAAGGAAGAAAGAAAAAGGCAGAAAGTGAGGAAAAAAAGCTTAGAAACGGAGACATTTACCCCTGACATTAATATGATAAAGGACCAATAACAATAACAATTTCTCTCTCCACTGAACCTCAATTTCAACAAGATAAAAAGGATCTTAGTAGATTCATTGACATGAAGTACAAAATAATGTGCAGGGGATCCAACTGACTTCTGTGTGACATGTCAGTCAAAGAATTTAGATAACAGTCAATGAGAAACTATGATTTCAATGAACAGATAATAAATAAAATACGCCTCTCTTTGCAGAAAAGTGAGTGACCATGTGGACAGAATGTTGTGTACACTATCTTGCTTTTGCTTAAGTATTTTTCTTTTAACAAGAATGGGTCAGGGGAGAGGGTGTCAATGTTGGGTGTGGGGCCAGAGAAAGGTTAAGACAAGAAATATAAAAATAAAAAGGCACCTATATATGATGATGATGATTGTTGTTATTATTATCATTATCACTAAGACTGTACTGTAGGCTAGGAATAAACATGAAAGTTTAAAGAATTTAAGAATTCTTTTGTGTGATGTATCAGTTAAAATTACCTAAGGAGGGAGAAATCAAAAAAAAAAAGAGGATAAGAACAGGAAGGAAGAAAGCACAAAAAAGATCTGGGAAGAGATAGAAAGATACCAAGGAAGTAACCCCAAAGCTTATAACTTACTGAGACACTTCAAGATACTGTGGTTTCATTAGTGTAGGTACCCTTGATGCCAAAGCAGAATGCAACCCCATTTTTATTTGGTAGATGGTCTTTAAAATTTGCCATGGCCAAAATACTCATTGCCCTGCAGCCAGAGTGGTAATGACCTTCTCTGAATTAACTAGCTGGTCCTCAGATGACAAACAAACTGATCTTTAACTAAGCACCTTAAATTTAGAATCTTCTGTGATTCTCCTGATGTCTGCTTCCTGGACAGAAGTGTCTTTCCTGGCACTAAAAGAAAATTGTGTGCCTGGCCGTTCTAATGAATCAGTTTGACATAGTTGAGCCCCCAAGGCTATTCTGCACTTTAAAATTCTGGTCTCCATTCAACAATAAGCTAGGAAGGTTTGAACATTCTCACAGCAATCTGAATCATGTTATCACACACACTCACAGACTGAACTTCTAGTTAGCTTTAAGATTCACAAGATGCTAGCTTTTAAAACAGCCCTTTAGATGTGTAAAGAACTTTCTCTCTCTCTCCACTGCCCCCCTTCTTTCTCTTTGATGGACAAAAACTTGCAGGAGGAGAAGATCTAGGCTGTAATAAGCCTCTGTCACTAGCAGGGATCTAGCAGTCACAAACAATTAATTCTTCCCATGAGTGGTCCAAGGTTAATTTTAGCCTCCTAAACTGTCTCCTGCCAGATCTGATCAGTTTCCTCCTTTAGCTCCAGCTGTCTGGTTCCTGATGGGATTTGGCTACAAGGAAGTTGGCATTATCAGTCCATTAACCATCACTAGCAGTGGAACTGTGAGACTGATGAATATTGATCACCTGTTCTATGGGGTTATCAGATGATGCTGAGTGGATCTGACATTCCCTCGTTGCCATGGGCAGCCTTTATTTCACCCAACTCAGAGCACTTTGCTATGCAATTTTGCCCATGGAGAGGAAGAGAAGTAGGGAGGAGAGAAAGAACTTTCAGTCAGCCTTAGATACCTGAGTTGACTCTACTTATAGCTAGGAAGTACTTCAAGTGTACTCCTGTTCATTGCCTCAGGCCAGAGGTGAACATTGAGCTGATGGGAAAGTGCTCTAAATTATTTCTTTCCAACTTGGTTTGGAAAATGTTTTGATTTAAAAAAAAATCAATGAAACAGAAAGCCTTCCACTACCACTTTCTAGAATTGGACTGGAATATCTCCTGTCTGATCTCCAACCCTGGGATCCTTCAAAAGCATTTGAATGTTATCAGTGGAATTTTTTTTCTTGGATGTTTCAATTTATCTAAGTCATTATCAAGGAACTAGAAGGATTTATCAAGATCAAATCAGCATCCCGAGTAGAAAATTATCTTATTTTTAAAAAGATAGTGACTTCAGTGGCCTTCTGCTGGTTTTTTTTCTTTTCTGCAACAGCCTTCATTCTCACCACCAAAAAAACCCTTCCCCACATTCAAAGGCTCATTAGTTCTCAGGATGAGTGGAAAGTAAATGTGTCTTTTAGTCAATCAAATACTGGTTCCTATTTATTGAGATGTCTCCATTTGCCTGAAATCCATTCTGGGAGACGATAAGTAATTTTTATTTGTTTCCTTTTTCCTCCATTTAGGAACATTTTTTTTTTGAAATTTCCTCTAGTTCATGGCCTATAGTGTTAACCAAACTGCTTTAGAGAATTTGCTGACCAGAGAAGTCATCTGAAAAGAGTTCAGATTCAGGAAAGTTGAGTTACCGACAAACATTAGGCTGTAAAAAGGCATCCCAATTCATCCTATTAATGGCTGCCTAGAAGAAGTAGAAAACTGACTATCTTGGAATGGAACTAAAAAAACCTGAATAACTACTTAAAATTACTTATTTAAAAGCAATTTACTTTTTAAAAATTTAATCATCCAACCCTTTGTTCTATACAATACAAAGAAGCGAATTGGCTGATTTTTCCCCATCAAGCTGATTGAATTAAATAATTATTTTTGCCACATATAGACTGAATTATAGGGGACACACATTTTGTTTGACTGAAGGGAGGGGAGCGGAAGAAGAAAGAAGTATGGAAAAGTGAATCTAAATATCAAGAAACTACAAAAAAAATTTTTGCTGCTCTTGGAATAACTAAGAAGAATTGACATTATGATGTAATTATAGTTTCCATATGTCCTTTTCACATTCAATTCTCAAAATACTTCATGTTATTGTTATTCACAGAATAAAGAGAAACAGAGCCTGGAAGGCCTGGGCCTCTTACCTCTTATACATACGAACTGTATGACTTTGGGGAAGTCACTTAACCTCTTCTTGACCCTGGGCAGCTAAGAATCCAAGTCACAAATTGCTGGTTTGCATTGGTGGAGGAAGTCCCAACACCAGAAGTTCTCTACATAGATAAAATATAAAAGGTCTCATCTTACCACAAAAAAAAGCCTAATTTGGAAATTCGACTGTTTATAAGGCTGTGGGATTTACATCATTTTCCACATTGATTAGGTATTAATAATAATAATAGCTATCATTTATATGGTACTTTAAGTTTGCAATGCATTTTACACATTTTACTTGATTGTTACGATACTTTCCTAACATGGTGCTCATTTTATAGATGGGGAAACTGAGACTTAGAAGCTTAAGTGACTTCCCAAGAGTCATGTTAGTAGTAAGTATTTGAGGCAAAATTCAATGTCAGGTCTTCTTCACTCCAAGTCCTACTCTCTATGCACTATAGCATATGGTGGATAAGGACATAGCCTTGAAGCTAAGAAGACCTGAAATCAAATGTTGCATCTGAAACATAACCACTATGTGATCTTGGGCAAGTCACTTAACCTCATAGTGTTCTAAGTTAGTGGTGTCAAGTTCAAATAGAAAAGGATCCCTGTGGATCACATACTGACTTAGACAATCACAAACTCACATTATCTTATGACCCATAGGTACAAAAATATTTATAGCTGTGTGAGCAAAGAACTGGAAACTGAGGGGAGGCCCATCAGTTGAGGAATGGTTGAACAAGTTGTGTCATATAAATGTGATAGAATACTGACATGTGCTGTCAGAAATGATGAAAGGAATGGTTACAGAAAAACCTGGGAAGCAGGAACCATATGAACACAATTACAAAGCACTTCTCACACAAACAAAATCAGATCTAAATAATTGGAAAAATATCAGTTGCTCATGGGTAGGTGGAGATAATATAATAAAAAAAGACAGTTCTACCTACCAAAAATTATTTTGTAGAGGTAGAAAAAATACTAAAATTCATCTGGAAGAACAAAAGTTCTGGAATATCAAGGGAAGTAATGAAAAGAAATGCAAGGGAAGGTGGTCTAGCTGTACCAGCTCTTAAATTGTATTATAAAGCAGCAATCATCAAAACCACTTGGTACTGGCTAAGAAAAAGAGTGGTGATCAATGGAATAGCTTAGGTACACAAAACACAGTAGTCAATGATATAGTAATCTATTGTTTAATAAACCCGAAGACTCCAGCTTCTGGGATGAGAACTCACCATTTGACAAAAACTTCTGAGAAAACTGGAAAATAGTATGGCAGAAGCTAGGCATCAACCAACATCTTACACTGTTGTAATAACAATTTAGATTTGAACATCTTTCCCATCCATTAATAGCCACATGACCTGCTTACATCACAGAAAGACTAAGTCATATGTGGTGGGAGGAGCTTCCTGACAAGAGAAGGAAAGTGTGTCACAGGAAATACTGAGAGACAGAGAGAGAGAGAGAGAGAGCAGTTAGAACTGAGGGAAAGAGCAGATGTGGCTGTGCTGTGTCAGTGATTATGGGAAGGGCCCAGGGAGTGGAGGGTGGGGATGGTTTTGGGATGGAAAGGCTCCATGCTGTGATATTATATATTGAATTCTGTGCTGCTGTGATAGATTGGGCTTATTGGTTTTGGGACCTGGTTCTTTGGTGTCTGAATAAATGGTTTACTTTTTCTACCTTCTATGTGGAGAGTCTCTTGTATTTTTAGATACAGAAAACATTGGCATTTTGACAATTATCATCTATATTGTGATTATTGCCTTGCTAATACAACTATATACCAAAATAAGGTCAAAATGGGTATATGATTTAGACGTAAAGGGCGATATGATATCTTATGGTAATAAGCAAATTAGGAGAGCAAGGAATAGTTTACCTGTCAGATTTGCAGAGAAGGGAAGAATTTATGTCCAAATAAGAGAGAGAACATTATGAAATGCAAAATGGATAATATTGGTTACATTAAATTAAAAAGTTTTACACAAAAAAAGGCAATGCAACCAAGATTAGGAGGGAAGCAGAAAGCTGGGAAACAATTTTTATAGCCAATGTCTCTGATAAAGACCTCATTTTTAAAATATATAGAGAAGTGAGGCAAATTTATAAGAACACAAGCTATTCCCCAATTGATAAAAGGTTAAGGGATATGAACAAGCAGTTTTCAGAGGAAGAAACTAAAGCTATTTATAGTCATATGAAAAAAATGCTCAAAATCACTATTGATCAGAGAAATGCAAATTTAAACAACTCTGAAGGACCACATCATACCTATCAGATTAGCTAACATGACAAAACAGGAAAATGATAAATGTTGGAGAAGATATGGGACCATTGGAACACTGATGCATTGTTGGTAGAGTTTTGAACTGATCCAACCATTCTGGAGAGCAATTTGGAACTATGCCCAAAGGGCTATAAAACTGTGCATACCCTTTGATCCAGCAATACTACTACTAGGTCTGTATCCCAAAGACATCATACAAAAGGAAAAAAGGAGCAACATGGAAAAAACATTTATGATGGCTCTTTTTGTGGTAGCAAAGAATTGGAAATTGAAGGGGTGCCATCAATTGGGGAATGGCTGAACAAGTTGTGGTATATGAATGTAACAATGTACACATGCAGTTACAAAAGACTCAAGATGACAAATACCATCTACCACCAGATAATGAACTGAAGGACTCAGAATGCAGATGAGAGGAAAATTTTAAAAATCTTTCCTTTTTTTCAGAAGATGGCCAATGAATAAATTTGTTTTGCATGACTTCATATTTGTAATGGGTTTTCTGTTTCTTGCCTTTTTAATGAATGGGGGAATGGGTGAGAGAAGGGAGAGAATTTGAAATTGAAAATAATATAAAATTGAATTAAAAACATATCTATGCTATACTGTATTTTTAACTTATTTTGTTAGGTATTTCCCAAGTACATTTTAATTTGGTTCTGGCCACACTCGGGTTTTTTTTTAGTGAGATTTGTGGCCTGTGGGAAGTAAGTTTGATGCCTCTGCTCTAGGTAAGTCTCTGAGATTATAAATTACAAAGAGGAGAGTCCACTTGCATTGATTAAATGAAGTTTCTTCATTTGGGAGCTCTCTATACCACTAAAATCACAGGTCCCCTACCTAATCCTATTCTTGAACTGTATTATTGTAAAAGTGGGAAGTCTGCTATCTTTCAACTTTAAGAAGCGGCTCTGTATAATTAGTGGTATTGTTCATATATGCTAAAAATAGCTTCCTTCAACATGATCTTCTTTGGAACCATAATTTCCACATATATAGGAGAGATCCAGTTGTTTGCACTCCGCCCAGATAACCTCAAACTTGATTGGGTATATCATTGAAGAAACTCGTCTTCCTGCCTGACTCCATTTGATGATGGATGGGCCCTGTGTTTCAATAAAAGGAACTGAAATCCCTTCTCTAATTTTCATCACAGCCAGCCATACTCCCTTGCTGGAATTAGAAATAACAATAGACATATGGTGTGAGTTCAATGTAATTTGTAAAGCTCAACTAATGCCCCAAATCCTTACATGTTACATTACATAGTTCAATACAGCTAATCCCTTGTAGTGATTTCAGACAGAAAGAGAACAGTACATATTTTCTTGGTTAAAAACTGCTGGAGCTCATTTTCCATTACTATATTTCCAAAGCAATTTTGAAGATGTACCCACAAGCAGTTCTCATACATAGTCTTCTTAGTTAATGTATATCATTGCATTTCTCCTTGTAGCAGCATGTTGGAATATTTTATTTGGGTCTGAGTAGCTTTTTCCTGAAACCTAAAATAAATGTGTTCAGAGCAAGAAGAAACAGACTAAAAGAAAAATTGACAGTTGGGTATTTTGTTGGCTTTTTTTTGACAGTTCAAAACATCTTTAGCTTTTGCCATTCAATTCTGAAAAGACTAAAATGTTCTAAATGAAGGTTGTAGCTACTGTGCCTTGGGAATGAAAGAATCATTAGACTGGAAAGCACATTAAGGGGTCTTCTGAGCAAATTCTCTTGCTTTGAGGCAAATACTCATGACATCTCAGAAAGAAAATCCTCTACTCATTTTATTTCAATGTATTCAGGGGAAGAGATGCTTCTGTATTTATCGTGAGTAAAATGCAAGCTCCTTGAGGGAAGGTATTGGGGGCGGGGGTTGCCTAAAATCTGGCACATGGTAAAAGTTTAATAAATGCTTGTTGAATTGAATTGGCAATTTGTACCAACATTTTGCAACTCTTACAAGCAATCACCTCTCATTCAGTTTCAAGCCACTCCCTCCCTAGAAGAAGAAAAAAAATTGCTTATTGCTACTCTTCCTTATACAATTTCTCAAATAATTTGTCTGATGTCCCTGTTTCCATCTCCTTATAACCCCTAATTCCTTTTCAACTGTTTTCAATCTTTGACACTATTGACCATCCTTTTCTTCTTGGAACTCTTGCTTTTTGTCCCCCATGACACTGGATGATATTGGTCCTCCTATTCACTCTATAATTAAGCTCCCTTTCTTTTTTTCCTTTAATGACACCTCTTCCAACTCAAATAACTGAAATGCGTACATTCCTTAATAGTTAGTGCTCCAGAACACCCTGGATCTTCTCTCTCTGTACTATTTTCCCTGGTGAACCAGATTAAATTACCAACTCTATGCTGATGACTCCCATGTCTATATCTTTAGTCCTAATATCTTACTAGAGGCTCTAGCTATATGGCATCACCTGTCTCTTCGTTGACAAACATATCGCACTCATCATGTGTTTCCCAAACTTATATCACACCCAGTGTGTTTTTCCCAAAATTGGAAAACCCATCACTGCAGAATCTATGCTCTTGAATTGTGGTGCTGGAAAAGACTTTTGAGAGTCCCTTGGGTGGCAAAGAGATCAAATAAGTCAATATTTAAAGGAATTAATTCAGGCTATTTATTCACTGGCAGGTCAAGTACTAAATTTGAAGCTTAAATACTTTGGTCACATGAAGAAAAGACAAGACTCAATGGAAAACCCCCTGATGTTGGGAAAGATTGAAGGCAAAAGGAAAAGGGGATGGCAGAAGATAAGATGGATGGATAATGTCATGGAAGCAATGAACATCAGCTTAGACAGATTTGGGGAGATAGTGGAGGAGAAAAAAGCCTGGGGTGCTGCAGTGCATGGGGTCACCAAAAGTCGGATACTATTGAACGACTGGACAATAACAACCTTCTCTCAGTAAGCCTGAAACTTAAGAGACTTCTTTGAGCATTTGCTCCTTTATCCCCTAGTCTGGGTCTGGGGTAATGCTTTAACCTTCCGTAATATCAATACAAAAATTTAAATTTGCATAATATGAATCAATTAATAAATGCAGACTCCTTAAAGATAAACTTTCCATAATTTCTGGTGGCAACAACTTGATTCTGAAACACTGTTACGAATTCTAAGCAAATCTCAGACATTTGTTTGAAATTTCTATGTCACCATATCTTTTGATTTGATGTGGACTTCATTCATGGAGTGGCTTTTGATTCCACTCTTGGTTCTTAGTTATTGACTCTATCTTCAGGCAACCAACATGTGGTTACTTTTCACAAATCAGGTGGTATTTCTTGTCTTTTTCTTCCTAAAACTATTTCTATAATTTTAAAAATTTGCTTATTGTGTAATCTGGGACCGCTTGTTATTTCTTTTCCTCTTTAATAATGAGGAAGTATTAATCTTTTTATAGCTGCCTTGGGGCCATGAACTCTGTATTTCATGAAAATTTTATGAGTTTTTATTTGGGCACCTTTTAGATCTAGTGTCTTCCATTTTACTGTGCTAAAAAGTGTGCCTTAAGACTGTTGTTGTGTAGGTGTTAATTGCCTTGGTGTCAGAATGCAATTCATTCCCTTGATGTATCTTGCCTTCAGAAGATCAAGATATTTGTAACACTTTCATTCCTATCTTTCAAAAATTATATCTCTAAAATGAACTCTTTGCTTCTTCAAGTCTGTCTCCTAAACATTACACAGCCATTCACTTTTCTGTTCCTCCCAGGGCATTCCCAATCTACTGTACCAATCTAGGTCATGGCCACAAGTGTCCTAGCCATTGTCTTCATTCTTATTCAGCTCCCTGCAGCAACCCACTCTCCTCCTTGTCATCTTCCTAATCTTTCCAGTACCCTTGCCCTACCAATCAGATTCTAGGTCTCTTGGCCTTTATCTTCACCCCAGGGCCTTCTCTAGCAGTCTGCATCAGCCCTGGATGGCAGCTACCCCACTCTGGCCTTGGTGGTACCTTTAGGTCCTTCTCCACCATTTCAAAGCCTACCTCCTTATCAGATCACTCTAACCCTTCCACTAGGCACCTTTTTAATATTTCACTATCACTCCTGCCACTCGCCAAGACTTTTTTTTTTAATGGAAAAGAAAACAGAGGCTCAGAGAATTTAAGTAGTGTCATATAGTCAGTCAATCAATAAACAAAAAATGGCTAGTATGTGTCAGGCACAGTACAGAGAAATAGGAATATCAATATAAAAAAGAAAAGCAGTCCCTGCCCTCAAGGAGCTTACAAATGAATGGGCAATACATAAAAGGAAGGGGGAAGGAGGAGGAAAAGGTACACTGAAGTAGGAACAGAGCCTGTAGTGAAATGCAGGGCTCTTGACTCCAAGTCTCAACTCATCATGTTGAAAAAAACATTTTAACAAAGAGCGTATCAATATGTTAAATTGTCTGGGGCCTCACCTAAGGAGAACTCATTTATTTTATTTTATAATAGGTTATGAAATACGTTTCTCTTTATCTAAAGACAAACATGTTTATAAGGAAAATAGATATATCTGTATTATATATATCATATATATACAATATATAATATATTATATATATATGTATATATATATTATTTATATATATATATATATATATATATATATATATATATATCATAGAGACCATATTTGGGCAATATAGTATAGTAAAAAGGGTACTGGATCTGAAAGCAGAAGATCTGGGTTTAAGTTCCCCCTGTAACAAATACTGTCTGGGTGGCCATCAGCAATCACTTAAACTCCTTGGTTCTTAGTTTACATATCAAATAAATACATGTGATGGACTCTACAGTTTTGGGGTTCTCTTCCTTCTTTAAATCTATGATTCTTTCTAGATTTTTTTGTTTTGATTTTGGACCAGATCTTTGATTTCATTGGTATAGGAATACCCAATGTAGAAACTCCCTCTACCAATACAAAATGGCACCTACTTTACAACTCATGGTCTCAGAGAATTACCAGTGGTCACTGAGAGGGTTTCACAATCATATATATATATATATATAGATAGATAGATAGATAGATAGATAGATAGATAGATAGATAGATACAGATATATCTATCTATCTATCTATCTATATGTATATATGTCTAGGTCAGATATATATATATATATATCTAGGTCAGATTTGAACTCAGGCATTCTTGACTCAGAGGCTGGTTCTCTAAATCTTTATCCACTGTGGAAATCTACTTTTTGAATATTTCTCTTTCTTTATCTAATAAACTCTTACATATAGTGTGTGTGTACATATATATATATACATATATACATATATATGTACACACACATATATAAATATATATGCACACATATACACACATGCATATGTGTGTCTACATACACACATAGGTATATATTGTACATATACAAATACAACATACAATATACACACACATATATATGCAAACTTAAATATTTACATCAAAGGGAATAATCAAGAAAGTTCCCTGATCTATTTGACTTGAACACTTCCCATGGAACTGTCCCCTTCAGATAGGGTCTATGCTCAGACTGTTTTCAGTGATGCATGCGCTTTGGTTTCTTTCTAAATGGTATAAACAGCCAGAGGCTCTTGGTAGTTCCCTTTGTTGCCATAATGTGAAGAACTGTGTCAAAGATGATTAATGACCAGGAGAGCCAGCCATGAAGGGCCACCTTTGGAAAAATCCATTACATGAGGCCCAAAAGAAAGGGCTGAGCCCAAGTTCAATTTCATGAGTAGCCAGTCAAGTATATCAGAAGGTTTTCCTGATTACTCCCATTAAATGGAGAGATCTACACACACATATAAACACATATATACATATCTGTTTAGATATACACACCTATACATAATGCATCTATACATATAGACAAGCACACACATATACCTATATGTACACATATACAGACATGTTTGTATACACACATCTATACTCATATTGTTTTAGTCATTTCTCCTAAAGAGAATAGACTGCTTTTTGAAGCCTTTTTCCTGTTGTACATGCTTGGGAAAGCCAAAGTGACAGATGAACAACATACTCAAACTACAAGAGAGGACATTGGAGAGCTAGGTCTCTTGAAACTGCATTTATTTAGACTGACACTATTTGTAAGAGAGATGGGGGCATTTTCCTTATGTCTAGGCCATTCCTGATGTTCCTTCTTCAGGGAGGACTAGGGTACAGAAGACTGGATGATATATCCTAACCTGGGGTGTTTCAAGGACAAACCATTCTAGTATACACAGAGCAGCAGCTCTGCTGACTCACCAACCATGATTCAGAACCTTGCAGACTATTTTTGTGTTGCTGAGAGGGTCTCATCATGCTGAAAATAGACTCTTAAAGGCTTTAGTTTGGGGTTGTCACAAAGAGTCCCCCTTCTGCTTTTTAGGAGGCCTTAATGGAAAAAAAAATTATCAGAAGTTTTTTTTTTTTCTTGATAGTGCTGTGTGCCTGTTGGATACCAAATTTTCCCTCTACTTTGGCATCACTGGCCCTCCTTCTTGCTTCCTGGCATTGGAAGAATCATAAAATTAGAAGGGAAGAATTGGTCTTTGATGACTGTAATCTTTTTTTTTTTCTATGTTCCAGTGATTCTTAGCCAGGTCTCTTATAATTCAAGTAAGAATTTAGCTAAACTTGGGAGATGAAGTGGCATGTACAAGAAAGAGCAAATAAGGCCAGAACCATGGGATTGCAGAATACTGAGAATGGAGAAATGTGTAACAAAACTAGAAAATCAGAAAGTGACCAAGTTATGCAAAATTTTAAAAGGCAGAAAATTTTATATTTCATCCTGGAAGCAGTAGGGAGCCACTAGAGTTGATTGAATGGGGAGAGAAGGCCTATATTTTAGGAAAATCAATTTGACAATTGAATGGAAGATGGATTGGAGTGGGGAGAGATTTGTGAAAGGGAGCCAAAAGAGCAGAATATTAAAGTAGTTCAGAAATGAGGTGATAGGGGCCTTTACCAGGGTAGTGGCAGTGTCAAAGGAGAGAAGAGGGGAATGTGTAAGAGAGGGTATGAAGGCATGATTGACAAAACTTGGCAAGTGATTGGATGTGGGGGATGAGAGAGAGTAAGGAGTCAAGGATGACACCTATTTTGTGAGCCTGAGTGACTAGCAATTTGGTGGTGCCCTCAACAGTAATAGAAATGTTAGAAAGAGAGAAGAATTGGGGGGAATAGATGAGTTGGGTTTTGAACAAGTCAAATTTTAGCTGTCTATGGGACATCCAAATTGAGGTGTACAATAGGCTGTTGGAAATGAGAGAATGGAGATGAAGAGAGGTTAGGACTGGACAAGTAGATTTCTAAGTCAATAGCATAAAGATAGTGTAACAACAATGTGGCTACTGAGAAGTGAAAGACCAACACAAGACCAGCAACAAGAGCAGCTAGCATAGGTCCTTTGATCTGCTTTTCTAAGGAAAGCAACTTTCAGGGGTTAACAATCTCAGTTTAATTAAACATACATGTATCATTCACTTAGTTCACAGGGAAACGATCAG
Source organism: Phalanger gymnotis (assembly GCA_028646595.1). Taxonomy (NCBI): domain Eukaryota; kingdom Metazoa; phylum Chordata; class Mammalia; order Diprotodontia; family Phalangeridae; genus Phalanger; species Phalanger gymnotis. Next base: position 491,754,360 of record CM053622.1, read on the forward strand.
CCCTCTGAACTTCAAGGCAAATACAAACAGAAATTACAAACATCAACAGACAGACCTTGTCTGATTCAAATCACAATTTATAGTTACCAGAGAAGCAACAACATCTATCTGTTTGGGTTACAAAGCTGGGGGGCAAGGTTCAACGACTTGCCCAGGGTCTTATCACTCACATTCTGTCAATGAGTGTACCCCCCAAAAGTCAAACGCCAATCTCAGATCTTATGTACTTGTCTCAGGGTACTGGAGCACTTGAGGCTCACCATGTGAGAAATCAGTGTGGGAAAGCTCCAACCAGGAGCACCACATCATATACAATCCAATGACTCTTGATTGTCTTAGTGCTTAGAAAAAATCCAAGACAAAAAGATCCCACTGTACCTGCCCCATTCAAACAAAGAACAGTGAAAAGTCCCATTTTGTTTGCCATTACAAATGGTAATTGAAACTATGGGGTTTGATGAGATTACTAAATGAAATAGTGTAGAGGTGGAAGAGAAGAGGGCTCAGGACAGAGGCATGAGGTTCTCCCACTGTGTGTGTGTGTGTGTGTGTGTATGACATGAATGAAGATCAAGCAGAGGACACACAGAAGGACAACCAGACAAGTAGTAGGAGAACGAGCCGAGTGTCACGAAAAGCCAGAGAGAAAAGAGTATCAAGGAGGAGAGGGTGACTGACAATGTCAAAGGCTAAAGAGAGGTCAAGAAGGATGAAGATTGGTAATAGTCCATTAAATTCTGTAATTCAGAGATAGTTAATAACTTTGGAGAGAACTATGTCAGTAAAACCATAAGAATGAAGCCAGATTGCAAAGAATTAAGAAGAGAGTAAGAGGAAAGGAAATCGTGGTGTAGTTGTTTTTGAGGTGTTTTTAGTCATGCCCAACTCTTTGTGATTGCATCTGGCATTTTCTTAGCAAAGATACTAGAGTGATTTGCCATTTCCTTCTCCAGCTCATTTACAGATGAGGAAACTGAGGAAAACAAGTGACTTGCCCAGGGTTACACAGCTATTAAGTGTCTAAGGCCAAATTTGAATACATAAGTCTTCCTGACTGTAGGCCTGGTGCTCTATCCACTGCACCACCTAGCTGTCCCAAAGGAAACAAAGGCACTTATTACAGACTCTTCTAAAGCAGGTGAGCCATAAAAGGGAGGATAAATATAGGACAATTGGGTATGGATGGATCAAGTAAGGATTTTTTGAGAATGTGGGAGATTTACATGTACAGCAGGGAAGCAGACAATAAATGGGGAGATAGTGAAGATAAGTGAGAGAGAGAGGTTGATAGAGGAGAAAATGGGCTAAAGAAAATAGGATGGAATGGGATCCGTTGTGTGCATAGAGGGGTTTCCTTGGCAAGGAGAAGAACTACTTTGTCATATGAAGCAGAGTTGAAGGAAGAGAGAGTGGAAGAAAGCATCTGAGGGTTGTGAGATGATAAACAAAGGAGAAGAGAGAACTTTCTGCAATGGCATGAATTTTTCAGTGAAAAATCATTTAACCTTATTGAATCTTATAGTCTTCATCAGTAAAATGGGGATAATGATGCCCCTAATATTTACCTCTGAGTTTTACTGAAGAGGTCTAAGAAAAATGATGATGGTAGGGAGCCATACATTTCTAGGGGTGCTTGTGACCCCAAAATACTGACATGCCGGGTCCTGCCAAAAGAATTCGACTCAAGCCTTCTCAACTAAGGAAAAAGACAAAGTTTATTAGGGATTCATCATAATGGGTTGTCTTAAGAAATCCCACCCTTTGTGACACCTGTTTTCACAAGTGGGCCAGAATCTGAGCTGAGCTAGAATGAATCTGAGCACCTTCATGGAGGCAAGATGGAGATTATATACACAAAGATTATAGGAGGGATTGGGGGTTTAGGGAGGGTCTTGAGGAGGAGTCTAAGGAGGATGAGATGAGGTCAGACTCCAGGAGGGAAGAGAATGGGATTAAGAGTGGGAAGTAGCTGAAGGCATGGATATTGATAGTATCAAGGGTGGGAAGTAGCTGGACAACAAAGGGCAAGGCTAGGTAGAGATTTGGGCCTAATGATAATGTAAGGCTTATGGCCTTAGGGGAAGGCCAGATCTAATTGGATGATTCAAGGAGAGTTCAAGGGGGCTCCCAGAGACTGTATTCCAGATTCAAGGGGCTTCCCAGAGACTGTGCCCTCATCATTACCAGTTCAGAATCCTGAGCCTCAATCTTGGAGTCAACCCCAAGAGAACCATTAAAGCTGATAATACCCAGGAAACCTCCCTTACATTTTTAAAAGGTCAGATTTTGGATCACATTGCCTAGGAAATTGGTTTCCTTATCTAACTAAGAGGACAATGTTGGTCAAATGTTTCTTGCTTGGTCCACCCAAAGCCACCCTCAGTGGCTCTTGCGGGGAGAAGATGATTCCTTCCCCTGCCCCCAAATACTATGCTCAGGACGTCCCTAAAAGAAAGGTGGAAGGGAAAACAGGAAAACAGTCAGTCAGTCAGTTCTTTTATAGCACAGATTCTCAAAACTAAGAATGGAAGTCCTATAGACTTGGCATATTTTATTAGCTTCTCTTTCAGCTACTGGTGGGTATGTGGAAGAATCAGTGTTTGATGGAAATCTGAATGGGCCAGTACCTCCACCCAATTCAGATTGTTGGTCCTTCAGCATTCCAGTTCCATTGATGAGGGCACAGTGTTTGGGAACCCCCTTGAACCTGGAGTACAGTCTCTGGGAACCCCTTTCAACTCTCCTCGAATCTTCCCACTTGATCTGGCCTTGGCCTGAGGCTATCTACCTAGCCTTGCCCTTTATTGTCCAGCTACTTCTCATCCTTGATACTATCAATAGCTATTCCTTCAGCTACTTCCCACCCTTAATCCCATTCTCTTCCCTCCTGGAGTCTGACCTCATCCTAGTCCCTAGAGTCTGACCTCATCCAGGTCCCATAGGGCTCCTCTTCAGACTCCTCCTCAAGACCCTCCCTAAACCACTCCTCTAGTCACCCCAGACCACCTATCAATCCCTCCCACAATCTTTGTGTATATAATCTCCATCTTGCCTCAATGAAGGCACTCCAATTCAATCTAGTTCAGTAGATTGAATCTGGCCCACTTGTGAAAACAGGTGTCACAAAGGGTGGGATTTCTTAAGACAACCGGTGAATCCCTAATAAATTTTGTCTTTTTCCTTGGCTGAGAAGGCTTGAGTCGAATTCTTTCGGCAGGCCCAACGTGTAGGTATTTTGGGGTCTCGAGCACCCCTAAAAACCTATGGCTCCCTACCATCATCATTTTTCTTTAACCATGACTTCATTTTTCCCATATAGATGTGGCACCTGCCTTTTCTGCAATGGTCTCTCATCTAAGATTCTCTCCCTTCAGAGTATAGGTCAAATAATTCTTCTTGGGGGCAGTACCCATTAGTGAAACCCATCCTTTTCAAGGTGCTGTGGGGACATTCACACCCTCTACAGGATGATACAATCAGAACTCTCACATAGAAGCTCACGTCCTAGTAAGCTTATCAAATTCATCAGGGAATTTCCCCAAGGCAGCCCACTCTATTTTGCATTATTTTAGTTATTAGGAAATGTTTCCCTTCACTAAGTTCAAATCTGATTCTGCACACTTTACTCTCATTTCTCTTTATTCTCTCTTTGAAGGCGAGCAGAATAAATCTAATCCCTTTTCTTCATGACAGGTCCTCACATTCTTGAGGACAATTATGTATTTTTTTTTCTCTTTTCCAGGTCAACCATTTTCTTCATTTGATTCATGCTCTCCATTCCTATTTCAATCTTGGTCACCCTTTTTAGATGTGATGTGTTTATCTATATTCTTGCCAAAATATTTCTCCCATTTTCAGACAATTGGGGCTTTAAGTCCAGAACTTAAGAACAGAAATGAAAGATAGTTGTTGTAAAATCTCCTATTCTTGCAATAGATACTTAACTCAAAACCCAGCCACAGTTTATGCCATTAAATCACAATTTATACTATTGAATCATGTTGGTGGCTAACTTGGTGACCAGAGAAGCTACAACCTGCCCTTTTAGCTTTAGGGTTCATTGCTAATAAGGCGGCCATTCAAGAGAGGCAGGATCTATTGACATGAAGTTCATACTTGCTTGGGTTGGTTAATTAATGTGCAGATGCTGCAATTAAAAAAGAAACAATAACAGCAAATTCTCAGTAAAAAAGAATAATGTGCAAATTCACCAATAAGTTTGATACCATTGTATGTTTCTCCAATTATTTTTCTTGGAACAGCGTCAAATGGACTGGACTCTGTTCAGGTTTGCCTATGGATTTTTTAAATGCAACTTAAAATAACCTTTTTAATCTTCTACTTCATTAGGTTCACTTATGACATGAAAAGACTAATATTTGTTACTAAGTAATGTCTCAAGGATTCCTGTGTTTTGTGGATAATGAATTCTTCCAAATTCTCTCTTTGTCTTCTTCAACCATTATTAGTGTGTCTCCATAGTCAAAGTCAAGTACGGGGCTGAAGGTATTTAGAGGCAAATTTTGATAGTTGGAGCTGAGGAAAATACATAGATAGCCTCCATAGATATCTCTGATCCAAACTTCATTTTTGCCAGTGTTTTCAATTGCTTTCCCAGCAAATCTTTTATTAGAGCTGCTAATGAATAGAAAATTAAAATGCTGATGTTTTGCCTCCTGTGCATTTCTTCCTTTGTCCTTAAGACACATACATACACACAAAATATGAGATAGATTATCCCATGGGAAATCCTGGTTCAGGACCAGTCAGTCTCCTGGGAAACTCAGTAACATAAAGGGCCCAGCTTTGTGAAATCACATAGCTATAATGAAATCATGCAAATGGAAAGATGAAAACAATAAAACAAGAATTCAACCTTGCTTTCCCTGTGTGGAAGTATTAATCCCAACTGTGGTTAAAACATGTTTGGGGCAAACTTTCCTCATTACCTTCAATAAGACATACACTGATCATGGATCATCTTTGTCTTTAAGAGGTTGTTATTCATGATTCTTTCCTCAACGAAATAACTGATGGAGAAAAATAGTAAGAAAAAAAAAAGAGAGAGATGAGTTGGATTCACAGGTAGCCCTTGACACAGTTTGCTATTTACAGAAAATACCAAGGAAATAAAATGCTTACTGTTTTTTTTTTTAAGTTACATGTGTAATAGATTGACTGGCTGATGAAGGTCCAGTCCCTGAAGTATGCATAGATACTCCTTATCTGTTCTGTTTCTAAAAGACCGCATAGAAACTTGAAGAGAGCTCTGCAGAGAGAGAGCTCAGGATGTGGGGGAACCATTAATGTCATCAGAGGTCCCACCAGCAGCTGTAGTTTTTTTTTTCCTATTACATGAAGGTTTTTAACATATATTAAATTTGATAAATCACTAAGAAAACTGCCCTCTTTGCCCATGTCCCCTTTTGAACTAACTCCTTTCTGCTTTTTTCTGTGTATTTTCTTCCTATTAATTAATTTTTAGTTTTGAACATCCACTTCCACAAGATTTTGAGTTCCAAATTTTCTCCCCATCTCTCCCCTCCCCCACCCCAAGAGATCATGCATTCTGAACACCCCATCTTCCAGCCTGTCCTCCCTTCTATCACCCCCCTCCCCTTCTCTTATCCCCTTCTTACTTTCTTACAGGGCAAGATAGATTTCCATATCCTATTGCCTGTGTATCTTATTTTCCAGTTACATGTAAAAACAATTTTTAACATTCATTTTTAAAACTTTGAGTTCCAAATTCTCTCCCTTCCTCCCTCTCCACCTACCTCCATTGAGAAGGCAAGCAATTTGATATAGGTTATACATGTGTAGTCATGTGAAATACTTCTACAATAGTCATATGTAAAAGACCAACTATATTTCCCTCCATCCTATCCCATCCCCTATTTATTCTATTCTCCCCTTTGACCCCGTCCCTCCTCAAAAGTTTTTGCTTCTGATTGCCTGCCTCTAATCTGTCCTCCCTTCTATTACCCCCCCCCCCATTTCCTATCCTCTTCCCCTCTACTTTCCTGTAGGGTAAGACAGATTTTCAAACCCAAATGAGTGTGTATATTATTCCCTCCTTAAGCCAAATTTGTTGAGAGTAAGGTTCACTCATTCCTCTCACCTCCCCCCTCTTCCTTTCCATTTTAAAAGCTTTTTCTTGCCTCTTTTATGTGAGATAATTTACCCCATTCTCTCTCCCTTTCTCCTTCTCCAAAAATATTCCTTTCTCATCCCTTAATTTTATTTTTTAGATATCATCCCTTCATATTCAACTCACCCTGTGCTCTCTGTGTATACATATATATATATACACACACACACATACATATATATGTATGTATATATGTATACACACATGCACACACACATATGTATATATATATATATATATATACGTGTGTGTGTGTGTATATGTATATATTCCCTCCAACTACCCTAATACTGAAAAAGGTCTCATGAATATCAAATATCATCTTCTCATGTAGGAATGTAAACAGTTCAACATTAATAAGTCCTTCATGATTTCTTTTTCCTGTTTACCTTTTCATGCTTCTCTTGAGTCTTGTATTTCAAAGTCAAACTTTCTATTCAGCTCTGATATTTTCTATTTTATAATTATTCTTAGTAAATTTATTTATTTTTAGTTTTAAACACTCGCTTCTGCAGGTTTTAATTTTTTCCCCCTCCCTCCCCACTGCCTCCCCAAAATAGCCTGCAATCCAACATAGGCTCTACATATACATTCCTATTAAACATATTTCCACATTAGTCATGTTGTATTGAAGAATTATAATGGATGGGAGAAACTATGAGAAAAAAAACAAAACAAAAAATTAAAAAAAACAAATATAAAAAAATAGTCTGCTTCTCTCTGCATTTAGACTTCATAGTTCTTTCTCTGGAGTGTGGATAGCATTTTCCATCACAAGTCTTTGGAATTGTTTTAGGTCTTTGCATTGCTGAGGAGGGCTAAGTCTATCAAAATCAGTCATTGCATACCGTGGCTGTTACTGTGTACAATGTTCTCCTGGTTCTGCTCACTTCACTCAGCATCAGTTCATATAAGTCTTTCCAGGTTTTTCTGAAGTCTGCCTATTCATCATTTCTTATACCACAATAGTATTCTATTACATTCATATACCACAACTTGTTCAGTCATTCCTCAAATGATAGGCATCCCCTGAATTTCCGGTTCTTGGCCTCCACAAAAAAAGCTGCTATAAATACTTTTGTACATGTGAGTCCTTTTCTCATTTTTATGATCTGTTTGGGATACAGCCCTAGAGCTAGGTTAGCTCTGTTCTTTTCATCAAGAATGCTTGAAAGTTCTCTATTTCATTGACTATCCATTTTTTTCCCCTGAAGGATTATACTCAGTTTTGCGGTGTAGGTGATTCTTGGTTTTGATTACAGCTCCTTTGACCTCTGGAATATCATATTATAAGCCCTCTGGCCCCTTAATGTAGAAGCTGCTAGATCTTGTGTTATCTTGATTGTGTTTCCACAATGCTTGAATTGTTTCTTTCTGGTTGCTTGCAATATTTTCTCCTTGACATGGGAACTCTGGAATTTGTCTACAATATTCCTAGGAATCATCCTTTTGGGATCTCTTTCAGGAAGTGATCAGCAGATTCTTTCCATTTCTATTTTACCCTCTGGTTTTAGACTATCAGGGCAGTTTTCTCAATAATTTCTTGAAAGATGATATCTAGGATCTTTTTTTTCTTTTCTCTTTTTCTTTCTATTTTTTTTTTTTTGGATGGGGGAAGGCAGGACAATTGGGGTTAAGTGACTTGCCCAAGGTCACACAACTAGTAAGTGTGTCAAGTGTTTGAGGTCGAATTTGAACTCAGGTCCTCCTAACTCCAGGGCTGGTGCTCTCCTCCCTGCGCCACCTAGCTGCCCCAGGCTCTTTTTTTGATCATGGCTTTCAAGTAGTCCAACAATTTTTAAATTATCTCTCCTGGATCTATTTTCCAGGTCAGTTGTTTTTCCAGTGAGATATTTCACCTTGTCTTCTATTTTGTCATGCTTTTTGTTTTGTTTTGATTTCTCAAAAGTCATTAGTTTTCATTTGCTCTGTTCTAATTTTTAAGGAATTATTTTCTTTGGTGAGGTTTTGGACCTCCTTTTCCATTTGGCCAATTCTGCTTTTTAAGGTGTTCTTTTCCTCATTGGGTTTTTGGACTTCTTTTGCCATTTGGATTAGTCTTTTTTTTTTAAGGTGTTATTTTCTTCAGCATTTTTTTTTTGGGGGGGTCTCCTTTAGCAAGCTGCTGACTCATTTTTCATTATTTTCTTGAGTCACTCTTATTTCTCTTCTCAATTTTTCCTCTACTTCTCTTACTTGATTTTCAAAATCCCCTTTGAGCTCTTCAATGGCCTGTGATCAATTTGTATTTTTCCTGGAGACTTTGTATATAGAAACTTTGGCTTTGTTGTCTTCTTCTGGTTGTATGTTTTGATCTTCCTTGTCACCAAAATAAGATTCTGTAGTCTGAGTTATTTTATGCTGTTTGCTCATTTTCCCAGCCAATTATTTGACTTTTTTGCTCTTGTCAAGGTAGGACTCTGTTTATATTGGGGAGGGGCGGGGGGGAAGTATACTGTCCCAAGCTTCAGGGGTTTTCTGCAACTATTTTCAGCAATACTTCTAGGGACCTGTACATTTTAAGCTCTTCCAGGGTGGTATAATCAAAGGAGAGGTGTTTACTCCTTTCCTGGCCTGTGGTCTGGTCTGCAAGTGACCTCAAGCACTCTTTTTTCCCTTGGAATTGTGAGGAGGATTCCCTCTTCATAGCCACCACAAGCTCCACCACACTAATGTTTTTCCTTACCCTAGGACCACCAACCAAGACTGCAAATTGGAGCAAAACGAGGGCAAAGCAAGAGAATACTGCTTCAGTGCCAGCAAAGAGATCCCTGCAGCTTGATTTCTCCCACCATCTGTGGGCCGAGAGCTTTGTAATCAGCCACTGGGGGCTGGGGCTGGACCATACTCCTCTCTCACACAAGTCCAACAGACTTTTTCTACTTACCTTCTAAGTGGTCTTTGGCCTTGAAAAGTTGTCTTTTGGGGTTAAGAAGTCTGGAAACCTCCACAGGTGCCACTGATTCAGTCCCCTGAGGCCTGCTCCAGCCCATCTATGCCAGTGTAGCCCAAGCTGGACTGCACTCTTCTGTCAGACTGGCACAACAGATCTTTCCTGTAGACCTCCCATGTTGTCTTGGGCTGGAAATTTGTTTCACTCTGTCATTTTGTGGGTTCTGATGCTCTAGAATTTATTTATAGTCATTTTTGCAGGTCTTTGGAGGTGTTTGGGGGAGCGCTCAAGGAAGTCTCTAGTTTTACTCAGCCATCTTGGCCCAGTAACTGGAGTCTTAACAGAGTCTATTGAAGAGGCAGTGACCAATAATATAAATGTTCACATATGAAGGTGGAGAGTCAATCACCCCAGTGTGGCAGCAACTTTAGGGATTGTGACTCTTTGTGATGAAGGATGAAAGGTGAAGCACCTTTCTAGAAAGGTGCTGATCTACTGAGTCCAGCAGAGAACTACATCTGAGAGCATCTCTGAAGACTACAAGAAAGAAGGAAAGGATTTCTGGGGATGAGTCAGGAAGTACTCCTCAGCCCCATGTTCTCTATATGTGTACCTCACTGCATCATATTTTTTTTTTAGTTTTCAGTTATTTGCTACTACAAAAAGGAGCTGCTATAAATAATTTTGTACATAAAGATCCTTCTTTGATCTCTTTTAGTACGATTGTTAGGTCAAAGTGCATACACAATTTGGGTATCACATTTTATGAGGGATATTGAAAAGCTGATGAGAGTCTAGGAGAGGACAATCAGAATAGATTGCACACTGTATGAAGAATGACTGAAAATACTCATGTATTTTCTCATGATGCTCAGTGTTGGGAAGTC
>CM053622.1:491764790-491782168 GCA_028646595.1 Phalanger gymnotis
ACTAGAGATTGTTGAAAATACTCTTTTTCTACATATTATTCTTCATAATAAAAAATTAATTCTGATAATATACACTTCCTAACACAGTAACCATGGAATAAACCATAAAGTGCAGGGAAGAAGAGAGAAAGCACAGGACAGGATGGGGAGAGAAAAGGTCAGTGATGTCAGAAGGAACCCCAAGATAAAAAAAGGAAAACGGGCAACTTGCCATCTCTATTTTTCCTTTTGATTCTGTCATTGAACTGTTCCCAGATGAAAAACATATACCTTAGCTCCACAACTCCAAGCTGCACTGGTTGGAAAAGCTGGCAAGATGGCGGGGCTGATTATCATCTCATTTACCTACAAACAGCCACTTTTCTATTTTTCTGGTTCCCTTATCATGCTTTTAAGAGGTTACTTTAGCACTTTCTGGAGTGGATTCATAAACACTTGTATGAACACTTTCCTCCTTTTTGCAGATATAACCTTGTATGCATTGTGCCTCTCATTTTTTCTCTCTACTGCACATAGCCATAAATGTCCACAGCTTGTCAACAGAAAAGTGAAAATGAGGTTACTAATAAAATCACTGATTGCTTGAAGTTCCAAAAGTTAAACACATGAATGTTGAGAATTGACTATATATATGTGTATGTATATATGTATGTATATATGTTACGTATACATATACACATATACAAACATATAGATAGAAGTTCATATATTAATCCATAAGACAAAGAAAATAGAGATAGGATTATATTACCCGTAACATATCATAAGATAAGATAAGATTACAATAACATTTCTGCATCAATTGGCTTCCCTGGTCCTTCTATCATGTTAAAATCTAAGGTAATTGATGAGTTCCCAGTGTGTCTGCATTGGTCTCTTCTGACAAATTTCATTTTCTCTCCTCATTGGAATTGTTTCCATTTATGTCTTCAGAATTTCTTTTTTTTTTTTTGAGCATCTTCCATCCCTCCTGGACTGACTTCCTCTGAACGTTTTATTCTTACGTATGTTCCCTATGAAATATAAAAAGTACTTTTGCACAATTTAGACAGGTTGGACTATACCCAACACAAACTGTCATAAACTCTAGGATGAAATTAATACTTTCCCCCAAGGTTCCCATCATTTTTATCCCAACAACCAGTTTTGCCTTGTTAGTGAGAATCAATACTAAAATAGAATTTCTTCATGTTTTTTCCTCTACCTTTGAAGGATGAGACTATCTCTGGGGCAAGTTAAGAAATTATTAGCTGTGATGCGCTTGGCAGAAAGAGAACTCCTGCAGATGTCTGGATAATTGAAGTCCCCGATCACTACTATGCCTCTGTGTTAGACTTGTGATCTCCCCCCACCCCCCAAACAAAACAAAACAAAACAAAGCTGCTCATCTATATGTATCCAGGTGGTCTATAATGTACTACAGTGGCAAAAGTCACTTATATTTCTCTCTCCTTTGACCTTCAACCCTATACTCTCCATCATGCTTCCTTGCTTTGGTTCCTAGATTTCCTCATATGAGTATACTTTTTTTTTGGAGAGGGGAAGGCAGGGCAATGGCAATGGTTAAGTGACTTGCCCAAAGTCATACAGCTAGTAAGTGTGTCAAGTGTCTGAGGCTGGATTTCAACTCAGGTCTTCCTGACTCCAGGGCCAGTGTTCTACTCACTGAGCCACCTAGCTGCCCCATGAGTATACTTTCTTAGTTTACTATTCTTCCTTCCTTCCTCTGCACCCTTTTTTACCTATCTTTATTCATTTGAATAAAGTATACCCATCTCTCCTTAGAGAATATTAGAGGATCAAGTGAAAAAATTAAGTAAAGTGATAAGCAAATTTTGTAAAGTTGCAGGATGTAAAATAAACCCACATAAATCATCGGTATTTCTATAATTGCTAACAAAATCCCAACAGTAAGAGATAGAGAAATTCCATTTAAAGTTACTGTAGACATTATAAAATATTTGGGAGTATATGTGCCAAAACAAAACCTGGAACTATGTGAACACAATTACAAAACACTTTTCACACACATAAAGTCAGATCTAAATAATTGGAATTATGGGTAGGCTGAGCTAATATAATAAAAATGACAATTCTACCTAAAATAGTTTACTTATTCACTGCCATACCAATCAAAATATGAAAAATATTTTATAGAGCTAGAAAAAAACAATAAAAAAATTCATCTGGAAGAGAAAAAGTTCCAGAATATCAAGGGAACTAATGACAAGAATTGCAGGGGAAGGTGGCTTAATTGTACCAGATCCTAAATTGTGTTATAAAGCAGGTACTGGCTAAAAAATAGAGTGGTGGATCAGTGGAATAGGTTAGGTATGCAAGACACAGTAGTCAATGACTACAGTAATCTATTATTTGGTAAATCCAAAGACCCCTGCTTCTGGGATAAAAACTCACTTTTTAACAAAAACTCCTGGGAAAACTGGAAAATAATATGGCAGAAACTAGGCACAGACCAACATCTTACACTCTATACTAAGAGAAAGTCAAAATGGGTACATGATTTAGAAATACAAACTGATATTATAAGCAAATTAGGAGAGCAAGGAATAGTTTTCCTGTCAGATCTATGGAGAAGGAAAGAATTTATGAACAAACAAGAGATAGAAAACATGAAATGCAAAATGGATGATTTTAATTACATTAAATTAAAAAGTTTTTGCACAAGGAAAACCAATTCAACCAGGATTAGAAGGGAAGTAGAAAGCTGGGAAACAATTTTTACACTCAGTGTCTTTGATAAAGGCTTCATTTCTAAAATATATAGAGAACTGAGTTGAATTTGTAAGAATACAAGTCATTCCCCAGTTGGTAAATGGTCAAAGGATGTGCATAGGCAGTTTTCAGAGGAAGAAATTGAAGCGATCAATAGTCATATGAAGAAATGCTCTAACTTGCTATTGGTTAGAGAAATGTAAATCAAAACTACTCTGAGGTACCACATGACATCTATCAGATTGGCTAACATGACAAAACAGGAAAATGATAAATATTGGAGAAGATGTGGGAAAATTAGAACATTAATGCATTGGTGGTGGACTTATGAACTGATCCAACCATTCTGGAGAGCAATTTGGAACTATGACCAAAGAGCTATAAAACTGTGCATACCCTTTGACCTAGCAATACCACTTCTAGGCCTGTATTCCAAAGAAACCATAAAAATGGGAAAAGGACCCACATGTACAAAGATATTTATAGCAGCTGTTTTTGTGGTGGCCAAGAACTGGAAATTGAGGGGATATTCATTAATTGAGGAGTGGCCGAATAAGTTGTGGTATATGAATGTAATGGAATACTATTGTGCGATAAGAAATGATGAGCAGGCCAACTTCAGAAAAATCTAGAAAGACTAATATGAACTGATGCTGAATTAAATGAGCAGAACCAGGACATTATACATAGTAACAGCCACATTGTGTTATGACTGACCTTGATAGACTTAGCTCTTCTCAGCAGTGCAAGAATCTAAGACAACTCCAGAGACTCACAATGGAAAATGCTGTCCACATCCAGACAAAGAATTTTGGAGTTTGAATGCAAATGGAAGCATACTATTTGCTCACCTTTTCTTTTTTTTTTTTTTTCCTTATGGTTCCTCCCACTAGTTCTAATTCTTCTTAATATCATGACTAATGTGAAAATATGTTTAATATGAATATATAAGTAGATCGTATATCAGATTGCAGGGCATCTTGGAAAGGAGGGAGAAAATTTAAAACTCAAAATCTTATGGAAGTGAATATTGAAAAATAAAAATTAAAAATAAACAAACAAATAAATAAATAATATATTAAAAAATCTTTAAAATAAAGTATACCCATCTAGAGCCATTGGTCAATTGTAAGCTTTACTGTACTAAGACTCAGTGATACTTATGCATATTTGCCCCATTACATTAAGACTAGCGTTCTGTATGTTTATGTATGTGTGTGTGTGTGTGTGTATGTGGGTGAAATGAACTCCTTTGGCAGTCTGGTGACCTATGAGTGTCTTCTCAGAATAACACTGTTTTTAAATACATAAAACAAGATAAATATCATTCCAAAGGAAACCAATGATATTGATATCAATATACTAAAACAAACATGATTTCACGGACCCAAGTTTAAGAACTCTTATGTCAGGCCCTACAATTCTTATTTGTTGTATAAAGTGTTGATATATGTATGGATATATTTGAGGCCATAGGTTTTGCTACTAGCTTTTTTCCTAGGTTTTGCTTCCTATGCATTCATGGGTGTCCCAGTTAATAATCTTCTTCCTTCTTTGTGGCTATTTTCTATAGTCTCTAATTTGGGGGATATACATAAGCAATCTTATGGTGCTTAGTCTTAGGTGGCACAGTGGTGGACTTGGAAGTAGCATGACCTGAGATCAAATCCAGGTTCTGTGGCTTTTTATCTCATTTTCCACACCTGGTTATCATAACAGCACCTACATCACAGGGTTTCTGTGAGGAGCAAAGTAAATAATATCATAAAACAATTAGCATTGTGTCTGGCACACTTAACAAATGCTTGTTCTCTTCCCTCACCTTCGCTTTTTCTTTCTTTGAAATTTAAATATATTGTTGTGAAGGGGAACCTTTCCCTAGAGAGTAGATCAAGCTAGGTATACTTTAAGGTACCTTCTCATCCTATGGTAGTAGAGAATATTTTATATGAGTGTTAATTCTTTCCATTACTATAACAGAGCTTACATAGAAAAAATGGAGTAATTCTTTTTTTTTTCCTTAACAACAACTAAAAGATATGGCATCAGTTGTTTCTGGCATTGTGATAATCCCAATTAAGAATCCATATAATCTGTTAAGATAATTAGAATGACCAGCTTGGCTGTTCCATTTTATGTGTCTACAAGTGGCTTTATTTGACATATGAGGGATGAAGGCTGTAAGAAAATAAAGCCAACACCTACTGAGAGACGCAGCTCAGCGCACTGTCCTGTGGTGTCAGATTGTTTCCCAATGATTCAACATTTTTTTTAAAAAAAGTCTGAATTGCTATTTCAAGCCTTTAATCTGTGTTTAATGGGGATTATACAAATTGATGTGAAAATCCCTACTCAGAAGAAGCTAATGCTACACAAATGAGGAAGATATCCCTGGCCCTGGAGGATTTTCAGACAGATTTTGATTAGCTTTCAAAACTAAATTTTCCAAAAATAAACTAAACGTTTTTCAAGACCCTAGATAGCAAGCCTTTTTATTTTTTACCAAGAAAACTGAAACTCAAAGAATTTCAAGGGACTTACTGAAGGACAAGCAGTCAGGTAGTGATTGGACAGTTCTAACTTCCAGGACAAAGAAGTTTCACTTTAACAGACTACAATACAGCATGGCTTATAGGTAATTTTGTTATTGTAAATTCTAGGTTTAGGTATGTCACTTAAAATTTCTGGGCTGCAGGCAATTCTATAGGACCATATATAAGTTGCAAAATGCTTGCATCTCTACATTTATTGACAGATGGAGTTTTGTTACTGACAATTTTGTACCCCAATGAAATCATAGGTCCCAAATTCTCTGTCTCTGTCTCTCCTTCTCTCTCTCTCTTCATATGTGTATTATGTATGTACATGTATAACACTAGGTGGGGGAGGAAAGAAGACAGACAGACAGACAGACAGAGAAAGAGAGAGAGAGAGAAAGAGAGAGAGAGAAAGAGAGAGAGTTGTTTATCCCATTCTGACTACATTTTCTTCTTGTAAACTGGAACCCCTTTCTGATTTGAGTGGATTCTTTTGTATCTTGTAGTGGATATAAAATTTTGAGTGGGCTTATGAAGGATGTGAGGCTTTGAGGAGCTCATTTGCATTTGAATAGTGCAGGAAAGTAACTAAGCTGCTGCCAGACACAACAAATTTTCTATTTGTCCATACTTGGCCTCTCTATTTTTTTTTCCAATCTACTTTTTGCATTGAGCAAGAGAGATTTAGAGATGAAAAAAGATTGGGGTACCCTGAATCCCAGACTTGTTTGGTGACTATTGGGCAATTAGTCATTGCCTCATTATGACTTAGCATACAAAGATGAAGATTTAGGAAATGTACTGGGTAATTACCATATATTAAGATTTCTCACTGAGGAGCCCCAGCCCTTTATCAAGAAGAGCTGTTCAAAGGAGAAGCTTAGAGTCTATTGATTTCCTTAGTTCTTCTATATTCTGTCTGTGATGTGGCTGGTCTCAGAGTCAAGGTTCCAGTGGAATCAAACTGGAGAGGTTTTTGCCAGTCCAAAGTCAAGCATTTCTTTTCTTTACAAAAGAGCATAGTGTTAGAAGAGGAGATGTGAGTTGTGTGAAGGTGAGACTGGTAGTGTGGGTAGAAGCTGCCACCTTGAGGAGTAGACATATGATTTGAGAATGAAACTGTTGGTCTAACCAGATGTGAGGAGTGATGGAACAGAAGCCTCATTGTTGAAACACCCATCCCCTCAAACCTCTCACTACAGACCCCCAAGATGGTGGTTTTCCTTTCCCCTAGGGCTTAGTCAAGGAAGTCTGGAGGTCTTTCCTTCCAGTCTGTTTACAGAAAAGGGAAAGTTGGTTTACTTTTCTTCAGTTAAACATTGGCCTTATAAATAAATAAAGATACATGAATGGATAGATAAACAAATAAATGAATAAATAAATAAATAAGCAGTGTTAACTAAAGGCCCTTGTTGTTCAGGGTGTTCTCTTTTGTAAATGCAATTTAGGAGGAGGATAGGGAGAACTAGAGCTTTAATACTAAACTGTCTCGACAGCTCTGTCTCTGGCTGAGGTTTTCAAGCTCAGAGAAAAAGGATTATAGATCCCCTGATTACGTCTCAGAGCAGATAAGGACTCTATACCAGGTAACCCATATAGAGACTGCATCAGCAGTGAGAGGATGAGGAGTTGGGGGGAGAGGTTAGCAGTTAGGAATGGTTGAACAGTCCTACTCATAAACGCCATCCCTGGAACATAATGTAAATTCACAAAAGACCAATGATTTCACTTGTTTAGAGTTCTCAATACTCTCTCTGAGGAGTCTCTTAACTCTTCATACCGCACTTTTCTTATATATAACAATGTATTTAAGTGTTTGGAAACTAATTTGAGCTGACATGCTGTGACTTTGAACTGACTTCTCCAAACACCCAAATCCAGTACAGATGGTACAGTTAATAAAA
This sequence comes from Phalanger gymnotis, assembly GCA_028646595.1. Classification (NCBI taxonomy): domain Eukaryota; kingdom Metazoa; phylum Chordata; class Mammalia; order Diprotodontia; family Phalangeridae; genus Phalanger; species Phalanger gymnotis. The sequence continues at coordinate 491,771,965 of CM053622.1, forward strand.
TGTTTCAAATATGATTGAAATACAAGTGTCCCAAAAGCTTTAGTGAAGTTTTAATAATTTAAGCTATTCTTAAACCATTAAAGTTAAGAACCTCGCTAAGACTTTGAGGACAACCTGTAGCGTTTTAAAGTTTGCCAAGCACTTTATGTGAATTATTTTATTCGATCCTCACAAGACTTGGAGAAAGGCACAGTGACTTGCTTAAGGTCATTCAGCTCGTAGTCAGAGGTAGAATTCAAGCCTAAGTTTTCATGCCTGTGGCTCCAGCACTCACTCTGCTATGCTGGATCTCCATAGACCTACTATCATATAGGCATCACTTCATATGTATATAGCACGTGTAAAACTGAGAACAAAAAAAGTGATGTTGGCACTATTTACTATGTCACTAAAGTTAGTGGGAACAAGTATGTGGAAAAATAATACTCTGCCATGCATGAAACACAAAGAAGAAATAGAGTCATTTAAAACCCTTTCCCTGTCCCACCCCTCCAGACAGAAGATGAAGTGAATACACTAAGAAAGGAGAACTTCAAAGGGAACGTTGGGTAAAAATTGGAAAGACCTAAGGTAAGATAACTCACATAAATTTGATCTAAGAAGTAGAATTTTGTCATTCATTTTGGATGTGTTTGGTATTCAGGAAGTGTGATCTCCACCCCCACCCCCCCCAACCCCCCATGTGTGGAAGTCGCAATGAGCACAGTGCCTGGGCGGCACTGATTGCCCACTATCTTTGGAATACCTAGAAGACAGTAACTGACTAGCAAAATGCTGCCAGTTTCAAGAGATGAACAATGCCAGATTTAATGAGTTAATTACTCAGCAAATATTTATTGGAAAATTCTCCTTCCTAGTTCTCCAGATGCTGTAGAATCTAGGGTTCATCTCCCTTTTTATGCTCAGATGCTCTCAGATGCATTTCTTACACAAATGTGGCCTAACTTCCTGGGGAAAGAAGTGTTTTTGTAGTGTTCTGCAACACTGAAGGATATGACCCAACAAAAACTGCCATGATTTTCTCCAGACGTCTATTGGCATTTCTGCCAACAGCTTTAATGATGCCAATTAATAAAGCCTCCAAGTTTATTTTTTTTTCTCCTGGACAGCAGGGGACAGCGAGCAAATGGAACCATGTAGAAGAAATAAATCATTTGAAAGAGAAGAAAAAAAAAGAAATAGAGGAGCTTCTGATTTTAGGGAATAGAAAACCTCAGGATTATTAGTATGTAATAAACAATGGCAATAATTCTTTCAATGTTAAAATGCCTCTACAACGGACTATTTTCAGCAATGCTTAGTGGTATGGAGATGATCTCAAATGCGGTGGATGGTATAGTCCTGGCGATAGACAAAGGTTGCTTTCTAAGGTCCAGCCTGGCTAAGTCCACATCACCAATAGGTTGAAAACTTGGAGATGAAATTTTGAAAAAAAAATTATTTTATCATTTTTTTTTCCAATTTACAAAAACTTACTTTCCTTTTGAGGCAGCTAGGTGGTGAAGTGGAGAGAGTACTGGGCCTGGACTCAGAAAGACACGAGTTTAAATTTGGCCACAGATACTTCCTAGCTGTGTGACACTGCACATGTCGCTTAACTTTTGTTTGCTTCAGTTTCCTCAATCATAAAATGGAGAATTATAACAGCACCTTCCTCACAGGGCTTTTGTAAGACTCAGATGAGATATCTCTGTGGAGGGGTTAGCCCATTCCTTACACAAAGTAGGTGCTTAATAAAAGTGCTTTCCTTTACTCTCCTTTTTTTTTTGCAGCCTTCTCTTCTCCCACAATTGAACAAAACTCTAACAAACAAATAGATAATGAGCTAACTAAATAAAATAACCCCCATAACTAATATACATAGTCAAGAAAAGCAAATTCTCTTATTGACCATGTCCAAAAATGTCTGTCTCATTGTGTATTTTGAGTTCATGACCTCTATCAGGATGTGATGAGCATATTTCATTATTAGTCCTCTGGAATCCACCGAATTTCTATAATGTTTTGCAGTTGTTTTTCTTTAAAATGTACAGAAATTGTTCTCTTGGTTCTCACTTTATCTTGCATTAGCTCACAGTTTTGTTGTTGAGTGGTTTCAGTCGTGTCCAAATCCTTGTGAATCCATTTGGAGTTTTCTTGGCAAAGATACTGGAGTGGTTTGCCATTTCTTTCTCCAGGTCATTTTACAAATGAGGAAATTGAGGCAAATAAGGTTAAGTGACTTGCCTAGAGTCACACAAGTTAGTAAATGTCTGAGGCCAGATTTGAACTCTGGAAGATAAATCTTATTGCCTCTAGTGCTCTACCCACTGTGCCACCTAGCTACCCTCTTAGATTATAGAAATCTGTTCAATTTCCTCTGAAGCTGTATAGTTTGTAATGTATTATGACAAAATAATATTCCAAAAAATCATATATCATAATTCGTTTAGCCGTTTCCTAATAGGTACACATTTTGTTTCTAGTTTGGGGCTTCTTCAAAAAGATATGCATCTTTCCCCTCTTTTATCTCTTTGGAATATATAAAATGTGCACATGCACACACACACATACACACACACACACACACACACACACACACACACACCTCTGTCTAGTAGGCAACTCTAGTTGCTAGAGTATTGGACTTGGAGTCAGTAAGTACTGGGTTCAAATCCAGCCTCAGACACTTACTAGCTGTATGATTCCAGGCAAATAATTTAACCTTTGCGTACCTCATTTTACTCATCTGTAAATAATAAAATAATAAATCCTACCTTTTAAAGTTGATGTGAAGAAAAAATTAAACTGCTTTGAAAACCTTAAAATACTATATCAATAGAGTAATTATTAGGAATTATCAGCAATGATATTGATGAGTCCAAGGATATGTTCATATTGGTAACTTTTAGTTTACAAGGGTCCAATCAAAGGCTTGACAAACAGTCCATTAATATGTCTGTTTTCCTGCGGATTCTCCAACACTTAACAATTTCCTCCTTTGTCATCTCTGCTAATCTGACAGAAGATTCTCAAAGTAGCTTTAATTTTCATATTTCTAATAATTGGTGATTCACATTTTTCATTTGCTTATTGATAGCTTGCTTGTTAATAGTTTTTTCCCTCCTACCAGGTTGTTGATAACTTGGATTTCTTCCTTTGAAAACTACCTATTCATATCTCTTGACCATTTATCTATGGGGAAATAGCTCTTTTATTTTTTCTTATAAATTTGAATGAGTTCCTTATGCTTTTTCATCTATCTAAGACCTTCATTGTAGAAGCTTGCTGCAAATATAATTTTTTCCCCAGTTACTTGTTTCCCTTCTGATCTTAGCTACATGAGTTATCTATGTTTAGAATTCATATACTCAAAATTTTCCTTTTGGCCTTCTTTCACTCTCTCTACCTTCGTATGGTAATGAACTCTTTTTCATTAATAGATCAGAAAGGTAATTTCTTTCTTGCTATTCTAATTTGTGTATTACGTGACATTTTATGGCTGAGTCATGTATTCATTTGTAGCTTATCTTGCATCTGGGGTGAGATAGTGGTTTGTACCTAGTTTCTGATAGAATACTTTCAAATTTTTCTAATACTTTTTGTCAAATAGTGAATCTTTATTTTAGTATTGGTGACTTTGGGTTTATTGAATAGTATGGTACCGTATTCATTAATTTCTGTATGTTGTATACCTTATCTGATCCAATGATCAACATCTCTATTTCTTAACTAGTACCAGATCATATCAATGATTATTGCTTTGAAGTATAATTTGAGATCTGGTACTCCTAGACCTCCTTTCCAATTTTTTTCTTAGTTTCCTTGAGATTCTTGACATTTTATTACTCCAGATGCATTTTTTTTTCTAGCTATAGAAAATAATGCACTGGTAGTTTGGTGCTACACTGAATGAATAAATTAATTTAGGTGGCATCATCATTTTTATTATTTTGGCACAAGCCACCCATGAGTAATTTAATCTTTCCAATTATTTAGATTTGTCTTTATTTCTGTAAAGAATGTTTTTTTTTGTAGTTCTATTCATATAGTTCCTAGATGTTTCTTGGTAGGTAAACTCCCAAATATTTTATACATTCTGCAGTTATTTTGAATGGAATTTCTGTTTCAATCTCTTCCTACTTGATTTTGATGGTAATATATAGTAATACTGATGAATTTATTTTGTATACTGCAATTTTCCCGAATATACTGTTTTAATTAATTTTTGCTTACTTGAGGTTCTCTAAGTAAATTATTGTATTTCCTACAAAAAAGTGATATTTTGTTTGCTATTTGCTTATGCTTGTTCCTTTGATTTCCCTTTCTTTTCTTATTACCATAGGTAGCCATTATATCACTATGTTAAATTGTGTTAGTATTAGTGGGCATTCTTACTGTTACTCTGATCTTATAAGAAAAGCCTCTAGTTTTTCTTTGTTACATACTATGTTTGCTACTGGCTTTAGATAGATATTATTGACAATATTAAGAGAAATTTCATTTATTGGAATAATTCCTGGTGCTGTTAACAGAAATGAGTGCTCGATTTTATCATAAGCCTTTTCAGACATTTAGTCTCATAACTTCTTTTTTCTTTCTCTTTTGGTTAGATTTGCAAAATGTGAAAAGGGTTCCCCTACTATTAATGTCTTACTATTCACCCTTCCTACTGTATTAACTTTTCCTCAAATGCTTTGCTATTGATCCTTTCATAGCAGGTATTGATATAGATTCATTATCTATGGTGTTTTTAAGGATAAAGTAATTTCCCTACCTATATCTTTTCTTCATGTCCTTTTACTTGCTTCTCCAATGTCGTATAGGAAAGAATCTCAAGTGTCAATGCAAAAATCACAATTACCCCAACTACAAAGTTTTGCAGATTGAACAAACAAAGAACCTTTAACAAAATTTATCAAAGACTTGCTCCTTGCAAAAACTAAAACTAAAAGCAAAGAAAATTAGGTTTCCGTCTTGGATATAAATGTGGTCCATACAAAGCTTTCCAAACCACATGGGACACCTCTCAGAGGGATGCAAGCTGGTGTTGAATTGACACTATTCCTTCATTCTCAGAGAAGAAAATTGTCCTGGGAGAAAACTCTTTGATGACTCCTTCAGCAACAAAGGCTACTCAAATAAGGTCTGGACACAGTTTTCTAATTGTATTTTTCTACAAATGTTCACCCAAATTTGTTCAAAGGTCTCTGAACTATAGGTGATCAGTCTATTTAGAGCTCCAGACATATTTCCTCTAGGTCTTTATTCCTAAGAGCATTTGAAAATTTCTCCCAATGGATTCTTGCATTGGTACTGGATGCACTGCAATGGCAATCCAAATGGAATTGCAAACTCACTCAATAGGACAAGTGGGCTCAATTTGAGAACTAAGAAAGAAAATCAAACACTTAAAATATTGCATCCATGGAATTCTCATGTTTTTATGCAGTTCTGGATTATATAAGGAATTTACAATGTATTCTCTCTCTTTTTGAAAATAGGATGCATTTTTAGATCTTTAATGGTAGAGAAGGATCTGGAATCTTCTAAGATATAATTGCCACCATCTTCCCATTGTTCCTATAATGAATTTTTTGGCCATGGAGATCTACAAACAAGGAAAAAAACCATCCAAAACAGTTCTTAGTTCTCTGTGGCTTCCTTTTTGCCTCTCTAGTGGTGGCTGCTGAGTGGTAAAAGAGATTTTAGAGGGTTCTATGAATCATAGCTTTTAGAGCATGCTTAATCATTACCTCTCAGTAATCTAAATGTGAGAATCCTGGGTGGTGACCAAAAAGCTTATGTACAAATGGAGAAAGTAAGTACATTTCTACTGACATTTTTACTTTAAATGAAGCCAAAAGATGTAAAAAAAAGTTAGCTACAGCAAAATGAAAGTATATACTTCTGTCCCAAGAAGCCACTAATAGCTTCTACTGGGAGAGACAAGGCACATACGTAGGCTTCACTTCCACCAGGTCCCCAATCTGCTTCTCTCTTAAGATTATAAAGATCAAAACTAATGCAGCTAAAATAAGAATGAAAAGAGGAAACCAGGGAAAAAGCTGTTGGGAAGAAAGTTCCTCTGTTAAATGTTTCATTTTTCTATTATATAGGGAACTGAGTCAAATTTATAAACATGAAAGCCATTCCCCAATTGGTCAAAAGATATGAGCAGGCAGTTTTCAGAAAAAAAGAAACCAAATCCAGCAGTAGTTACATTAAAAAAATGCTTTAAATCACTATTGATTAAAGAAATGCAAATCAAAACAACTTTGAGATACCAGTTCACACCTCAGATTGGCTAATATGACAGAATAGGAAAGATAACAAATACCGGAGCAGATGTGGAAAGATGGAGATGCTAATGCATTATTAGTAGTAAACTAATTCAAGTAGTAAACTAGTTCAACCATTCTGCAGAGCAATTCAAAGGGCTATAAAACCGTGCAAATCCTTTGATCCAGTAATACCATTAGTAGGCTTGAACCCCAAAGAGATCAAAGTAAAGGGAAAAAGGACTTATTTGTACAAAAATATTTATAGCAGCTTTTTTTTGTGGTGGCAAAGAATTAGAAAGTGAGGGGATGTCCATCAATTGGGGAATGGCTGAACAAGTTGTGGCATATGATTGTGATGGAATACTACTGTGCCAATGACAAGCAGGATAGTGTCAGAAAAAATGGGGAAGACTTACATGAATTCGTGAAAAGTGAAGTAAGCAGAACCAGGGAAACACTGTACAAAGTCATAGCAATATTGCAAGGATCATCAACTGTAAAAGACTTAGGCTACTCAGATCAAGACAATGGTCTAAGACAATTCCAAAGGACTAATGATGAAAAATGCTGTCCACCTCCAGAGAGAAATCTGATAACTCTGATTATAGATTGAAGCATACTTTTCTTACTTTGGTTATTTTTCTGGTGTTTTCATATGTGTGTTTTCTTTTGCAAATGGCTAATAGGGAGATATGTTTTGCATGACTTCACATGTATAATCAATATCATATTGCTTGCCTTCTAAACAGGAGGGGGAGGGAGGGGAAGGAGTAAGAGAATTTGGAACTCTAAAGTTTTAAATGAATGTTAAATATTTTTACATGTAATTGGGAAATATTTAATGAAATAAGGCAAAGTGAAAAGGAGCTCTCCCATCCTCCCCACCAAAACAACTGAGATCTTTTTGCCTAATTTCTTAGGCTAGGACAGAAGAATAGCTTTCCCTGGAAAAGCTATTTCCCAATAGGCTCAGCAAAATCAATGTTGTTGTGAACCACCCAAGAAACTGAGTTGCAACCAGGAAATGTCATTTGTCCTTTTACAAAGTTGTCAGTAGGCATAATCACATTCGATAAAGAGATAAATATGGATAACCAAAGGCTCCAAATAGAAGCTCAACTCCCACTTAATTCATCAGATTATACAAGGAAATCATTTGATCAACCCTCCCTCCACACCCACTTCATAGGTGTAAAATATATTTAGGTAATCTATGAGCAAAAAAGAAAACAGGGCAATCAAGTAGCAAGAATAAGGAATGGACAACCAAAGTACTGCACAAGTTACCCAAAGATGTTAAAGGTATTAGAAAAAAAAAGGTCTTCAATTCTTTGAGTAGATTGATTGTGGAGAACTTATAGGAAACCATGGAAAAGAAGCACAGGATGAAAAGATGTGTATGGGTTTCAGTGATGATTTGCATACCAACACCAATGAGATCATGGGTCCAATCAAGTGCATTTTTCCCCCTTTTAAGAAGTTTCTTTTATAATGGCCATCAAAGGTATCCTTCTTTGACCACATTATGAATAGCTCTTCTTCACATCACAGACTACATTCAGTCACAGTGGGAACACACATCTCAAAAGCAGTTAGAAGGAAACATTTTTATCTAACTGGCATTAGGATTATTTAAACAAATAAATAACTCTAAAGAACAGAAATTTTTGGATTTGACACCTGAACTCTCTGACAGAGAAAGAGGAGGGAAAGGAAGCTGAATTAAGGCACTTAGCTATCAGATGTTCCAGAGAGGAGTTCTCTAAGCCTTAGTCTTTCTACTCACAGCTCCCCTGGGGACCAGAGAGATAGAGATGGAAGCATCTACTGGAATTCTGGCAACCCAGCCAGCTGCCTCAATGACTTCTAGTCTCTAATCTGCCACATCAGCCTCCATTCCATCTCCTGTCTCTCCCATGTTTAACTTTCTTGATTTACATCTCAATCATCAGAAAAAAGTTAAAATGGAAACTCCCTATGTTGCTACTGGTTTTTAGTTCTTGTACTAAGGTTACCTTGCACACCTACTTTGCTTCTCAAGATGATTCCTTTTTGGGGATGAAAATTGCATTATGTCTTTAAGGCTCATAGACTTTCTTCGATCTGTAGATCATGCTAAACCAAAAGATTCCATTTTTATGAGCTGAATTTCATACCTTTGAGTATAGTCTTCTCTGTCCAAAGAGGCACCACAGGTTATATTTGCATTCAAAATACCAGGTGCTTTCTTGATGCAGTGTTGAACTGTGGTCTAGATTTGGCGAAGTCCTAGGCATTAGCCTTGGATTGATCATAGAAACCTAAAATATTTAAGGCAGCTAGCCAGCTAAGAGGATAGAGTTCTGGACCTAGAGTCAAGCAAGACCTGAGTTTAAATCTAGCTTCAGACACTTACAACTATGTGATATTGGGCAAGTCACTTAACCTTTGTCTGCTTCAGTTTCCTCAACTATGAACTGTAAATAATAATAACAGCACTTATCTCCCAGGATTGCTTTGAGAATAAAAAAAAAGATAATATTTGTAAAATGCTTTGCAAACCTGGCACTCAAGTATATATAAATTCTAGCTATTAGTCTATTGCAATACAACCGGCTACATACAAAACTGTTGTGGACTTGGGAGTAACCTTGCAGACAAGAGGCCAGAATTCTCTCCCTCAAAATGTATAACCTTCATGACAGGTACACCTTTGAAGGAATTCAAGGCTTGAAGGAATTAAGCTTATTTCAGAGATTTGATACTTCTCTTAAATCAACTCCCCACCCAGAAAGTAACAAAACAAATAGGCAAGCAAACAAAACCTCTCCATTGGACAAGGAGATCAATACCTAAGAGCAAGAGGAAGCATGATTCCTTGGAATATTTAGTCACCTTGCCTTGCAGTGCTAAAGATGAGCTTAAGCAAAAAAGGCCATGATGAAGATAATTGTAAGCATAGCGTGGTATAATTCAGAGATGTCAACCATTTGTGGCCCATGAAATGTTCCAGAACCAGTTTTTAAAAACATAATTGGGAAATATTTAACAAAATTCATAAAAATACAATAAAACATAGATAACACTGTATTTTAAAACTAAGTCAATATGTCACCTGCAGGAATCCTTATGTCTCCTTTCTATTTGAATTGAACACCACTAGTGTAGTCGATCAAACACTGAACTTGGAATAAGGACCAACTTGAATTTGACCCTTCTCTAACACTTATACCTACATGAGGACACGACAAGCCCTTGAACCAATTGAAGCTCCTCATAATCTGGCCCCTTTGTATCTTTTGAGTCTTCTTATACCTTATTCTCCTCCATATACCCTGTGATCAGGTTATATTGACATTTTTGCTGTTTCTCTCCCTATCGTAGGTTCCCAAAGTGGCTGATACCGCCTCTTGGGGGGGCACTGGAATGATCCAGGGGGGTGGTAATTTGTAATGACACAAATTTAAAAAAAATTTAAGGGTTAAAGAAAGTAGATTTCTGGGGGTGGGGTGCTGAGTAATTTTTTTTTTATAAAGGGCCAAATAAGTTTGGGAACTTCTGGGGGCCTAGATCCTTCATCAACAAACTTCAAGTATTTTCATTGGCTTTTCCTTATGAAAAGCCAATGGGTCACTCTTCTCTGTCCTCATCTCTGATTTATGACTTCTCTGACTTCATTCAAGTTTCACTCAAAGTCTCGCCTTCTGCAAAAAGCCTTTCCTAGTCCTCCTTAATCTTGGTTGTTTTCCTCTGAGATTGACCCCAATTTATCCTGTATATATGTTGCTTGTACATAGTTGTTAACATATTGTCTCCTATACTAGATTCTGAACTCTTTGAGAGAAACAACTGTTTTTCTTTTTTGCTCTTTTTTCCTTTCTTCTTCCTTCTTTCCTTCCTTCCTTCCTTCCTTCCTTCCTTCCTTCCTTCCTTCCTTCCTTCCTTCCTTCCTTCCTTCCTTC
>CM053622.1:491782668-491809742 GCA_028646595.1 Phalanger gymnotis
CAAAGCATTTCACAAAGTCTTTCATGCTATTCTTATGGAAGAGATAGAGATACAATTAAGTGCATTCAGACTGATGGGGACATGAGACCCAAAGAATAGTTATTAATGGTTCAATGTCAACTAGGAAGGAAGTTTCCAGTGTAGTGCTCCAGAGATCTCTGCTGGACTTTGTGCTGTTTAATATTTTTATCAATGACTGGAATTATGACATAGATAGCATACTTATCAAAATTTTAGATGACACAAAGCTAGAGAAATAGCTAATTTACCCTGTGACAGAAATTATAATCCAAAATCCAATCTAATAAGCACTTCTGTGTACCATATTAGGTACCAGAGACACAAAGACAAAAAGAAAATTAATCTCTGTACTCAAGAAACTTCCATCTTAATCCTAAAAGAATTTGAAAGGCTTAGAGACCACTTAGTCCAATTTCTTATTTTATAGATGAAAAAACAGGCTTAGAGACGTTAGATGACTTGCCAAGGTCATGTAGCTAGCAAGTGACTAAGGCACTATTCAAAGCCAAGTCTTCCAAATCCCAATCTGCTATCCACTATATCACACTGACTTAAAGAGTAGCTTTAATGATTAAATATCAATATAGAAGGAGGTCTCCAGTGGATTACCCTAGGTATATGCCCTTTTCCCCTGTGCTATTTAATATTTTCCATTAATAACTTCAGTAAAGGCAGTGATGGTATATTCATCAAATTTAGCTTGTAGGTTTGGGCTCAACCCTAACAAAGCTAGCCTTGTGCCCCTGAAATACTCCTTAGAGACTACTACCCCTAAGGCTCTGTACCACCCACCAATACCTTTGTGACTCTTCCTATTTCTACTTCTATTCTCTGTTTTAATCAATTATTAACCTTATAGGAGCAAACCGCTCGCAACTCCCACTTTCCATTCATCCTTAAACCATTCCATTTGAATTATGCCCACTCTGTTTACTGTGACTTCTAGAATTTTCAGTCTATAGCAAACTAACTCTCCTTCACACCGAACTACTTTGCCCCACAGATCTTTTCTCTATTAGCTCTCAATTAGATCCAGTTTCTGTTGAAGATGTTGCCTTCTTGATCATCCTCAATGAATCATTTCCCTGATGTCATGGTCCACTTTGAGAATGAAGGACAAACCACAACCTGAGAGTAGGCCGAGCTGCCCAAATGGGGATCCAGCTGGCCAGTTCCAGTTGGGCAAATTGGCTTGTCCTCCTGTCCTCTCCTCTCTCATCCCCTCCCCCTCCCCCTCCCCTTCCCCCTCCCCCTCCTCTCCTCTTAGCTTAAAAAATCCAGGGTCTCTTATTGCATCCTGGGCCATGTCCAGTCATCCTGATCTATATCTGGTCACTGGACCCCAGTGGCTCTGGAGGAGATATTGAGGCTAGTGACTCTGCACAACTCTCTCTCACTCAAACCCAATTCAATGCCAGTCATGTCATCATCTCTCTGATATCATGGTCATCTTCAAGAATGAAAGACAAAGCACAATGAACTCTAATTTTACTTTCTCTAACAACTCTCCCCCCAAAAATATATTGATTGGTCCTGGAGGGAGAGTCAGAAAATACTCTTTTGTCCCCACTGTTGCTTCTAGAATCTTTCTTTACCTCCATCATTTGGTAATCTTTTCATCTTTAATATCCACTCAGTCAAAAATTTCCACCTAACCGAATTATGGTGGCTATATATAAAGATTCCCAGAACATTCTCCTTCCTTTCTCAAGGAGTTCAGCTTCTGACTCACCATATTCTCTCCTCCCCAATTGCTGTCTTTATACTAGGGTATTTTAATATTTCAAATAACAGTTCCCTCAAATGCCTTAACTTCCTAATTGACCATGGCCTACAATGACCACATCTTCAGTCCACCTGAACCACACACCGGGATGGTCACACTAAGTCTCACCATTATGCATAAGTGTTCCCACTTGACTAATTAGGAACTTTGACATTCCTCTGACCACAACCTCCTTTAATTCTACTTCTCTCTATATCTTATGCCTCCTCAAACTATTATTTGTTCAAATAAAAACCTCCAGTCCTTGTACCTCTCAGGTAATTACCCCTGCTCTGATCTCGCTTTTCCTCTCTAATTTCATCCCAATGGTTAGTCATTTCAACTACACTTTACTTTGCTCTCAGATCCAATGCCTATCTATCCTGTTGCCATGCACCACTCGCTAAACCTCAGCCCTGGATTTCCTTTGTGACCTGCCTCCTCTGTTTCTACTCACGGTATGATGAATGTAACTGGAGGAAGTACATTACAAAGTCATGTTATTCACCCTCAAATGAGTCTTTTATTATAAGGTAAGACAAGCTTTTTATTCCTTAATCAATTCCCTATCTTACTCCTCGCAGAAGATATTCCAAACTTTCCATTCTCTCCCTAAGCTTCTCACACATCCACCTCCCTCCTCTCTCTTAGCTGAGGATCTTGCCTCTTACTTTACTGAGAAAAGTGAGTCTACTCTATTTAAACTCATTCTTCTTCCATTCTCTCCATATCCACTGTCCTCCTTTCCCCAGTCTGACAAAGAGGTGGTTCCCTTTACTAAAATCAACCCTTTCCACATGCACTTAGTCCCATCCTTCATCTTCTCACAATCATTATTATGCTGAACAAGCATTTATTAATTTCTTACTATGTGTCAAACACTGTACTGAGAAGCACTGACATATGAAGAAAGGCAAGAACATGGCTTCTGACCTCAAAAAACTCACTTTCTAGTGGGAGAAATAACATAAGTTTGTATGCACATACAAGATATATACAACATAAATGGGAGGTTATATCAGAGGAATGACACATGTGAGTTGGGAGAGATTGGTGGTGGTGTGAATAGTCCTGCAAAAGGCCTCTTGCAGAAGGTAGGATTTGAACTTAGTTTTGAAATCAGTCCAGGAAACCTACGTGAGGAGAGCCTTCCAGGCATGAAGGACAGGCTGTGAAAGGCACAAGCAAGAAGACCTAAGTTGTTGGATAATTGAAGATGCTAAAAGAAGTGATGCATAAGAATGGAAAAGAAAGGTAGCAGGGCTTTAAAGGCCAAAAAGAGGATTTAATAATTAATTCTGGAGTTAAAGGGGAGCCAATGGAGTTTATTGAGCAGAAGAGTGACAAGATCAGATCTACATATTAGGAAGATCACTTTGTTAGCTCAGTGGAGGACAAACTGGAGCAGGGAAAGACTTGATGGAGGGAGACCAACCAAGACGCTATTAAAATAGTCTAGACATGAGGTAATAGGAACCTGTTCATAAGTGGCAGCTGTGTAAGTATAACACTGACTACCTTGGCCCTCCACTATCTAGAAGCCAGGGATGTTCTATTCCACTCCAACTTCAGAATTCTCCACTACCCTTTAGTCCCTTCCGAGTCTCAGATTCCCTTATCCTGTGAGTCTATAATTTCTCCCAGGTAGATGATCTCATGGGCTATTGGACCAGGTTTGTAGGCACAGCATACCTAGGGCAGTGCCTCTCTATCTGTGGCCTATTTGAGAGTGTCTTCTCTGGGACCTCCATTGTTTAGGATTCATCATTATTGAGAGTAATTGGGCATCTCAGAAGGGGTGTTGTACACTCTGGTTGTCATTTTTGGGTTGAGGAGCTAAGTAGGCCAGGATTTTGGATAAATTATGGTTTTCATTCCCACCCCTCACCCTTCTAGTCCCCAACCTGTCTTGAGTGTTTACTTATTCATTTACTTTTTACCATTTACTTTAGTGAATAGGCTGAAGTAATAAGGAAGTTTTTGCTTGAAGTGATAGGTCTCCTCGATGGAGCACACACACTAACAAACCAGAGGGGTAAAAGACAGCAGGTCTGTTCCGGTGTCTCATTTCATCTTTCTTGCTGATCCAGGGTGGTAGAGGATCTTGGATATGGGCCAAATTCATTAGCACTTTTTTTGGGAAGGGGGCACCTTATATACCCACTGTAGATATATATACATCGTTCCAGGCCTTCAGTGGTAGAGCTGGGTCAAGCCACACCGTGAATGGGATATGAATGGACTTGTGATTTTATTGGTACAGGGAATTCTTAATTACTAAATTCCTTTTATCTATACAGGTCGGTACCTGCTCCACAACTTACAGTCATGGAAAGTCATCTAGGAGCACTAAGGTTGAATGACTTGCCCAGGGTCACACAGAAAATATATGGAAGACGTGGGACTTGAACCTAGGACTTCCTGACTCTAAGGTAAACTCTTTAGACACTAAACCACACTACCTCTCAGGCATTACCGTAATGAGTATGAATAGTGTTGTGTGGGAAGACATATTTTTATCCTTGAAAGAAGAGAAAGGGTCTTCTGTAGTCAACGTGCCACTCCTTATGCTTGGGAAAGCATCCTTAGCAGGGTTTGTGTTAGAACTGCTGTACTTGGAACACTGGGTTGTTCTTGGTCAGCAGCATTCCTCGTTGTTGGGCCCTTTGCCACCCCTTGACTCAGGGCCACTTGTCGGATTCACCTTGAAGCTGGAAACTGTCCTGCACCTAAATGCATGGCTTACAGCGCAATAGCCACTACAGAAACAGTTCTTCAAGCAAAGAAGGGGGAAAGGACGGGGAGGGGGAGAGATGAAGAAAACAATAACCAAAGCAGTAATAGTTGACATCGATTTAGTACTGCAAGGAGTACCAAGTGCTTTATGTATATCATTTCACTCAGACTTCAGAACAATCCTTTGAGGTAAGTCCTTTAGGCAATATTATCTTAGCTCCGCAGATGACGAGACAGAAACCCAGAGAGGCAAGGTTTTCACCCTTAGTCACACTGTTAGTAAGCAGCAGAGTCAGGAATTTGAGCCCAGGTTTTCTGATTCAGAATCCTGTGCTTATTCTTTCCCCACTAAATTACAGCTGCCTCTCTCTTTGCATCCTTCTTAGGCCCAGCATGACACCTTTCCCAGGAAGCCAAGCAAAAATTATTTTTGGAAACGAAATGCAAGTATTATTTCATGTTATCTAAGTGTAACTACATCATCATAATTGCACAGCAATACCTTCCTTCATCCCTGATGGGCTCTCCATTTCAGTCCACATAGCTTCTGTCCTTAACTTATTCTCTCTCCTAAAGATCCTCCAAACCTTTATATCAATCTCAGAAGGTGAGGTTTACTTTCTTTTTTTGCTCTAACCAAGTCCCTCCACTGAAGCTCCAGATTCCATTCATGATTCTCTCTCCTCTCCCTTGAAGTGGAGATGTCTGGCAGGCATTTGTGTGCTCATTAATCAGTGAGTAGTCTCTCCTCCCCCCTCCCCAAGTAGAATATGGAACAGATGACATATTTCTAACATCACTTCTTTTTAAAAATAATTTCAATCTTGTTTTTACTGATGTATTTACTTTTCATAAAACTTTTTTTTTCAATTATCAATTAGTCATCTTTCTCCCACCTCCCTCAAACCACTGAAAAGAAAGGGAGGGAGGGAAGAAGAGAGAAAGGAAAGGAGGAAGGACGGAATATGGATGGAAAGGAAGGAAAAGAAAAAAAGGAAGGAAAATATGGATGGAAGGAGGGAGGAAAGAAGGAAGAAAAGAAAGAAAGGAATTCAGTGAGGGAAGGAGTGAGGAAGTAAGGAAGGGATAAAGAAATATAAAGTCATCTATCACATAAGAGCAGTCAAGCAAAACTCCCATATTGGTCATGTCCAAAAATGCATTTCCTACTCTTCGTATTAGTCCATCATTTCTCTGTCACAAGGTGAGCAACATTATAGGTTCTCTGAAATCATGGTGCATCATTTAGTTGATTAGAGTTCTTAAATCCTTCAGAATTGTTCATTTTTACTATATTAATGTTATAGTATAAATCATCCTGGTTCTACTCACTTCACTCTGCATCAGTTCATAAAAGTCTTTCCATTTCTCTTTCCATTTCTCATTTTCCATTATTTTGAGTATTTCCCTTATCTCTCACCTCCCCATGAAGTCATCCCTTGCAATAAAGATTAGGAAAAAAATAAAAAGCAGTTCAGAAAAAAAAAATCAATACATGAAAAATGCCTGACAGTGTATACATTTGTGAATACCCATAGCTATCCACTCCTGTAAAGAAGGGAGGGGAGGTCATTTTCTAAAATCATCTCTAGAGCCGTGCTTTGTCATTGTAATTACAGGGCCACATGTTACCCATTTAAAAGTAAAGAACAGTGTGTGGACAACTTGGAGTTTTTCCTATTTTTGCTTGTGTAGATTGGTCTTCTTGTGGTCTTAGCATCAACTCTCCCTTCTTGCTTCCTTGTTCCTGTCCAATTTTAGTTACAGGAATATGCTTCTTATAAACTTTAAATTGAATACATATTTAGAAAGTGTAACTTGAAATGTTCCTGAGAACTCCTTAGCCTACATATTTCACATTACTCTTTCAGACACATCTCAGGTCACCTCTATAAAAAGAAAAGATTAGGAAGAATTAGTTGTAAATCCATGCAGTTTACAGAGTGAGTTCAGTCATGTGTTCTAGAAGTGACAGGCCTAGGTGTTTGCATTTTTAATATGCATATTATTCTATGTAGCCCGCAGTTACCCACTGCTGCGATCCCAGGAACAGAACAAGAGGTCAGTCCAAATATAAGGTAATTTCTGAAAGGAAGAGAAAATGCTAAGTTCGAAGACACAGGCACCAGCTCCATACTTTTGTGGCTAATTATCGGCTGTGATGTAATTTATCTTTAATTTATGCATGCCTGTTCCTTGTTTTAGAGAAGCAAAAATAAGAAACAGCAGTAGGGCTTGGAAACTAGTAATTTTAACTGTCATCACTCTATCCCTTAGTTGAGAAATTTTATAAGTTTAATGTCATAGTTTAGATAAGAATTTGGCCGAATATTAATAACAATAATAGATGACATTTATGGCACACCTTATGGATTGCAAAACATTTTGCATACATTATCAGGTCTTATTTTCACAACCATCCTGTGATATAGGTATTTTAAATAGTATTATGTCCATTTTGCAAAACCAAGATTTTCAAGTATAATGAAGCTCCTATACTCTGTTCAGGGCCCTGAGGGCTCAGAGCCTACTTAGCCAAAAGGCATGGGGCCTGGGGCCTCACACCCTAGTTAGTAGTGAAAGGGTGGGGGCCTGCCTCTAATCAGGCCTCCATTTGTTGGTCCCACCTGAGGCCTATTCTTTCACTTACAGATTGGCATTACACCCTCCCATACCTTCTGTGGGGAAAAGAGGTGACCAACAAAAATAATCTTAGACCTTCCAGAACTCAGCTCTCCAAGCAGCTAGCATGAAAGACCCCGTGTCTATAAAAACACAGAGAGAAAGGATTATGGATTCAAACCCCAAATCCACTAAAATGAAGATATTTTCTCTCCTCAGAGAGGCAACCTCTCCAAGCCCCTTTTGGAACTAACAGCTCAAATTTTATAAAATATCTTTTACTTTATCAGGTTTGTGTTTTGCAATATATGTCTGTCTGTCTGTCTGTCTGTCTATCTATCTATCTATCTATCTAGTTATAGATTTCAAGCTGAATGGACTTTAGAGGTCATCTGATCTAGCCCCTTCTTTTTACAGATGAGAAAACTAAAGCCCAGAGAGCTTAAGTGACTTTTCTACATAGGTAGGAAATAGCTGAGCTGCCATTTAAACCTAAGTCCTCTATAACTCCTCATCTGATGGTTTTTTCACTGCATGAGGGTATCACATTGAGGCACTCTTTAATCATCACTTTTTCTTTCCTTCTTCCTCCTCCCAATCCTCCTTCACTGAATTTAATTCATCTAGTCAAGATTATAATTTTCTAGTTCTGGTGACAGACATTTTTTTTAGTGATAAGTGACTCTCCCAATTGTAGATATTTTTTAGGGTAAGCAAGCATAATCAAATCATATCCTTGTGCTTTGTAGAAATTTCCATTGTTTTTTATTAATTAAATAATATAATTAAAACATCATACAGTTTCAGAATTGGAAAGGATAACAGAGGTCATCCAGTTTAAAGGACATAGAATAATCAATTTTACTACAGCATTATTGACAAATAGTTATCTACATGGTACATAAAGACATCCAATGACTGGGAACTCGCTCCTCCTTCACTACCAGATACCCCTAATCTATTATCAGAACATTTTAATTTATGACTTTTTTTCTCAGATTGAGATGAAATCTGCCTTACTCTCGCTTGAATACATTAACCCCATTTCTATTTTCAAATGAGATAATCAAATGAAATAATGTTTATAAATCACTTAGCACAGTGCCTGACATACAGTAGGATTTAATAAATGTTTATTTTCTTCTCTTTTCTATGGAGGAGACGAACAAATCTAATCCATCCTCCCCTTAACAAACTTTGAATATTTGAAGACTGCTATTGTATCTCTCATACTTCTCTTCTCTCCCCAACTGATCCTTGTACAGAATGATTTAAAAATAATTCTTTTTAGGATTACTCTTATGATTCTTCAGTATGTCAATTGCTCTTCTAAAATGTAGCCCCAAATTACACACAGCACTCTTGATGTGGCCTAATTCAGGTATAATATAGCACTATAGTTTCCCTTGCTTTGGATACTGTATTACAAGATCTACCAACACAGCCTAAGACAGTCTTCCTCCTCTAGAGTAATGTCCTATAGCTTCATAATTTGGAGATGGCCTTGTATTTTGAAAGCCTACGGCAATGTTATTCATGCTTTAGCAGTCTGTAAAAGGGTAGAAAAACTTAGAAAAGGCCCAATATGTATGTTGTCCAAGGATCAGGATAGGTAAGTTCTAAATTCATCAACAGCTTGGTTAAAGATGTATTTTTTTCAACCACAGAAATTCACATTGCATACTATAGCAGAGAATCACTGTGATAGGTGTTGGTAAAAGAACTATGCACACCAATGAAATCATGCATCCTTAAAGTGCTGAAATGTATGATGATGTTATATATTTGGGCAGTCATGTTGATTCATATCGAGCCTGTAGCCTCTCAGGTCTTTATAATAGGAACTAAACACTGAAGCCATTTTTGTGAAGCTGATTGGTTTTTTTTTAAGATAAGTATTGGAGTTTATATGTTCTTTCATTGACCTGTGATTTTGTTTTCTAGATACTCCCTTGAACTGAACAGATCATAGGCCAGCCACGTCTTTTCTTTCTATGAAGCCACATCCACAGTGAGCCTAGTCAATGGGTTTATGGTCTTTAGCTATCTTGATACTATATGGAAACAAATTGGAATATGGCAGCCACCCATTCGTTATCCCTCTCTTCCACTTCATTCCAGGCCCATCTCCTTTTCCAGTTACACTGGATATAGCTGATAATATCCTTTGCCCTGCTTCTATTGTGGATGTATTTCAGCCTACTCATAGCCACCATGACCTCTCCATTGCCTTCGGAGTGAACCACAACTTTCAGTTTCTGAAGACTATATTCAATGTAGTTAATTCAGTGTTTTATAGCCAGAGAATATGACTGGAAAATGTTGTTGTTGTTTCAGGTCTAACTCTTCATGACCCCATTTGGGATTTTCTGGGCAAAGATACTAGAGTGATTTGCTGTTTTCTTCTCCAGTTTATTTTGCAATGAGGAAACTGAGGCAAACAGGGTTAAGTGACTTGCCCAGGGTCACACAGCTAATGTTTCTGAGGCCAGATTTGACCTCATGAAGATGAGTCTTACTGATTCCAGGCCTAGATGCTACCTAGTTGGTCCAGTAGGAGAACGAGATCCCTGGTGATGCATCCTAGATAGCAGCATCACCCACCGACTTTCAAGGGGAGCTCCCAGGGACCTGGATGCTATTGATAGAGTGATGAATGGACAATATGATCAGAAGAGTAATGGTTCATCTCACAGACATGTAGTAGTTTCACAAGTGGATCAATTAGAGTCAGAACCAGAAGAGTATCCATAAATGGTGAGAACAAATTGAAATCCTTGATGCTAACTCTCAGAAAGAGGAAGCAGAATGGAAAGAAAACAACATAAAAGAGTTGGAAGAATGGTGGGCATGGGAAGATGAACAGCTACAAAAAAGAAAAGTAAATAACAGGGCAGCTGAATAAGCTTTTGTAAATCATGTTAAAGAGACTTCTGGCACTGAATAGAAATGTATGACTCAGCTGTGAGACTTCAACCCCAAGTCCAGCAAGCAGGCCGAGGATGTGTCCTCCATGTGCTCAGTCCTCATCTCTCTCAAGCAGGCCCCTCTGGTTTGCTGAAGGGAAGCCCAGTGAAAATACTAGGATTGCAATATCTTAATCTTGCTCAATGAAGTTGTTCACAGTCATTGGATTAATTATATTGGGTTCTTTTGGACCAAACCCTTTGTCTTTAGACAAAGATCATTGTTTGTGATAGCATGATTTCTTTAACTGTTTTCTCCCTGGCATTCCAAGTGGGAGGGAAGTGAGAACCTCCAGGATAATAGCCTCTTGTGCTTTTGTACATTGTCATTTTCAAATGTATTGATAATAAAATTCTCTTTCAAATGGTTAAAAAATAGACCTTTATTTCAGAGAGAAGCTTGGCATCATTCAAAGTTCTAATCAGTTTTCCAAAGGCAATTCAACCACTCTCTCCCTGTCCAGTATTTATTCAAGGTATATGTCTTAATGGGCCAGTTCTAGAGGTTATCTGCCCAACTATATGCCATAATATGGACTTATTCTCTCTCTCTCTCTCTCGCTCTCTCTTCCTTTTTTTCAGTCGGTACTATTTCTGCTTGTGAGCTGGCATGTTTCTACCTTCCTTTTCTCCACCCTCCATCCCTATGCTGGGAAATAGACAAATTCTTGGCTCCCTGACCCTCATTTCTCATTAGGCAATTCATAGTATATCCTAATTTCAGTGGTCCATCATACCCTTTGTCTTACCCCATTTGGTGATCGAGAATTCTCCTGCTAATCACGTCAGGTCTTCATCTAAAAACTCCGTATAAGTCTGAGCCTTCCCCTGTGTTGCTTCAAGCCTTTGATTGAGATAGGCATTCTGATGCAAATCAGAATCATCCATGTTACGCAAGGAATTATGGGGCAATGGAGGCCAAATTCTTTTACTGTTTCCTGTTGTCATATTTTCCTCATATGACTGCTAGCTCTATGTGGCAGTGTCGCTTCTCAGAAATAACTGCCTCCTTTTTCGTACTGTATTGTCCTTAACCTTCAAGCTCCAGTTCTGTGTGTGTGTGTCATTGTGTCCTTAATCCAACCACTACAAGCCATGATCACAATTAAAACTATGGGCAGATAAACCAACATCCCAGGGAATAACAGTTCCCTCCCAACCCCTTCTTTCAACTACCAGTGCTACTTCTAGCTCAGCGCCTAAAACTATCATCCTGGAGAGCAACCCTTACACAGACAAAACATTACATTTATCTCTGCAGGTGCTGCAGCCCCAGGTCTTCAGAAGCTAAAAATATTGAAAAAGCCAATAAGACATTTTTACTGCTAAATTTCTTGGTACCATCAAATTTCTCAGCATGTATGGTTTTATCAATGGAAATGACACTAAAAAATATGCGTTACAATGTTCTTTGCTACTGCACCGTAGGGAGCATTAGGGCCTTTCTATCTGACTTACAAATGAAACCTTGTAAATGTGTTGAAATCCTCTGCAGCACTATGAGCTTCTTAGGAGCAAGGACTGTCTTTTCTATTTGTATGCCCAGTACTTTGCACATAGTAAGTTCTTAATAAATGCCTTTTCACTCATTTATTCAAGACATCTAGAAGTTGTCCTGGTTCTGCTGTATCTATGAAAATACTATTCCTGAGACAAATCTTTTCCATTTTTCATCTCTTTGTTGTCCCTCCAGTTTTACCCTGAAAAAGTTCTCAGACTGATCTGGCTTAATTAGGAGTCTCATCAAGCTTAATGAAAATTTGCTTTTCCTTCCACCATTACTCTGTTGTATGGGGCTATGCTACTCATTATCTTCCATTATCCTTTTCCACAAAACTTTACAAATGAGTTTACATTCTAAGCTAATGTTTCTTTGGCTGCCTAATCTCTCTGGTTGGCAAGGAGACCAATTGTTTGCTGCCCAAGGAATTTTCTTGGCTCTTTTGGTGCCTTCTTTGTAGCAGTTAAATTACATTGCCTAAATTCCTTAATAAATGATAATCATTTGTGGTCATGGGTTATTTTATCAATTTCCCATTTTTGGCATCAATGCTTTATTTAAATAGGTTGCATTTATTTGCCACTTCCAGCTTTGATCATCTTTGAATTTGTTGAATATACTATCTATGTCTTTAACATAATCAATAAGAGATATGGTGAACAAAACAGGCCAAACAGGAATCCCTCAGGCATAGGGGAGATTTCCCTTCAAACTCAACAATTTTCATTTTAATGAACATTTATTAAAACTCTAGAACTAGATATATAAAGATAAATATGAAGTAATGCCTACTCTCAAGGACTTTATAGTCTCTTGGGGTGATAACATATACTAAGTATATGATAAAAAATAACTTGAGAAGGGAATGGTGATCAGAAAAGGTTTCATGATGTAGGTTGTATCTGAACTCAGCCTTGAAGGAAGATAAGGATTCACAGAATTAAACTTGAGGACAGAGTACATTTCAGACATAGGTGACAGTTTGTAAAAATTCATGAAAGTAGGAGATGACATAATGAGTTCATGGAACAGTTAGGATTCTAGTTTGGATGGGGGGTGGAGTGTGCAAAGTGAAGTGATAGGCTGGCAATACTGGTGGGATACAGATTCTAAAAGACCTTGGATGCCAGGTTAAGAAATTTATGTTTTATCATGGAGAGACAATATGGAGGCACTGAAGAATAACATAGTTAAACCTGTCCTTTAGGAAAATTGTTTTGGCAGCTGTGCCATGATAGATTATAAATAACAGATTGGAATCAAGGAGACTAATTAGTATGGCACTACAATGGTTCAGGTAAAAAAGATGTAAAAGTCTGAGTTAGGTTGGTGACTAGGTAAGTGCAGACATAGGAAAACCTGTGAAAAATCTTAAAGCAATTGAAAGACTTAGGAACCAATTGCATAGAGAGAGAGTAGAGAAGAAAATGTAATATGTCTCCTGGGTGACTGGAGGATGGTGAAAAATAAGGAGCAATAGTTTTAGAGGTGTTAAGTTCTACTTTGGATGTTGCTTTTTAGATGCTAATGGGATACACAAGTAGAAATGTCCAATAGGGCAGTGGTTTTATATATATATTCATATACATATATGTATATATGTGTGTGTGTGTGTCTGTGTGTGAGTATATACATGTGTGTGTCTATATATATATATATATCTGATATACTGATATATATATATGTACATATATATATATTAGTAATGAGCTTAAGGATGATACTTGAATATACGGGAGCTGATGAAATTCCTTTTGAAAAAATATAGAGATGAAAAAAGGACCTAGCACAGAGCTTGGAGGGGGGCCAGTTAAGCTTAGGTGACAGGAGATGGACTATGAACCAGCTAAAGAGGCTAAGAAAAAAATGGTCAGAAAGGAAGGAGGGAAAATAGGGGCTATGAGTCTTACAGAAGCTAAGGATCCAGGAGTAGGGAGTGGTATTGATAAATAATCTCAAAGCCTTCAAAGTGATCAAGGATAATGAAAACTGAGAAAAGGACTAAGAAGTTGAGAGAATTTGTTAGCATGTGAAACTGAACTTTCAGTAGTTAGCAAGGCTCGAAGTTAGATGACAGTGGGTCAGAGTGAGTGGATGGATGAAGAAATGGGGGTAGTGAGTATAGATGATCCATAACTCCAAAATATTTGGTCCTAGTCAATGATAAAATTCTAAACTTATATAAAAATGCAGTTCATATCTTCCCATTTTTTAACAAAGACATTATAAGAGACTTTGCCAAAGGCCTTGAAGAAATCAAGATATGATATGGTCATGAAAGGCAAGGTGGTGTATCAGTAATTAAGGTGGGACTTTCTTTTACTGTTTTCTCTTTTAGCACTTATTTAATCAAGTGCCCTTGAAGAGTCTGGCTTTTGTTTCTTTGATTGGATCAGTAGTCTTTGATGACCTCCATGCCTCAAGGAAAAGCCTGGTTTGCATGGGTTTGGGTCACATATTTTTGATGCTTGAGGCCTTTAGGCCATGTGGGTTTGAGTCGAATGTTTGTGACTCTTTTAGGTCATGTGGGTGAGTCGCATGTTGTAACGCCCTTTGACCCTGAGCAGAATATATAAACCTAGAGGTTGGCATTTTCCCTTGGGGCTCTCACTCACTGGAAGAGTGGCATGTGACCTGAAGAGGCTCTGGGCAGCCGTTAAGAGCCTCCTGGCTTGTAAATCCAAATATTGATGCTTTCCTGGTAACTATGATTTGTGATTTGAATCAGACGAGATCTGTCTGTTGATGTTTGTAATTTCTGCTTGTATTGGCCTTGAAGTTCAGGGGGCTGATCTTTTCCCCCTGAACTAAGTGACTGATATATGTATGTTTAATTAAACTGAGACTGTTAACCCCTTAAAGTTGCTTTCCTTAGTAAAGCAGATCAAAGAACCTATGCTGGCAGTTCTTGTTGCTGGTCTTGTTGGGTCTTACACCCTACAACAGCTGCTAGCTGAATTGTTGTTACAAAAATGGCATAGTCTGTAGGATGAACAAATTGTTAACCCCTTAAAGTTGCTTTGCATAGTAAAGCAGATCAAAAGAACCTGTGTTAGAGGCCTTCTGTGTCCTGGTTGTTGGTTTTAAACAGACACAGTAGTGGCTAGCGAATTGTTGTTACAGGTGGTAAAATAGAAAGTGGACCAGGATTGGAGTGAGAAGGCTTATGTTTAAATATTACTATTATCACACACTTACTATTTATATGACCATGGGTAAATCACCCCACATTCTAAACCTCAGTTTTTTTTAATGTATAAGATAGTTTAAATAATTGCATAATTACTAACGTGCTACATATTACTATGCTATAGTATACTATAGTAGTATACTACAGTATACTATACATACTGTAGTATATAATATTATTTACAAAATATATATTATTTATATTAATAAACAAATATATTATTTATATTTTATCTATTATACTGTGCATAATATACAATTTATAATAGATAATAAATTTATTATTTATATGTAGCAATATTATCCTTCTTATATACTCTGTAAGACTTTAATATTTCAATTCTTCAAGGTCCTGTAATTTCATATTTGTGAGTACTCTTTCTACTGACATAGATTACTGGATATACCTGGAGAAGTGCTAAGGATGAAAGAGTTATCATATTACTATGCTATATACATACTGTAGTATGTAATATTATTTA
Organism: Phalanger gymnotis; assembly: GCA_028646595.1. Lineage (NCBI taxonomy): Eukaryota > Metazoa > Chordata > Mammalia > Diprotodontia > Phalangeridae > Phalanger > Phalanger gymnotis. The sequence continues at coordinate 491,797,951 of CM053622.1, forward strand.
TATAGTAATATATTGTTTATGTTAATAAATAATATATTATTTATATTTTACCTATGGAGCTATATATAATATATAGTTTGTAATATATTATAACTCTATTATTTAAAAATAGCAGTATTATCCTTCTTATATACTCTGTAAGACTTTAATATTTCAATTCTTCAAGGTCCTGTAATTTCATATTTGTGAGTACTCCTTCTACTGACATAGATTGCTGGATATACTTGGAGAGGTGCTAATGGTGCAAAAGTTATCATCCCACCGCCAGAATGGTAATGGGCACTTCTGAATATGTAGGCCATCATCAGGACTGTGCTCCAAGCCTCCTCATTTTAGTAGAGCCTGGCAGAGGTTTTGCTCTATTGGCATCTACTCTTTCAGAATACAGGGTAACATTCACAGAGATTGGAGTAAATGCTTATGCAGTGTAAACCCTTATTCACTTATTTTCAATAAACTTTGAGCACTATATGGTAATCATAGAATTCTATCTTAGGTATTCACAAGTCTTCTTATTGATAACCCTTTTTCCAAAATAATTTTTATTTCTAGAATTCTGGTCCCTAGATCTCCCCCTGTATAGTCTTGGTATCCTTGGAGCCAGCTGGTGTATTGAGCAGCAGTGAGGCTGAACTCCTTTCCAGCTGAGGCATCTCTGTGAATGGTAGATGTTTTGCCAGTATACTGGTGATTATCTCCTCCAGAAGGATGTTTCACAAAGTTCACGGACACACTGCAGACACAAGAACCATCTTTCTTCTTGGCTTTGCAAGACCTCACTTTAGGATAGGTTTATCAATAGAAAGAACATGAACCACAGGTCAGTTTGCAAAAGTGATAACTTCCTTTGTGCCTGAAGGTTGCTTCATCAGTCTCTTTGTTTTGTCTTGTTTTAAGACCAGACAAGATTACTGTGCCATAGTTTCCAGTTGCAGCAAAAAAGTTGCCTGGGTTACCAGGCTTTTCTTCTAGGCACCACACAATGATAACTCTTAGGTATTGTGTCAAGTAGGAGGGATTTGCCAATATTAATCTGAGATTTTTTAGGCTGGGCGTATTAGTACATAGCTATAATCCCAGCTAACAGGGAGCCTGAGATTGGTAGATTTCTTGAGCTTGGGAGTTCTGAGCTGTAGTGGGTTAAGGTAGTGGGCTGTTCATACTAAATTTGCCTTAATATAATGAGTCTCTGGTTCTGGAAGGCCACTATGTTGCCTAAAGAGGAGCAAAACGGCCCAGGTCAGAAATGAAAAAGTTCAAAGCTGTTGTGCTGATCAGTAACGGGATTAGGCCATGAACAACCACTGTACTTCTGGCCTGGGAGAGATAGGGAGATCCAATCTTCTAAACACCACCACCACCACCACCAAGTAATTTACAATCTGAGTTTTCTTTCCTTAGTACATAAACTGACTGATGTGGAAGCCCTTAGGGGAAATGAACAATTCTTTCTTCTTCTTTAGCTGGAAAAGATCCCAGAAAGTTATGTTTTTAAGGGAAGACTCTCCATTTAGGTATTGTTCATAATTCAGGGGTCAGTAAACTGTGGTTTCAGGGCCAAATCCAGCCCACCATCTATTCGTGGATGGCCTATGAGCTAAAAATAGTTTTTATATTTTTGAATATAACAAAACTTTTTAAATTACATATAAACCATTCTTAACTCAGGTGTACTAAAACAGGTGGGGGACTGAATTTGGCCTGGGGGCCAATCTGCTTACTCCTAGTTTATATCCTTCATGGTATGCTTGATGTAGTCATGCCTTGCAGTAAAGTCTATAGCCCACATTTTGGTGGCCCCCAACATGTGCTTAAAGATAGAGCCATAGCCATCCATTTTTTTTGAAAATCAGGGTAATTCTTCTTTCCTCTCCTGGAGGCCCCCTCCTTTTTACCTTGATTCAGAGAATCACAAAAACCCCAGAGTTGATAAAACTTTAAGTAATTTATTAAAATAATGTACAATTACAATAAATAGCAATTACAACACAACCATTGCAACAAATAACAATTTATTACAATAATAAGGCTGGGGACTAGACCTGTAATTTCATTGGCATAGGGAATTCCCAAAGGCGAAAACTCCTACTGGTATAGGTCAGCTCTTTCTCTGCAATAGTCTCAAAATATGTTCTAGAACACAGAGAGAGGTTGCCCTGGATCACACGGTCTATACATGTCAGAGGTGGGACTTAATCCAGGTCTTCAAGGCTCTAAGTCTGGCTCTCTGTCCTCTGCACCACATGGCCTTTCTATTCCAACCCATTCATAAACAAAAATTCCCGTCTATGATAGTTTTGGTAAGTGGTTATCCAGCCTTCACATAAAAAAACCATTGGTGAGAGGAACCCACTATCACACAAAACCACCCTTCCCACTTTAAAGTACTTTTATGGTCAGGAATTTTTTTCCATAAATCTGCCATTCTTCATCTTTTGTTTTTAGGCTGATGGCCAAGGCAAAGGAGAAGAGCCTTAATCATTCATTCACAGACAAGACACCCTGTCCAAAATTTGAAGTTAGCTACCTTGACACAAGAGCTTGTTTTTGCAAAGCAACTGCCAGTTTCATCAACTAGTATTTGTATGGCATATTCAGAAGCCCTCTCCCCATCCTGTTTGTCCTCTGGTGGGCCTTCTCTCGCTTGCCAGGGTCATTTCTACAAGATGGTGCCCAGAACTTAACACGATACTCTAGATGTGGTCTGGCCATGACAGACTGTAATAGAAACTCTTTGTGAACACTAGGCCAATCAATGATGCCTTTTCTGGCTGTCATGTTTCTCTATTGATTTGTATTGAGCTTTCTGAAATCCCTGAAATTCCTTGTTCTACAAATATTGCAAAAAGAACTGTGTACTTTGCAGAGTAATTCAATCTTGTGTGATGTATTTCTAGGCCCTGCTAACTTTTAAAGTATTTCTTCCACCCACTTTTCTGAAATTAGATCTTTTTTTATGTTGGCTATACTACACAATACCAATATCTCAGCTACAATGTGTAACTAGATTTTAATAGGAGAGAAATTGCTTATCTCTATAGAACTGATGGCCAATTTCAGTATTATATTGTTCCTTTTCCACCTCCCTTATCTCTATATCCTCAATCATTATTTTAAGCCCCTATCAATCCCATGTTTCCTTTTTCTTCTCTCTCTCTACAGTGAAGTTTCAGAACTGGTCTTTGACATAGAAAATGGTCACCTAAAAAGTATGATTTTAGGGCCTCTAGGAATGCCAGTTGCAGGAAAATATATTATCCTTATACCACCCTTTCTTCCCTACTCTGGTTCACTTTGGGGATTTATTCTTTCCCTGGTTGTACTGGAAGCTTCCCTCAGTGCAGGTAGAACTTTAATCTTCAATTCATCACCAAGACTTAGGAAGGCTTGGCTTCCATTTCTAGTTCTGTCATGAATTTCTCCTACTTCCTGAATTTCCCTCAGGTATAACCTGGTATGCTAGACTATCACTGACCAACCACCAGCTTAATTAAAATTATGGTTTACTGTTATTCAGACATTTTCAGTTGTGTTTGATTCTCCAGTACCCCATTTGAGATTTTCTTGGGAAGGATACTGGAGCGGTTTGCTGCTTTCTTCTCCAGCTCATTTTCACAGATAAGGAAACAGAGGCAAACAGGGTTAAGTGACTTGCCCAGGGTTGCACAGCTAGTAAATGTCTGAGGCCAGATTTGAACTTAGGAAAAGGAGTCTTTTGATTCCAGGCCTGGTGCTCTATCCACTGCACAACATAGCTACTCATATATTTTGTTTTGCATTCTCCCTTATGAGTGCCAAGAATAGGTACATGTAGAGAACATAGATGGAGAAGTACACATGAAAGAAACATGTGTACATGTAGGGAACTTGTCTGAAGGGCATACACATGGGGATCACATGTATTTAAGGAAGATGTCTGGAAGGCAGCTCATACCTAGAATGCTGGAAGGGCACCATTGTCTTCTAGTGATGTCCTTGCAGTGCTCAAATTGAACCAGATCTCCCATTAGTCTACTAGATGAATTTCATAGTCTCTACTGGACCCTGTTTGACTGGACAAGTAGTTTCTTCCAGAGGTACCCTTACTGATTTCATCAGCTCTCAGATGAAATCCAATGCTCTCAAGGAAAGCCTCGGCTTTCAAGGGAAGAGTAGCTTCTGTCAGTTTTTCAGCTTAATCCCTATAGAATTTCCTCCTCTTTTAAAAAAGGATTCAGAAACCCATATCTGGGATCAAAAAATGCCCCTCTTCACATTTGCCTTTCTTGTTCTCTTAGCATCTTTGTGACTCCCCAGAAAGGGAGAAGGAGTGATGCTCATATACTTGAAAAAGTACCTGGTCTGTTATGTTAATGGTGCTAAAAAGATGGCAGGACTGTTTCTTGATAGCTTCCTATCAAGACATTCTGGTTCAATTCAACAAGCATTTATGCAGTATCTACTATGTGCCAGTCAGTGTTCAAGGTGCTGTGGATACACATACTAAATGAAATAACCCCTGTCCCCTGGGTGGGGGGCTTACATTCTATTGGGGGGAAAATCAACACGTACAGATGCAAAATATATATAAAGGAATTTCTGGGGGAAGACCATAGGCCCACTATAAAGTGCACTTTGTTAATAACAATGCAGGGTTTCTGAAGGCACGATTGAAGGGTAGGGAAAAGAAGCATAGAGATACCAGAGAATCACAGGGATTCTGAGTGGAGTAATAGGACAGTAGCTTGTCCCTCTCTACACAGGAACAAAGAGTAAATTATTTTCATAAAGTTTAGGAATGTTCAGGCATGAGTTCAGAAGGCTCTGCCCTGAGATCCTAACGATATCCCCACATTGCCACTTCTATCCTTAACTAGTTAGCTCCATGTTGGAGAATGTGAGCCAACTTCAATATTAACCTCTAAAAGTCACATTTGTTGATTTAAAGCAGTCTGACATAGTGAAGAGAGCACTATAGATAGAAAATCCTGAGTTCAAGTCCCACTTCTCAACTACCATCTCCAAATCACACCATCTATACTGTAGGCATCATTCTCATTCTCCATATCCCCCTTGGAATGACAGTTACACCAGATGCTTAGATTCTGATCCTTAAATCATCCTGGACTTTAATACATGGACTTTTGCCTTCTCTTTCCTAGAACCAAGCCTCTCCATCACTTCTTAGCTACCATCTCTAAACAATGCCAGACTACTTACCTCTGTCCTTTCCTTAGAGCCCATTTTCAAGCTCCCCTTTATATACTGTCTTCCCTCACTGGAACATAAGCTTCTTGAAGTCATGCATTCTCATATGTGTATTCCTCGTGTTTAGCGCAGTGCATGAAACATAGTAAGAACTTAATAAATGCTTTGTCATTCATTCATTTGTTCATTCAGATCTGCCACTTACCAGCTGTGGGACTGTGAGTGAAGCCTTCAATCTTCAATTTCCTCACCTCTAAAATGAGAATAATGTTTGTATTATTCTGCTTCATAGGATCGTGGTCAGGTTCAAATGAGATAACGTATGTAAAAGTACTCTGTTCCTGTGAGGGAAATCTGATGTAAACAATACACAATAAGCATAAAAGCAAATGCTTTTGGCTTCTTCATCTTTGGAATTTCATCACATGCATTCCAGTTTTCTTTTGATAATAAAGGTAATTGAATCAACTTCCTTTCAATAGTGCTGGAAGTCCTTTACTAGAACTTTCTCTGGAAAGCATGTGATGAAATTCCAAAGATGAAGAAGTGGTAATGATGGCTTGTATTAGGGTGGTGGTGGCATAAATAGAAGGGAAGGAATGCATGTGAGGAACATTACAAAGGTAGAAATGACAGGACTTGGCAGAAAAAATTAGTTATGAGTGATGAGGTAGAGGGTTAAGTCAAATACAACCACAGAGTTTTAAAATTTAGGAGAATGAGTCAATGGCAAGAATATTACTGAGAGAAAGAGTATGGTCAAAAGGAAGAAGAGGTACCATGGAAAATACTTTTCTATCTAGGGATGGCAATAAGGAATTGAGCTGTAATTGTCATGCTTTTAAAAAAAATCATTGATTTTTTAAAATCATTATTATTGAAAGGGAAAAGAAAAACCTTATGTCAGAACAGGTGACTTTGATTTTAGTATTTCTCATCGTGGGTTGAATGTTACTCGCAGTATCTCTTCCCTTTCAGCTACCATTTCCAAACATTGCTTTCCATTACCTTTTTTAAAGTATATATGAATGGGGTTGAATATGAATGTCACAGAAGTTAAATGAGACATGTTTACTGAAATCCATGCTCATTCATCTTTCTCTAAAAAAAAGTCTCTGACTTTTCTTTCACCAAATAAACAAAAAATAACCTTGGGGCAGACATGACAAGCTTGATTCTGAATTTGTTAAATTTGAGATGCCTAGGAGAATCTTGTGTGAGGTATCGTGTAGACAGCTGGAATTGTGTGCGCGAAGCTTAGAAGAGAGGTCAGGCGGAGAATCAGGTTTATGAATAAGCTGGACAGAGGTGGCAGTTGAAGATATGGGATTGTTGTCAAAGGAAAAAAATATAAAAGAGGGTTGAGGGAGTATGGTGTAGTAGAGAGTCTGAGACTTAGAGTCAAGGAGACCCGAATTTCAATCTTGCCTTGAAATATTTATTAGCTGTGTGATGCTGGAAAATTCATTTAACATCTCTGGGCCTCAGGTTGCTCAACTGTATGATGAGAAGGCCAGAATGAATGAGTACTAAGTTTCTTTTTAGTTGTAAATCTACAATTGTATGATCTGAAGACTGTATGGGCAGCTAGGTGCTGTAGTGGGTAGAGCGTTGGGCCTGGAGTCAGAAAGACGTAAGTTCAAATCTGGCCTCAGACACTTAGTAGCTGTGTGACCTTGGACAAGTCATTTAACCCTATTTGCCTCAGCTTCCTTATCTGTAAAATGAACTGGAGGAGGAAATGGCAAAGCACTCTAGTATCTTTGCCAAGAAAACCCCAGACAGAGTCAGGAAGAGTTGGACACAACTGAAACCATTGAACAACGACGATTGTGTGAAGAGGGAGAGAATGAAAAGCCAGCCAACAGACACAGAGAAGAACTGGTTATAGAATAGTATAAGAATTAGAAAAGCATGCTGTTCTTGAAGCCAAGAAAGAAAGGCATATTCTTAAGGAGAAGGTAGTCAGTGGTGTTAAATGTTGTGGAGTGTTCAAGACAGATGAGGCCTGGAATAAGACCAAATTCAGTTAGCAGAAAATACAAGCGATCTTTGAGAGAAGTTTCAGTGGAGTGTTTGGGAGAGAAGCCTACCTATAAGAGACTGAGAAGCAAGTGGATAGCGAAACGGGGGTCAGATGTCGATGACTTTTTATTATTACATTTTGTTTTAATATCGTTGACAAACTACAAACAAAGTGTACTCCCCGAAAACCTTAATCAAGACAACATGAAGTATTTAGAGCTATAGATTTAGAGCTGTAAGAGGTCTCAGAAGCCGAGTTGTCTTGTCATTTTACAGATGAGGAACATGAAGTTTAGGGGACTAAATGACTTGCTCAATCTTACACAAGTTGTGCGTGGCACAAACAGGTATTTGAACACAGGTCCTGGGACTGTAAATCAGTACTCATTCCACTCTACCGATGTGTATATATTTTATATGTACATGTAAATATACATATATGTATACACATGTGTATTTTTGCCTTTTTAAAATATTCCCCTTGAGAAAAAAGAAGTTATGTGTTTTTGCTCTGAACGAGGTAGCATTGATAGTCACTCACTGTATTTAACCTGTGTTTTATTGCTATTTAATGCTCTGTAGCTAGGTGGTGTGGTAGATAGAACACAAGGACTGGAGTCAAATGGACCTATGTTTAAATCCAGCGTCAGACACTCATTAGCTGTGGGACCCTAGGCAAGTCACTTAAACCTATTTGCCTCAGTTCCTCATCTGTAAAATGAGCTGGAGAAAGAAATGGCAGACCACTCTAGTGTCTTTGCCAAGAAAACCCCAAAATGGGGTCACAGGGAGTTGGACACTATTAAAACAACTGAACCAGAGCCACAACAAAAACTATTTTTTAAAGGCTTGTGATTGTGAAAGGGAAGAAAGTGATGGATGATAGCTGGGTGGGATATATGGCCCTATCAAAGGGCTTTGTAAAACTGTGGAGAGCTGGGTAGGGTTATAAGACAATGGAAAGGAACAAGTAGAGAGGGAAAGATGGAAGATGTGTGCGAGAGTATGGTAGTTAGAGCAAGGTCCTGGAGGAGGTAAGAATAGAAGGCAGCATGGTAGGGAGTTAGTCTTAGCGATGTGTGTGGATATCTCTTCCTTCAAAACAAAGTAAAAGAAGGGAAGAATAGGTGATAATGCTGAAAAGTTTTGAGGAATAGGCAATTATGGGAGATTCCATCAGTTTGCCTCATTCTCCTCAGTGATGTAGGAGGCATCGCTATCAGTATGGTTGGAGGGAATTTATTATGTACTTGTTGAAACAAAGAGGAAATCATTTGGAACTATTGCTGTGGGAAATAATAACAGCAGCAACAGTAATGACAAATTTATACAGTGCTCTAAGCTTTACAGAACACTTTACTCCTCCCCCCAAAAAACAACAAAATCCTTTAAAGTAGATATTCAGCCCATCAATCGACCAACTAACATTTATTTAGCATCTCCTCCATAGTAGGCACTTTGCTAGGCACTAGAGCTAGAAGGACAAAAATGAAAAATCCCTGTCATCAAAGAGCTTTCATTCCTCTGCATGGTGCAAGTATTATGATTTCTAGTTAATAGATGAGGAAACTGAAATTTGGAAAGATTAAGAATATTTCTCATAGCTATCTGGTTAATAGGCATTAGAGCTAGAACTAAAATCAAGGTTTCCTGAGTTGAATCCAACAATAAGGTCTAAGGTGACATTATGGAGAGGCAGCTAGGTGGCACAGTGGATATCTTCATGAGTTCAAATCTGTCCTCTGACACCTATGAGCTGTGACCCTGAGCAACTCACCTAACCTTGTTTGCCTCAGCTTCTTCATTTTTAAGATGAGCTGGAGAAAGAAGAGGCAAACTACTTCAGTATCTTTGCCAAGAAAACCCTAAATGGGGTCACGAAGAGTTGGACATGAACAAAACCTGTTTGGAAAATTAGAAAATAGTATGGTGGAAAGTAGGCATAAGAGGCAGCTAGGTGGCTCAGTGAGAAGAGCCCCAGCCCTGGAGTCAGGAGGACCTGAGTTTAAATCTGGTCTCAGACACTTGATACTTGTACTAGTTGTGTGACCCTGGGCAAGTCACTTAATCCCAATTGCCCTGCCAAAAAAACCCCATAAACTAGGCATAGATCAACATCTTATACCATAAGCCAAGATAGGTTCAAAATGAGCACACAATTTAGACATAAAGGATGAGACTATAAGCAAATTAGGAGAACGAGGAATAGTTTACCTGTGGATCTATGGAGAATGGAAGAATTTATAACCAAAAAGGAGATAGAGAACATTAGGAAAGAAAAAAATTGATAATTTTAATTTCATTATATTAAAAAAAGTTTTTATACAAACAAAGCCAATGCAACCAAGATTAGAAGGGAAACAGAAAGCTAGGAAACAATTTTTGCAGTCGGTGTCTATGATAAAGGCCTTATTTCTACAATATGTATAGAACTAATTCTTCTTTAAAATGTAATGAATGTGGAAATACGTTTAACACAATTGTACACGTATAGCCTATATCAGACTACACACCATTTTGAGGAGAGGGGAGCAGAGTGAGGGAGAGGAAATTTAGAACACAAAATCTTATAGAAATGAATGTTGAAAACTAAAAACAAACAAGCAAATAAATAAAAAAGAATTGGACAGGATTGAAAAATGACTGAACAACAACAAATGGAACAAATGACATTCTGGAAAAGAAGCTTTTAAAGAGTGAAACCAACATTACTAGGTGACCTCCAACAGTAAGGCTGGAAGATGGCTAGAGTCGCAGTATACTTTTTATATAAGATTTCTTTACACAAGTTGTAGGAAATTGTAATTTCTACAAAGGCAGAAAGCTATGTCTTAATTATCTTTGTATCTCTTCCACTGACTAGTCTAGGGTTTTGCACATAGTAGGCATTTAATTAATAGTTGCTTAATGAATGATTGAGTGACTCAGTTGCTACCTCATTAATGGTAGTGTGTAACAATGGAAAGAAAATTGCTTTGGTAATCTGAAAATTGGGTTCTAGTTCTGCTTCTGTGATAAATTAGTTTCATGTACTTGAACAGCTGTCTTAGTCTCTCTGGGTATTAATGTTCTCTCAACTGGACCTGTCTGGAATGATGTAGAGGAGACATGTTCAGGATAAATGACCTTTGAATTTTATTAAAACATAGATTTATAGAAGAGCTTCCAGATAAGTAATACAAAATGGTGACCAGCTTTTCTTGAAGGAAGGTTTCTACATTTGAGAGTAAAATCAAAAGTGTGAGGACTGTGATATTTAATGTTCCCATTTTTGTTCAAACAACTTAAAACATTCCAACTCTAAATCAACATGATTCTCATTTCTAAGGTTTTTTTCCAGCCAAACACTGTGTGGATAATTTTCAGGCTGTCTTCTTCCCAGTCTTTTTTGAACAATCAAACAATACATATATAATGTACTTTTTAACCATATAGTGCCATGTAACTGTCATTATTTTATTAGTAAGTCTAAACAATGGCTTATATAACAGTGACCTGGAGTGTCTTTCTACCTGAGGCTTCAACTACAAGCTCAATTGAATGAGGGATGCAACTTAGGGAGAGTTTCAGGGCACCCTGCAGTTTGGAAGTAAGGGTCAATTTATCCTCCTCAGAACAGATGTCAGACATAGTTATCTTCAAGTAGTTCTGCCCTTTGGGAATATCTTCAAATAGAAACATTAAGAGATTATGTAAAATGGGATGAATGATCATTGGAGGATCAAATTAAGAGGGTTAAATTTGTGGGGCAGCAGTTACCCAATTTATTATGACTTTTAGTTTTGATGGACTCATTCAAACAGTAATTAGCAAATTAAAAAATTAATTTGAGTAGATGTTCTATAAAGCTTTAATCACAAATACGGCTACTCAAAGCCACTTTGTTGTATATAAATTTGTAGGTACAAATTAGAATAGAATGAATGGTGTCAGGATACCACTCCCAACTCTTCCACCTACTTTCTTGGTGACTTTGAAGTTAAGAAGAGTTTTCAAGGACTTCTGGGAGCCAAGAGTAAGTAGCAAATTACCACAATTCTCCCATATTTACCTCCTAACAACCATAAAATAGTGCCTCAAACGAATCCTGGAATAGCAGAATCAGCAAAAAGATGGGATAAAACAATCTTTGAGCCCAAGAAACTTGGAAGATCATCAAGAAAGGTCTGTTTCACTTGAGTAAAAGGAGACCACAGTACAGGACAGGAAGCATCCTAGCAAGCCAGAAGCAAAAACCACCTCAGCAAACCAGCAATACATCCTGAGCCCGTGTAATGGAACAGGCAAATGCCAACACCAGGAAGCCCTACCTGCCTTAGCATAGACAGGGGAACCAGAAGGGGAACTCTGAGAAATACCGTGCGCTTCTGCTTAGCCCCAGGCAAATAAACAGGCTCTAACAGCCGGACCTCCATGTGCATCAGTGTATTCCAGGGAAACACAGAAACACCCCACTAGCCTGCATATGCCCCATACCACCAATAGGTACTCAGCTTAGCACCAGGTAAGCTTCTAGACCCCTAAGGCCTCCAGTAGCACCAGCCACCCCCTACCTTACCTGCTCAGCACAGCACCAAAGA
>CM053622.1:491809842-491828668 GCA_028646595.1 Phalanger gymnotis
CACAGAAAAACAAGATAGTATTTAGCCAAATCATATTTACTGGCCTCAAGTTCTTGCTTGCACTCCTGGGTCTACACATGGGTCAGCTCTGCTTCCGCAGCTTCCTGCTTCCACAGCTTCCTGCCTCCACAGCTTCTGCTTCCACTGTAGTTGTCTCTGGGCTCACCTTTCCTCACAGCCGAGCTTCTGGCATTCTCAAGCCCTGCCTCAATGACCAGAGACCATTGGTTCCCAAATTGGCCCCTCTTAAATCATCAATCTCCACCCACACAGGTTTCACACCTGATAGGGCTTTGGGCCTGGGGCTTAGCACTTAACAGCTGAAAGTACTTTCACTCAAAGTAAACAAAAGGCATGCTAAGGAGACAATTTTGCTTAACAACACAATAACAAAAAAAGAATCTGACCATAAAAATTATTACAGTGACAGAGAAGATCAAAACACAAACTCAGAAGAGAACAACAATTTCAAAATACCTGTAGGCAAAAACCCAAAGAAAAATAGAAAGTGATGGCAAGCCCAGAAAGAATTCATGGAAGAACTCAAAAAGAGGCTTAAAAATCATATAAGAAAGGTGTAAGAAAAAGTGGGAAAAGAAATGAGAGTGATGCAAGAGAATTATGTAAAAGGAATCAGCAGCTTGGAAAAAGAAAGCAATTGCTTAAAAAGTAGAATTGGCCAAATGGAAATGGAGATATGAAAATCCACTGAAGAAAACACCTCCTTAAAAATTACAATTGGCCAAATACAAAGAAAGTACAAAAGCTAATTAGGAAAACACCTACTTAAAAGTTAGAATTGTGCAAGTGGAAGCTAATGTCTCTATGAGACATCAAGAATCAATCAATCAAATTCAAAAGAATGAAAAAATAGAAGAAAATGCAAAATACCACAAGGAAAAAACTGACCTGGAAAACAGATCTAGGAGAGACAATGACAGAATCCTTGGACTACCTGAAAGCCATAATCAAAAGGAGGACCTGGACAGCATCTTTCAAGAAATTATCAAGGAAAACTGCCTTGATATCCTGGAAATAAAACAGACATTAAAAGACTCCACCGACCACCTCAGGAAAAAGATCCCAACATAAAAATCCAAGGAACATTATAGCCAAATTTCAGAACTATCAGGTCAAGGGAAAAATACTGCAAGTGGCTAGAAAGAAACAATTCAAATATTTGGGAACCACAATCAGGATTGCACAGGACTTAGCAGCTGTAGCAATAAAAGATTCGGGGTCATGGAACATGATACTCTGGAAGGCAAAGGAGCTAGGACTACAACCAAGAATCACTTACCCTGTGAAATTAAGCATAATACATTAGAGGGAAAAATGGTCATTCAATGAAATAGAAGGATTTTAAACTTTCATACCGAGACCAGAATTAAACCAAAAATTTAGTCTCCAGTATCAAGGCCCAAGAGAAGCGTAAACAAATAAAAAAGGAAAAGAGAACATAAGGAATATGATAGCACTAAAGTGTTTACATCCCTACATGGAAAGATGATAATTGTAATTATTAAAAATTGTGCCACTAGAAGTGATATACATAGACAGAGAGTAGGGTTACAAGGTGAATTTGAGGGAATAACAAAAAAAATAATTAAATGATGAGCAAGAGGAGTTACATTGGGTACAGAAGGAAGGGAGAGTTGGAGTGGGGTAAATTATTTCACATGAAGAGGTGCTAAAGACAATGGAGAAGATGGGAGAGTGGACAATGAGCATTGCTTGAACCAATACCTGTCGGTATTGGTTCAAAAAGGGAATAATGTACATAATCAGTTGAAAATAGAAATCTGGCTTACCTAGGAGGGAAGTAGAAGGGAAGGAGATTAAGTAAAGCAGGGTGGGGGGGTGGGGGAGGACTGACAGTAGGGAGGGCAGATCAGGGGAAGTGGTAGACAGAAACAAAACACTGGTGAAGAGAGAAAGGGTGAAAGGAGAGGACAAATGGGAGAAAAAATAGGATAGAGGGAACTATACAGTAATCATAACTGTGAATTAAACAGGATGAACTCCTGTAAAAGAGAAGTGGATAGCAAAAACCAGAATCCTACAAAATTTTGTTTACAAGAAATATACTTGAAGCAGAGAGACTCGCACAGAATAAAGATAAGGGGCTGGAGACAAAGGAAGATAGCCTCACAATACCAGATATCAAACTAGATTTTAAAGTATTAATTATCAAAACTATTTGGTACTAGCTAAAACACAGAGTGGTGGATCAGTGGAATAGATTAGGTACACAAGACACAGTAGTCAATAACCATAGTAACCTAGTGTTTGATAAACCCAAAGACTCCAACCTTTAGGATAAGATCTCACTATTTGACAAAAACTACTGGGAAAACTGGAAAACAAAAGGACACAAAATAGGTATAGACAAACATCTCACACCATGTTCCAAGACAAAGTCAAAATGGTGCATGATATAGACATAAAGGTTGGCACCACAAGCAAATTAGAATAGCAAGGAATAGTCTACCTGTCAGATCTATGGGAAAGGGAAGAATTCATGCCCAAATAAGGGATAGAGAGCATTACAAAGTATAAAACAGATAATTTTGATTATATTAAAATTAAAAGCTTTTGTACAAACAAAACAATGCAACCAAAATTAGAAGGAAAGCAGAAATCTGGGAAACAATCTTTATAGCATGTGCCTCTGATAAAGGCCTCATTTCTAAAATATATAGAGAATGAAGTCAAATTTACAAGAATACAAGTCATTCCCCAAATGATAAATGGACAAAGGATATGAACAGGCAGTTTTAAGAAAAAGAAATTTCTCTAAATCATTATTGATCAGAGAAATGCAAATCAAAACAACTCTGAGGTACCACCTCACACATATTTGATTGGTTAATATGACAAAAAAGGAAAATGATAAATGTTGGAGAGGATGTGGGAAAATTGGGACACTAAGGCACTGTTGGTGGAGTTAAGAACTGACCCAATCATTTTAGAGAGCAATTTGGAACTATGTCCAAAAGGCAACCAAACTGCACATACCCCTCTGATCCAACAATACCATTGCTAGGTCTGTACCCCAAAGAGGTCATACAAAAGGGAAAAGGACCTATGTGTGCAAAAATATTTAGAGCAGTCCTTTTCCTGATGACAAAGAATTGGAAATTGAGTGGATGTCCATCAATTGGAGAATGGCTGAACAAGTTGTGGTATATGAGTGTAATGGAATACTATTGGGCAATAAAAATTATGAACAGGCAGATTTCAGAAAAACCTGGAAAGACTTGTATGAACTGATACAAAGTGAAATGAACAGAACAGGAAAACATTGTGCACATAGCAGCAACGTGTGGGATGACCAACTATGAATAACTCTTCTCAGTTATACAATGATCCAAGACAAGTACAAAGGATTCATGAAGGAAAATGCTAAACATATCCAGATAAAGAACTGATGGACTCTGCATACATATGAAAGCATATTTTTTAACTTTATTCTTTTTCATGTTTTTTTTATTTTGATCTGTTTCTTCTTTCACAACTGTGACCAATACAGAAATATGCTTTACATGATAGCACATGTATAACCTATATCAAATTGCGTACCATTTTCAGAAGAGTGAAGAAGAAGGAGGGAAGGAAGGAGAAAAGTTTCGAACTCAAAGTCTTGTAAAAATGAATGCTAAAAATTGTCTTGACATGTAATTGGGGGAAAAGATTACAAACTTAAAAAAAAGAAGTTTTCTTTTCTGATAATGAATGAGGAAAATGTTGAAACATTAATTTGTTTGTTTTGTAAATGGGGAAGTGACTGGAACACTGCTAATATCAGCATTTTATTACTGCCATTATCTTTTTGACTGTGGAGATATTTCTGAGCAATTTGAAGTATTCTGACACCTAATACTAGAAGATACAACTTAAATGTCATAGAGGTGGCTAGGTGACAATGCGTAGCGTGTTGAGTTTGGAGTCAGGAATACTGTGTTTAAATTCTGCTTCAGACACTTACTAGCTGGGTTAAAGTTTGGAAGTCATGTAATATCTCTCAGTTAAAGCTTCCTCATCTATAAAATGGGGATAATAAGGGCATATAGTTCATGAAGTTGTTTTGATGATCAACCAAGATAATATAAAATGCAAGTTTTAAATTGCTCTTTAAATGTTAGCTAGCTCTAGGCTTGCCTAGGAGTGCCTTAAAATTGTCACTCTTACCCACAACTTTGGGCTTATATCCCTCTGAAGTCTGAGAAATGCTCATTACTTCTTAGTAGTCATTCCACATTTCCATTTTCTCAGCAGCAGCAGGAATTAATCAGGGTAAATGGGAGGGTCAGTGCATGTATTCTGAGAACATTCTGCTCACTGAGCTGAAGCCAGGAACATACTGACATGGCCCCAAGGATAAGACGATTTATTAATCAGTTTAAACAAGACATTCAAACAGGTTGGGACACTAACTAGGGTGAAAGGTACTATATGCTTGAGAGTACTAGGAATAACACTGTCACTAACGGTTCTGCCAGCAAAAAAAGGTCAGAAAGAAGATCCTATCCTTCTATGTTTATTTTTCCCCACCAATTTTAGTTATTCTAATATCTTTTGCCAATGTGAACTGGTGACTTAGGTACTTTGCAGGCATCAAATATGAACCTTCTTTGGTTGAGCTATTTGAGAGGAGAATGCTATGAAGTTTTCTATATGTTCTTAACCCAAATCAGGCCACAAATCCATTCAGCTTGGGCCAGGTTTGCGTGTTGTCAAGACATGCAGATCATGCCCCTTTGCCTTGCAATTGTTCAAGAAGCTTTATTTAAAAATCAACAACAAAAATCTATTTGTGTTGATTTATTAACAGCGCTTCAACTAAATATCAATAGATATTTGTGTGTCAGGGAGGGCTTTCCCTACAGTGGATAAAATAGGGCTGGATGCAAAATCAAATGTTTGAATCCTAATCTTCCTGAGTGACCTTGGGAAAGTCACCTAAACTCTTTGAGCATGATGGATTTGTGATCATGGCAGAACATCTATGAGGAAATGCTCAGTAGTTAGTTTGAAATAGAAGACTGAAATGAAGGTCAGAGGTATGTATAGGCTGTATTTAGGAATCCTTTGTCTAGAAGTCACAGTTGAAGCTGTGAGAATGAATGATCTCTTTGAGACAGGAGTTCAGAGAGAAAAGAAGACAGGGTTGAGGACTAGTGTATCAGGACCACTGATACTAGTGGGCAAGGTACTCCCCACTCTCTACGTCTATGATTTCTTCCCCAAGGCTAGAAGACAAAGGGGAATGAGAGTGAATGAGATCTGTATTACGAGTTGGCCAAGTTCCTCAGGATAGTGTATGACTAAAGGCATAGGTCTTTCATTATAAACCAAATTCAAATGCTAAGACACTAATGACTCCTTGGTCAGTGATTAGGGCTAAAGGAAGTATGCTTTTTGGGTCCTGGTAGCAATTACCTTCTTGTTCTAAACACCATTAATTCAGATGTATGCTAATTGTTTCTATGCCAATATTATAAAAAATTATCTCATTAAAAGTCCTAAGTCTCTTCTTCACAAATTTCAGTCCTTAAAAGAATAATTTATTCCTCGAAAAGCTTCACATAACTGAAATTCAGCAGGTGTTACTCCTGATACCAAAAGTCCTCCGGAGGAGTGGAAGAAGGGGCAAGCATTTTCACTATCTTTTCTTTTCAAACTATAACAAAAGGATGCTACAAAGGTAGGTGAGAAATAAATAATCCAATGTAGGAAAGGAAAGTTTATTGTCAAGTGTATAGTCACATGCACCAATGCATTTAACCGATGTTTTTTCTATAAATTTCAAAAACATGAGTTGACATGCATTTGGAGAAGGGCATTAGGAGAAAAAAAGTGTAGAAGTAGAGAAAGGGAACACATGCACACACACACACACATAACAGCAGTGGCTAAAATCATACCCTCATACCCACACTCCCATCTGAGCAGGTGTGATGTAGTGATTTTGTGTAAAAAAAAACCCCTAGATTTAAAGCCACAAATGGTTAAGTGTAAAGCAGGAGGGAGGTAATTTTCCTTGTATGGAATGGCATGCATAAAAATACAGAGACAGGGGGCAGAGCCAAGATGGTGAAGTAAAGGCAGGGACTTGCCAGAGCTTTCCCCCAACTCCCTTCAAATACCTGTAAAAATGCTTCTAAATAAATTCTAGAGCAGCAGAACTCACAAAAAGACAGAGGGAAACAAATTTTCCAGCCCAAGATAACCTGGAAGGTTGACAGGAAAGGTGTGTTGCAGTGGACTGGGAGAGGAGTACAGTCCAGCACAAGCCAGGATAGAACAGACCTGGCCTCAGCAAGTCAGAGCAGGCCTCAGGGTACTGAATCACAGGAAGCTGTGGTGGTTTCAAGATTTCTCAACCCACAAACATCAAAGACAACATAGAAGGTCAGTAGGAAAGGTCGTTGGACCTGGGTGAGAAAGGAATGCAGTCCAGCCCCAGCCCCAGCACAGCCCTGGGGTCGTAGCGGAGGTGATAGCAAGGGCAGCAGTGGCTATTTCCAGGGCTCTCAGCCCACAGACAGTAAGGGGATTGAGCAACTGATTAGAAGATTATAGGGGTCTCTTTTCTGGCACTGAAGCAGGATGCTCTTGCTTTGCCCTGCTTAGATCTGGGTTGCAGTCCTGGGTGGCAGTGCTGGGGCAAAGAGGAGCTCTGGCATGGCAGAGTTTGTGGCAGCAGTGGACAGAGAATCCTCCTCACAGTTCCAGGGCAGAAAAGAGTACTTGTAGTCACTCACTGACCAGAGCACAGATCAGGGGTGCAGTAAACACCTCTCCTTTGATCATACATCCTTGGAAGAAGTGAAAGTTTGCAGATCCTTAGAAATATCTCTGAAAACAACTGCACAAAACCCCTTTAAGTTCGGGACAGTATATTCTCTACACTGGAAGGAGAGTCCTAGCTTAACAAAGAGTTAACAAGTCAAATAATTGGCTGAGAAAATGACTAAACAGTGGAAAAAATTCAAACTATAGAAACTTACTTTGGTAACAGGGAAGATCAAAACATACACTGAGAAAGAGACAACAAAGTCAGAGCTCTGACATCCAAAGCCTTCAAGAAAAGTATAAATTGGTCCCAGACCATGAAAAAGCTCAAAAAGGGTTTTGAAAGTCAAGTAAGAGAAGTAGAGGAAAAATTGGGAAGAGAAATGAGAGCGATGCAAGCAAATCATGAAAAGTAAGTCAACCCCTTGCTAAAGGAGACCCCAAAAATACTGAAGAAAATAGCACATTAAAAAAATAGACAAGGCCAAATGGCAAAAGAAGTTCAAAAAGACAATGAGGAGAAAAATGCCTAAAAAGGCAAAATTGTCCAAATGGAAAAGGAGGTCCGAAAGCTCACTGAAGAAAATAATTCCTTAAAAATTAGGATAGAGCAAATGGAAGCTAATGACTCTATGAGAAATCAAGAAATTAAAAAACAAAACCAAAAGAATGAAAAAACAGAAGACAAGGTGAAATATTTCATTGGAAAAGCAGCAGACCTGGAAAATAGATCTGGGAGAGATAATTTAAAAATTATTGGAATACCTGATCATGATCAAAAAAGAGCTTAGACATCATTTTTCAAGAAATTATCAAGGAAAACTGCCCTGGTATTTTAGAACCAGAGAGTAAGATAGAAATTGAAAGAATCCATCAATTACCTCCTGAAAAAAACCACAAAAGGAAAACTCTCTGGAATATTACAGCCAAGTTCCAGAGTTCCCAGGTCAAGGAGAAAATATTCCAAACAACCGGAAAGAAACAATTCAAGTATTGTGGAAACACAATCAGAATAACATAAAATTTAGGAGCTTCTACATTAAGGGATTGGAGGGCTTGCAATATGATATTTCAGAGGTCAAAGGAGCTAGGATTAAGACCAAGAATCACTCAGCAAAACTGAGTGCAATCAATAAGGGGGAAAACTGATTTGCAATGATGTAGAGTAATTTAATGCATTTTTGAGAAAAAATGAGAGATAAAGAAAAGAATTGATTTTCAAATACAAGACTCAAGAGAAGCATTAAAAGGTAAACAGGAAAGAGGAATCATAAGGTCCTTATTAAAGTTGAACTGTTTACATTTCCACATGAAAAGATGATATTTGTAACTCATGAGACCTTTCTTAGTATTAGGGTAGTTGGAGGAGATATAGCTAATCTATCTATCTAGATATAGATATAGGGCACAGGGTAAGTTGAATATGAAAGGGTGATATCTAAAAAATAAAATTAAAGGGTGAGAGAGGGGAATGTACTGGGAGAAGAAGAAAGGGAGAGGTAGAATGGGGTAAATTATCTCACATAAAAGAGGCAAGAAAAAGCTTTTATGGTGGAGGGGAAGAGCGGGGAGAATAGAGGGAATGAGTGAACCTTACTTTCATCAGATTTGGCTTAAGGAGGGAATAACATACTCAATGGGTATGGAAATCATTCTTACCCTACAGGAAAGTAGGAGAGAAGGAGATGAGGGGGTGGATGTGATAGAAGGGATGGCAAAATGAGGGAGGGGGTAATAGAAGCAAACACTTTTGATGAGGGACAGGGTCAAAGGAGAGAATAGAATAAATGGAGAGTGGGACAGGATGGAGGGAAATATAGTTAGTCTTTCACAACATGACTATTATGAAAGTGTTTTGTATGACTATACGTGTATAACCTATATTGAATTGCTTGACTTCTCAATGAGGGTGGGTGGAGAGGGAGGAATGGAGAGAAATTGGAACTCAAAGTTTTTTTTTTGTTTTTTTTTGTTTTTGTTTTTGTTTTTTTTGCTTTTTGGCAGGGCAATTGGGTTAAGTGACTTGCCCAAGGTCACACAGCTAGTACATGTGTCAAGTGTCTGAGACCGGATTTGAACTCAGGTCCTCCTGACTCCGGGGCTGGTGCTCTATTCACTGTGCCACCTAGATGCCCAGGAACTCAAAGTTTTAAAAGCGAATATTAAAAATTACTTTTACATGCAACTGAGAAATAAGATATACAGGCAATGGGGTATAGAAATCTATCTTACCCTACAGGAAAATAGAATGGAAAGGGGATAAGAGAAGGGTGAAAGTAGGGAGGATAGAAAGGAGGGTAGATTGGAGGAAGGGGTAATCAGAATGCATGCAGTCTTGGGGAGGGGAGAGATGGGGAAAAAATTTGGAACTCAAAATCTTGTGGAAGTGAATGTTGAAAACTAAAAATAAACAGAATTTTTAAAAAGCACAGATAACAATATATATGATATGTCTGAACAGAATTGAAAAGACTGTCTTGATTAGAAAGGAGAGTGCGTGTGGAGGAACAGTAGAGTGGAATAAGAATGTGGAAGGCCTTGAAAGCCAAGTAAAAGAGCCTGGACTTGTCAGAGAAGTGACATTAGGAAAGATGTGTTTTAGGACGGCTGGTCTGACAAGTGTATTCAAGAGAGATAGGATGGGGTTGGCAGAGCAGAGAGACTAAAGAATAGCCAAGAAGCCGTTGAAGTCACTGAGATTTGATCTGGTTAGAGCTTAGAGTTTGAGTGGCAGTAGAAATGTTAAAGAAAGAGAAATCTGTGACATTTGAAAGAACTCGAAGAAACCAGTGGCAGACTAGACTTAAGCGAGAGAAACATTAATGATAATTAAGGAGGTTTCTGCTCTGGGAGACTAGGACAATGGTGGTGCCAGTGGCACAATTGAAATAATTTAAAAGGACAGCAGGTATTGAGAGAAAGATGAGAAGTTCAATTTTGAGCCAAGTGACTCTATGGTGATGGCAGGACATTTACTGGGAAATACCCAGTTAACAATACAGTACTGGAATAAAAAGAAGAGGGCAGGGATGGATTCAAGAGTTGTCTTTTGGAGGTGATAGTTAAAGCTGTGACAGTAGATTAGCTCTTTGATGTGGAAGACTATAACAAGTAGATCAGAAGGCTGATGGCGGGGAACAGTAATGGCCAAGGTTTGTCCTCACTTTCTTCCTTTGTGCAGAGGAAAATGAGAGTGAATAGGATTTTGATTAGGAGTAGAACAAGTTCTTTAGAGTAGGATGAGGGATAGCCTTTGCTTTTTACCAGGTTCAAGGGCATTCTTCTTTGAGGAAAGTGAGACCATTATCTATGGAACACATTGTGGTAGCCATGAGGCCCCAGTGCAATTTGCCAGGAGGAAATTCGTGAAAGTGAGAGCCTAATATAGTCGTCTGATTTGAAAACTGGCCCAAAATATTTAGGGTAATAATATTTACAAGCTACAAAAGACTGTAGAGATTGTCTGGGCCTTCATTTCACAGGAAACTGAGGCCCACAAGGTATCCAAGGTTACACAGTGAATTAGTAGCAAAGCCAGTGGGTGAGAACCCATGTCTCCTGATTCCCAGTCCAAGGCTCTTTGCACAGTGCCACTGAAGTCAGTGGCAACTTTGCAACTATAATTTCCATCCCCTGGTTTCCACATGGAACATAATTAGCCAGAGCTCACCTGAGCACTATAATTTTCAGCAGTGTGGATGCTGGGCTGAATAAGATTTAGCCAAGAAGCTTCACCAAATGTGAAAGCAATGACTCACTGTTTACACATACCCGTGCTAGCTGGATCCTCCAACTAATCCAATTGCCTGGTTAAAAAATCGCCTGTAAATAGCTTCTGCTGTCAAAGTGATTTCTAGCTGGCTAGAGTTTTCCCAAGGCTTTCTTTTCCTTTCATTCTCACTGATGAGAGAAAGGTCAAAAGCTCTAGCTACTCTTCTTACCATGAAATAAAAATTAATTTCATTCCTACTTCAGATTCCCATAGAATTTTTCCTCTTTCTCATTACTCTTCATCTTACCATTGATAACTTTGTTTGTATGTTTCAGAGTGTTTTTTATTTCCCTTGACTTCCTTAGTAGATCATGTATTACAGCTGATGCATATTTGGTAACCAACATTGTAGTCAGAGTTTGAATTTTGCCTTGAGTCAAGAAATCTTTCAGTTAGAATAATCTCAGCTCTATGTGCACTGAGGAATATGATTTGTCTGTATCAGACACTGTATTAAGTAGGTGGTGATGGGATGGGAGCCAAACCAAGGTATCATATTGTTTTCATAATGTCACTGTTGAACAGAGATATGGATGCATGGTTAAATGTTAAAGCATAGTGGGATGTGTGAAGATATAATTAGGATTGTGTCCCCCTTTTTCGCCCATTTTCAAACCTGCATTCATTTGTTTAACTCCCAAATTGAAAGAACTTGCAAGGTGAGAACCATCTTTCACCGGGAATAAATTGCAGATTCTACTTTTCTATAAACTGTTTCAAATTACACTTGACCTTCCCAAACTGTAGCTGGAGGATGCCATTGTATTGAAGCTTTTAACCACCAAAACTTTAAGCTTGCAGGAAGTGAATGTTCATTATTTCCCACACTACTTAAATATGAAGGACTTGATGCTTCTTGAAGTAAGGGAAGGTGGGGAGAAATAGGGAGGGAACAGGGAAAATAAATATACTATTAAAACCTACTAAGGGTAAAAATGGATCTCCAGGGATAGTATGATGGCTGAGATGCGATTCAATTTAATTCATAATTATTAAGCATATATTTATAATTATATGCAAGACACTTTAATGACACTGCTCTAGGAAAACACCAGTTTGATCCATGACATGAAGTTTAAGACTTTTAGTGATGTAATATCTTGTTATAAAATTAGCTGATTTTAAACCTAGTGGCAATAGGATGGCCCCTGAGGTCTACTTGGTTTTCTTCTCTTTGGCTTTAGGAAATATAGTTTAGATGATAAGTTATGAATTCAGTAACAGCCACTCAGCCCCAGTTAGGAAAAATTCCTATACCTAGGCAGTGTTCGCCTCCTCTGCCTAGAAATGCATGTATCTGTCTTTAGTTATAAAACAGATAAGTGGCTTGGTGGATAGTGTGGGGCCTGGAGTCAGAGAGACTCATCTTAGTGAGTTCAAATATGGCCTCAGACATTTGACAGTTGTGTAACCCTGGGCAGGTCATTTAACACTGTTTGCGTCAGTTTCTTCATCTGTAAAATGAGTTGGAGAAGGAAATGGCAAACCACTCCAGTGTCTTTGCCAGGAAAATCCCCAAAGGAGTCATGAAGAGTTGGAAACTACTGAAAAACAACAACAAAATCTTAAGTTAGCCCCTGACCTTTTTGTAGTCAAAGCAAAATTCAGTTATCTAGCAACATTTGGATAACAAAACAGTAGATATATATTGTCTGTAAATTGACAGAAATTGGGAGGGAATGTTAGGAAAGAGCCAACCTTTTCTTTGGACTTGCCTCAGGCTGCATCCCTTCTCTCCATAATGCCCATAGAGCCAATAAGACTCCTTGATACTTCTCTGTCTGCCACAGTTCAGTCTTCCTTTTGCTCCCTGCTACTTCCAGTCAGGATACTAAAAGTCTTCCAAGTCAGAGATGGTTTCTCCCATTTATACAAAGCGCTTAGGGCTTGGTCCAATGTTTCCCATAATGGCTTTGGTTGATTCAAGGAGATATTGCATCCTGGGTCATCTCTAGTCATCCTTATGAATATCTGGTCACTGGATCCAGATGGCTCTGGAGGAGATAGTGAGGCTGGTGACCTTTCACAGCCCTTCCTCACTCAAATCGAAGTCAGCTGCAAGTCATGTCATTGTTTCCCAGATGCCACGGTCATCTTTGAAAATGAAGGACAAACACAACAACAGGCCCTGTTCACACCCAAATCAGATTAGTTAATTCAATCAAAAAAGTATTTGCAGTAGTTAAGGCACGAGAGCCAAATAGAATAGTTTCAAGCCCTGCCTCAGATTCGGTCAAAAAATGTATCACTTTCAAAGTATAGTTTGATTTGTTTCTTTTTGTATCCTGGTGTCTCAAACTGTAGTGCATGAGGAAAAAAGGAAGCAAGATACTGTAATCTAGAGAGTGTTGGTACTTTAAGCTGTGCTTTGCATTAAGAAAAATCATATAAAAATATGAACTCATGCAAAAGACAAATTCATTCTTTCAAAGAATTGTTTATCACAAGGTTTCACTAAATATCCAGTTCCTCTAAGTCTCTTAGTGTCTGTGAATTATTAACTGTTCAGCTGAGGACAAGATTTTTCCAACAGTGCTTTACACATACTAGCCAGAATGAATGAATGAATGAATGAATGGAATGAGATAATAGATTCATAGGTTTAAAGCTCTAAGGGACCTTAAAGATCACTAATTCCAACATTTTCATTTTACAGTGGAAGAAAGTGAGACTCATAGAAATTAAGTGACTTCTCTGGAGTAACACAGCTAGTAAACCTCTATGATAGGATTCATACTCAGGGTTCTCTGACTTCAAAAGCAGCTCTCTTTGAAACGCACCACATTGACAGCCTCTAAGAGCAGGTGCAAGAGGAGATCAAGCAAGCCATCCAGAAGAACTTAAAGTTGATGTGTTTTTAAGCATGATTTGAAGTTCAGAGACTAGACAATTTGATTTATACAAAAGTTTCAAAAACACATTTAGAGTACAAAGTGAAGTCTAATGTTTAAGGCATTTATGATACCAGCCTAACTTCTGTGTTATTACCAAATATTCCACTGGTTTATTAGAAACCACATAGCAATGATACAGCAAGTCAAAGCAAAAACACACAATCTGCAATACTCTGAATCTCCTGGGTTTTGCAGCCCACATAGCAAATATTAGCCCCTAGGCTGGTGTCATCCTGTAGTTCTCTGATGCTGTTTATCCAGTCATCTATGTCTGAGTGTGAACTAATACTCTGACTAAAGGCTTCAGGGTTTAGAAGAGACCATTAGTGGTTTAAAATCCTTGAAGATTTAGGAGAAAGGCAATCTAGTTGTAATGATGCCTGCAGAACAGCTGAGTTATTTCTATAATCTGAACTGGGATGACTCTATGAATACTCACAATTCAGTTTTTTCTTTTATTCAGATACAGAGAAGTGTCATTAAACCATAAAATTTAACCACAGTTTCAGTGAAATATTAGAAATTAAATGGACCTGAGATTTCATTGGTATAGAGAACTCCCATGTAAGAAAACTCCCTCTAACAGTGCAAGTTTGCAACTTCTCTTTAACTTGTAGAGAGTTGTCTAAAGCATTGAGAGTGACTTGCTCAGGGTCACAAAGCCAGTATCTGTCAGAAGTTGGACATGAATAGTCCTGGCCTTTGGGCCAGATCTCTATTCATTAATCTACATTGCCTCTCTCCTAATAGATAAAACAAGTTATTACAATTAATTGTAGTCACTGGGTACAGTGACATATGACCAAAGATCAAGAGAAGAAAATAACCTCATAGTTGTCATTCTGTCTAGGTCCCATTTTGTACAAGTGAGAAAACTGAGACCCAGAGACTTTAAATGGGTCACACAGGAAGAAAACAGCAGACTTGGGATTTGAATCTAGGTCCTTTGACTCTAAAATCCAGTGGCCTTTCTGCTAAACCATTCTGACAACAAGATTACAAAAGAAAAATCATAACAATTCAGATAGTGACTGTTTTAGAAGTTATTATGGCTTTAATACAATGCATTTATCTGCCTTCATAAATTCATATACTCTCTGACTTTGGAGATAATGAAACTATGTTTAAATATTATTTTGACTGAATTCATAGAATAATAATAGATACCAAGAGTAAAGTTTTGGTAAAAATCAAAAATAATGAGTATGAATCAGTGACTTTTCATAATTATCATTATTCTTAAATTATCGTCTTTGAAGATTTTCAGTTAAATTAAGTATTTATAGCGTGATATAATGAATAAAGATCTTGCATCAGAGGGAGAAAAATCTGAATTTAAGTCCTGCCTGTGACACAGCCTGATGGCTCAGAGGGTAGAGCACTAGGCCTGGAGTCAGGAAGACCTGAGTTCAAATTTCAAATCCTGCCTCAGACACGAACTGTATGACCCTGAGAAAGTCACTTAACCTCTGTTCAATTCAGTTTCTTTATCTTTAAATTAGGACATTAAGAGCATCTACCTCTCAGGGTTGTTGTGAGGATGAAATGAGACAATAATTGTGAAGTGCTTAGCACAGTGCCTGACACATAGTAAGTGCTATATAAGTGTTAGCGATGATGATGACGATGATGATGATGGTGGTGATGATGACTGTGTAACCCTAGGATGAGCCACCAGGCATTTATCTATGATTCTAAGTTTCAGAAAGGTTACTGATCTTCAATCATAAAATGATTTCCCTGTTTTATATCATTGAAACAACAGGTCTCACCCATCCCAAGTTTTTGCTGAGAGGCATCCTATATTTAGTACCACATTAGACTCTATTGAGAAGATAAAGTAGCATTAGACATGTTCTTTGC
Source organism: Phalanger gymnotis (assembly GCA_028646595.1). Taxonomy (NCBI): domain Eukaryota; kingdom Metazoa; phylum Chordata; class Mammalia; order Diprotodontia; family Phalangeridae; genus Phalanger; species Phalanger gymnotis. The sequence goes on from CM053622.1 coordinate 491,825,170, forward strand.
TGTAAACAATAGTTTGGGTAAAATAAGACATATATATGAAACAAACATGAAACAATATAGTGATTTGACCAATTGAGTATAAACAAGTTAAATAATAGAGTTTGAAGAACAGGACATGGGTGATTAGGAAAGAAAAAAGAGCAATGTTGGTAAAAAGAATAATCCAAGGGCAACCAGGTAGTGCAATGGATATAGTACTGGTCCTGGAGTCATGGGGACTTGAATTCAAATCTGACCTCAGACAATTACTAGCAGTGTGACTCTGGGCAAGTCACTTAACCTCAATTGACCAAAAAATAGAACAATGCAGAAGTGGGACTTGCATTAGTCCTTGAAGGAGCCATGGGATTTGGTAGAGAGAAGCTAGGAGGTCATTCTGGACAGGGTTAATAGCATGAGTTAAAGTTGTGGAGCTACCTGGGATATGATACTCATTAACAATATTCATTCATACAGCTCAAAACCATTCACCCTGCACTATCTTCATCATGTCACTGAAACTAACTTATGGTTTATAAAACCTTAAGAACACCATAACCTCTCCCTCTGAAGTAAAAACTATCTTTTATTAATCTCTTGTGAAGTCTAATATGTCCTCAGTTGTTCTTATAAACCTTTTCCTCTCAACTCAAGTAGTCAAACCTCCTTTCACTCATCCTCTAACCTAGCAGATTGCCTCACCACCTACTTTTCAGAAAAGATTAAGTACATCTGATATGAGTTCACTCATCTCCCCTGTGGTAGGAACTGACATCTGCAATGTAGGCTTGGCTAGATTTTTTTTCCCTTAAAAGACTTTGCAACTATCCTCAGGACATAATTGACTTAGGGAGTGAAGATCTGGGCTGCAGGTTGATGCAACAACCCTGTGGCCCAAGTACAAAAGTCAAAACATGAGTAGGTAGGAGGTGTAGGTAGGAGTTGTTCTCCCTCAAACTTGACGAGTACACCATCATGGCCAAAACAGACAGGGAAGCTGCATTTGCTGGAGTCGATGCTGTATCCTTTCTGAGTAGCCTTTCTGTGCTATGGCTAAGTAAATGTCCTTTTGTTAACTTGTTACATATTGTATCTATCTGTTCCAATTCCAGAGCTGAAGCATCATATTGACCTGAATCAGATATAGATTAGAATTTAAACTACTCAATTGAGGGATGACTTCATTCTTTGCATTTATATTCCTCAATGTCTAGCACATGAGGAATTATAGTTATTTTAGTAGAGTGGTGGTCCTGAAAGCCAGACTTTGAAAGGGTTTAGAGTGAGTCACTTCCCAGAAAGTAGAAATAGTGAGTATAGACTAATCTTTTTTAAACTGCGTCAGTGAAGGAGGATGCTTTTAAGGAAAAGCAAAATCAAGGGATTTTACATAGTACAGGATTCTACATAGTAGATGCTATAACTGTTTGTTGATTGATTTCACATTTAGGCAGCTAAGTGTTCTCTCATCCTTTTCTCATTACTAGTAATCTCAGGGAATGAGATGATTTACCCTGCTTCTCAAAGACAACTCCTCTACCCATATAGGATCCCCCATTTAGATATACCCATGTAGATACCCCATTTTTGGGGTATCTCCACGGAGGTCTTCTCCATGACTCATCCTGCAGAAATTTGGTCTATTAACCCAATGCCAATCTTTCCTTCTCTATTGGCTCCTTTGTGTGAGTCATAACACCTGCTTAAGATTACATTCATATATTAAAAAATTCCTTTGATTTTGCTTTTTCTGAAAAGTGTCCACCTTCACAAAGTTTGAAAAAGATCAGTCTATACTCACTTTCTCTACTTCCTGGTATGAGTCTCATTCTAAATCCTTTCAAGGTCTGGCTTCCAGGACCACCACTCTACTAAAATTTCTCTCTAATGCCACCAATAACTTCTTTTGTCCAACATAATCATCATCCATCATTCCTCATTCTCCTTTACCTTTTTGTAACTATTTTTTCATCTGGCTCCTGAAACAATTCCTTCCAAAGTCACCAGTAATTTTTAATTGACAGATATAATATTCTCTTTTATAAACTCACTCCTCCCTGACCTCTTTTATAGCTTAGGACTTTGTTAACCATCTTCTCTTCCTGGATACTCTCTCCTCTATAAGTTTTCATGGCACTGCTTTTTCTGGGTACTCCTACCTGTATGATTGATCCTTTTCAGACTTCTTTGCTGATTCATCATGCATGTCATACCTCCTTAGAAGCTATACCCCTAAACTGTCTAGAACCCTCTTGTATTTTCTCTTTATGCTGTCTCACTTGAGGACCTTACCATTTACCATGAATTTCATTATTATCTCCATACAAATGGTGCCTAGATCTTAATTCACCCCCAATTTCTCTCCTATCATTAACTGCCTAGTAGACCATTAAGACTGAATATCCCCAGAGGCATTTTGAATCAAATATTATCAAACCAGAATTCATTATCTTTCTTTTCATCCCTTTTTAGGCAATCAGGGTTAAATGACTTGCCCAGAGTCACACAGTAAGTGTCTGAGGCTAGATTTTGAACTCAGGTCCTCTTGACTCAAGGTCTAGTGCTCTATCCATTGTATCACCTAGCTGACCCAGAATTCATTAACTTTCCTCCAAAATCCTCCTCTCTTCTAAACTTCTTTATTACTGTCAAAGACACTACCATCCTTCCAATCACCTAGATTTAGAAACAGTCTCATTCAACTCCTCCCTCTCCCTCAACTCACATAGCTATCACTTGCCAAATCTTGTTCTTATCTCCATAGCATCTGTCACATCTGACTCCTTTATACTGTCACAGCTACTCCCTTAGTAAAGTCTCTCACCACCTTTCACTTGGATTATTGCAATAGTCTCCTATTTGGTCTCCCTGCCTCAAGCCTCTCCCCATTCTCATCTGTCCTCCACATAGTTGCCAAAGTAATTTTCCGAAAGTATGAGTCTGCATTATGGAAATGTTTTACATGATTGCACATCCATAACCAGTCTCAGAAAGCTTATTCTCTCAGGGAGGGAAAGAATTCGGACTTCAAAACTTTAAATACAACCAATAATAAAGAATATTAACAATTATTTTTATATGTAATAGGGAAAATGAAAGCAATATTTTTAAAAAAGGGTCTGGACATTTTACTCTATTATTCAACAAACTTCAGTAGTTCCATTGTCTTAAGGATCAAATATAAGTTCCTTTTTTTGGCATTTAAGGCTCTTCACAATATGGCCCATTCCTGCCATTCCAGTTTTCTTATACATTACAGTCCTCTTAGGACTGTATAATTCAATCATACTGATTTACTCACTGTTCTACACACAGATACTCCATCTTCCATCTCTCTGCCTTTTTGCTGGCTACATCCTAGGGGTGAATAGCACTCTCTCCTCAGTTCCATCTCTTGGAATCATTTTTTTTTCCTCCAGACTCAGTTCAAGTTCCCCTTTCAACACGAAGCCTTTGTGGGAGGTGTCCTACCTCCCATGTCCACCTTATATTCAATTGTTATATGTATATATTTATATAT
>CM053622.1:491829168-491859524 GCA_028646595.1 Phalanger gymnotis
TATCTCTCCTGGATCTATTTTCCAGGTCAGTGGTTTTTCCAATGAGATATTTCACATTGTCTTCCACTTTTTCATTCCTTTGGTTCTGTTTGATAATATCTTGATTTCTTATCAAGTCACTAGCTTCCACTTGCTCCAATCTAATTTTGAAGGTAGTATTTTCTTCAGTGGCCTTTTGGACCTCCTTTTCCATTTGGCTAATTCTGCCTCTCAAGGCATTCTTCTCCTCGTTGGCTTTTTGGAGCTCTTTTGCCATTTGAGTTAGTCTGTTTTTTAAGGTGTTGTTTTCTTCAATATTTTTTTCATGGTTTTCTCGCACCATTCTCATTTCTCTTCCCAGTTTTTCCTCTACTTCTCTAACTTGCTTTTCCAAATGCTTTTTGAGCTCTTCCATGGCCTGAGACCAGTTCATGTTTTTCTTGGAGGCTCTTTGACATTATTGACTTCTTGCTATATGTTTTGGTCTTCTTTGTCATAAAAGAAAGATTCCAACGTCTGAGACTGAATCTGAGTGTGTTTTTGCTGCCTGGCCATAGTTCCAGCCAACTTACTTGACCCTTGAGTTTTTCAGCAGGGCAGGACTGCTTGTAGTGTAAAGAGTACTTTGTTCTAAGTTTGAGGGGATGTGCTGTTGATTTCAGAGCAATTTCTATACAGCCAGCTCTGCCACACCAGCACTCCTCCTTTGTCAAGAGCCATCAACCCAGACCTGATGAAAATCTTAAGCAGGCTCTGCACTCCTGCTCTGATTCTCCACTTAATTCCTCCCACCAGGTGGGCCTGGGGCCAGAATTAACTGCAACTGTAGTTCTGTAGCTGCACCTCCGCCTGCTGCCTCCAGGGCAGTGGCCAAACTGGAAACTCTTTTCACTCTGTCCTGGCAGCTTTTCCCACTAACCTTCTCTGTTGTCTTTGGTGTTTGTGGGTTGAGAAGTCTGGTAACTGCCACAGCTCACTGATTCAGGGTGCTAGGGCTTGTTCCACCCAGCTCCTGGTCTGATTGGTCCCACCGCCGCTGGCTCTGGGCTCTGCTCCCCTCTGCTCCATGTGTGACAGACCTCATCCAGTGACCATCCAGGCTATCCTGGGCTGGATCCCTGCTTCCCTCTGCTATTTTGTGGGTTCTGCAGTTCTAGAATTTGTTCAGAGCCATTTTTTATAGGTTTTTGGAGGGACCTGGCAGGGAGCTCACGCAAGTCCCTGCTTTCCGGCTGCCATCTTGGCTCTGCCCCCGTTGTTATACATTATATAGGTAATTATAGGATTATTTGTTTTCTCCTCAATTTGAATGTAAACTCCTTGAGAGTGGGCATTGTTCAACCTTTGAGTTTGGTTATTCTCAAATCTTAGCATCATGTTGGCATATAGCAAGTACTTAGTAAATGCTTGTTGATTGACTGACTAACTGATCTGCAAAATCCTTAAATGGACTCTAAGGTTCTTTTCATCTCTAAAACCTGTGATCCTTACACATAATTGACCCAGAACCTAAATCTCATAACTCGCAGAGTTCTTTCTTAAAAACTGCCCTGCTTCTCTTTATGAAAACACCAGGATCCTTGGAAGAAGATACAGTGGGAATGAATGAATGGAAGGGCTAAGAACACTGCAAACAAACTTCTTTTGCATCACCATTTTGCCAAGATCATCCAGTGGGTCATTTATATCTTATGACTTCCATATCCCACTTGGTAATTTGTCAAGTTCCTTTTTTACTTTTTGAAGTGTTTAGGTGTAACATTTATAGACCCTATTCACATAAATAGTGCCCTGCTTGAAGGAAATGATTGTGGTGGGTAATATTCCTGCAGGTTTCAATAATGACTCCATCGCTGTGCTTTGATTGCTACCACACTGTCAGAGTCAGTTGAGTAAGCAAACTTAGAAATGCAATGGATCTGGATGAGGAACAGAATAATAGTCACTGGGCATTTAACCTGCACGAGGTGCTCTTATTCACCAAAAAATGGGAAACCACCCAGGGTTTTGTATCTCATTTGTCTAACATTAAGTGTTTATGTCTGGCTGTTAGTGCTTCTGGTGAATTACGCTGTTTTCCTAAGCATCAGTGAAAAGGAGCTTGAGTCCTTCTTTATAATCATCAGTGAAACAACTTTGGAAGGATATAGGCTTCCTGGTATTTTTACAGAAATCAAAGATGGGAGGGAGAAACTCACAAGATCTCACTTTTATATTTTATCCCTGCTATGTCAAATGGGGAGACAGCTAGGTGGTGTGGAAGCTAGAGCACTCGGCTTGGAATCTGGAAGATCTGAGTTCAAATCTGGTCTCAGACACTTTTTAGCCATGTCACTCTGGGCAAGACACTTGCCCCCTAAATGCCTCAGTTCCTTATCTGTAAAATAGGGACGCACTGGAAAAGGAACTGGTAAACCACTCCATATTCTTTGCTGAGAAAAGACCATGGAGTCACAAAGAGTCAGACACAATTGAATGACTGAACGACAACAATGAAGCAGGTAATCCTTATCTTTTATTTCTTCTTTTTTATGAGAATGGTTTATTTCTGATCAAAGACAATAGGGGCAAGTACAGAAATGATAGGCTTTGGCTGCCTGCCAGCTATGTTTATGTTTGCTTACTTTAATATCCAAGGTCAAGAATATTAGCAATGAAGCATTTGGGTCACTCTCAATTTCTCATTCGCTGGTCAAGGTCCACTATTTGGAGAAAGAAAGCCTGGCGATGGCCATGGAAAATGGGGAAAGAAAAGCTGGAGGAAAGAAAGGAAACATTTATTAAACACCTAGGGTGTGCAAAACATTGTGCTAAGGGCTTTCCAATTGTTATTTCATTTAATCCTCACAACAACCCTCCAGAGGCAGGTGCTATTATCATTCTAGTTTCTGTTATTATTCCTATGTGGCAGTTGAAGAAATTGAGGCAAACAGAGGTTAAATGGCTTGACCAATGGTTACAGAACTAGTTAAGGTCTGAGGCTGGAATTGAGCTCAATTCTTCCTGATTGTAGGCCTAGCATTCTATTCACTGTGTCGTTTGACTGCTTAGCAGAGGGAGAAGATAAAATCAACCAGAATTACTTTTGTGGTGCTTAATTCACTGGCTGTAATTATTCTCTGTGAATTTATTTCACACAGGAATTTTAGATCTTGAAAATTTATGATTTAAAATTGGCCTTTCTTCATAAGGCTCTGATAATTACATCTCAATCTCACAGAAAAATAACAACTTACCAGGGGTTTATTCATTAGTTAGATTCTGTTGGTTGAAACAAATAGACACTGGATTTTATATTAACCAGATTCTTTCTCTCTTTAAATTGTTAAAGACATGTCCTGCATTTATAGCCCCAGAACTGAGTTTTCTATTTGGTTTCTGTGTGGGATATTTGACCCTCACCAAATAATACTAATAAGGAGACATCTCAAGGTGGGAACAGAAATTGAATTTTATTCAATTCTCGTGAGAATAAGGCATCCTCTGCCAGCACAGAACAGAAACAGCAAGGAGGCAGAGTACAAAAGGCAAAGCACCAACAATTATACCTAAGGCAAGAGAATTCCTGCCCACCTCAGACCCTTCTCACCATTGGCTGGGAGGCAGGCTTACAATCAGAGCATGAAAAACTAGACAAAGATCTGGGAAATCAAGGCACAGAAACTCCAGTTGCCATCCCCTTAGTTAATGATTACAGCTGCTATAAATCTGAAGAAGAATAGAATAAGGGGAAGGGGAGACCCTCTCCATTCTTGTACAGTACTTTTACAGTAAAGGAAAGCAGGTCACAGTGACCCTATTCTTACTGAGCAAATCTTTAAACCAGAACCAGAAGAAAGAACAAAAAGCTTCAGGGTAAACTTTCCCAGAGGCTGAGCAATCAGACTCTCACAGCCTCAGCAGAATTTTTCCACTTCCCTATTTCTTGATTTTTAAACATTTCTTAGTGTAGATATGAATAGATATAGATACATATTTATACATATCTTCCCTGTGAAGTCTTCACATTTTATTTACCTCACACAGTTTCCATTTTGACTTTGCAGCCTGAAGTTGAAAATGTAATAGCTAATGATGGTAGAAGCCAAGGCTGTCTTGTTCCAACTTGGTTTTGATTACTTTTAATATTGCTATAATTTGAAAGCTTTTCATTTTTCCTTTTATTGTTATCTTTTTCTACTTTTACCTGGAAGTAGTTCAGATAGAAATGGTCTGCAGATAGGTCCCAGTCTTGTTATGATTCTTTTATGTTAGATGTCTTGTGGACTATTGCATAGTAGATAAAATGACTATAGTTGAGTAAAAGTATTTGAATATAAGCTCATCATACATAGGCTCAATGAAAGGTTTTATTATTATCATTCATGTCATTCTCATCTTTTTCAGTGGAGTTCAGATTGAAATGGTCCTGGCATAAGTTGAAATCTTGCTATTATTATTTTATATTCAATGTTCTCTAGACTATTGAACAGGTAAATGAAATAATTGCTTTTTTAATTGAATAAAACCATATTAAGATATAAGCTCTTTGAAATTACCTTTGGTATAATTCCCAGGGCAGACAGAATTATGGAGATGTTATAAACCTCCTCCTGTTACCACATGATATATATTTATATCTATCTCTACCTCTATGTCTATCTCTATCTGTCAATCTATCTATCTATCTATCTATCTATCTATCTATCTATCTATCTATCTATCTATCTATCTATCTATAGTTTGAGGGAGCTGGGTGTTATCATAGTGCTAGATTTGGTGTCAAGAATTGGTTTTTAGACACTAACTGGGTGACACTGGGCAAGTTACTTCATCTTAATTCTCTTATATGTACAAAGGGAATAATGATAGTACCTACTTCAGAAAATTGTTATGAAGATCAAGTGAAAAAATATAGTAAAATATTTTGTAAACCTTAAATTGCTAAATAAGTATTAGCTATTATTATTGATTTCTTCCAACTAGATCTGTATATTTCAAAAGATTGTAATGCTACCTAATTTTGATATTGAGAATATTTGGTATAAACATCTTATCTCACATAAAAGAGGTACACAAGGAAGAACTTTTACAGTGGAGAGGAAAATGACAATGGTGGGGCAGGCAGAGCTTGAAGCTAACTCATAAGTAAATTGTTTCAGAAAGGGAAAAATTAGACACACATAAATTTATATATATATATACATACACATATTCAATTGATAATAGAAATATATCTTACCCAACAGAGAAGTAGGAGGGTAAGGTGAGAAGAAAAAAGGAGGAGTGGTAAAGGGAGAGTAGATAAAAGAAGGCTGCAGTCAGAAGCAAAACAGACATGAGAGGAAGAACAGGATAAAAAGGGAGAGAAGGATAAATAGAAGAAAATAGGAGGGAAGGAAATACACAATTAGTAATCATGAGTATGAATGGGATGAACTCACCCATAAAATGGAAGCAGATAGAAACCAGAATCCAACAATATGTTGTTTACAAGAAACACATTTGAAACAGAGAGAGACACATAGAATTAAAATAAGGGATTTAAACATAATATATTATGCTTCAGCTGAAGTTAAAAAGGGAGGGGTAGCAATCATGATTGCAGACAAATCAAAAACAAAAGCAGACCTAATTAAAAGGGATAAACAAGAGAACTGCCTCTTGCTAAAAGGAGCCATAGACAATAAAGTAATATTAATACTAAATATATATGCATCAAATGACATAGCATCCAAAATATAAATTGCCCAGTTTAACAGAAGAGGAAATCGAATACTTAAATAATCCTATTTAGAAAAAAGAAATTGAACAAGCCATCAGTCAGCTCCCTAAGGGAAAAAAAAATCTCAAGGAGCAGACAGATTTATAAGTGAATTTTACTAAATGTTTAAAGAATAATTAATCCCAGCACCATATAAACTATTTGGAAAAGCATGTGAAGAAGGAGTTCTACCAAATATGGCTTTGATACCTAAACCAGAGAGAGCAAAAACAGAGAAAATATAGACCAATTTTCCTAATGAATAACTATGCAAAAAGGAGATTACAGCAGATTGGGAGATTATTTATGCAAGGAGATTATAGCAATATATCCCAAAGATCATATACTGTGATCAATCCAAATGACTGCAGACAAAATAAAATATTTGGGAGTCTATTTGCCAAGGCAAACCCAGGTATTATATGAACACAATACAAAAAAAAACTTTTCACACAAAAGAAAGGCAGATCTAAACAACTAGAGAAATATTAATTTCTTATGTGTAGGCTGACCCAATATAATAAAAAGTGAAAGTTCCATTCGTTGAGATAATCATATCATTTTGGTTATTGATGTGGTAGATTATATTGATAGTTTTCCTAATATTGAACCAGCCCTGCACTCCTGGTATAAATCCTATCAACATAATCAATTATATCCATAACAAAAATGATATGATTATCTCAATAGATGCAGAATAAGATTTTGGCAAAATATAACAGTAATTCCTATGTGGGGAGGGACATTAGAAAGCATTAGAATAAATAGAGCCTTTCTTAAAATGATAAGTACTATCTATCTAAAACCATTACAAGTATTATCTGTAACTTGGATAAACTTGAAGCTTTCCCAGTAAGCTCAGGAATGAAACAAAGGTGTTCATTATCACAACTATTATTCAATATTGTGCTAGAGTTGCTAGTTTTCACAATAATACAAGAAAAATAAATTAAAGGAAAAATAGGCAATGAGAAATCAAAACTATCACTTTTTTGTAGATGACGGGATGATATAGTTAGAAAACCCTAAAGAATCAAGTAAAAACTAATTGAAGCAATTCACAACTTTGGCAAAATTGCAGGATATAAAATAAACTCACATAAATTGTCAACATTTTTGTATGGTACCAACAAAACCCAATACCAAGAGATAGAAAGAGAAATTTTAGTTAAAATGACTGCAAACAAAATAAAATATTTGAGAATCTATCTGCCAAGATAAACCCAAGTATTATATGAACACAACACACACACACACACACACACACACAAATTCACACAAAAAAAGACAGATTTAAACAATTAGAAAAATATTAATTTGGGTGGGTTTACCCAGTATAATAAAAATGAAAGGTCTATCTAAGTTAATGTGCATATTCACTGTCATTCCAATAAAACTACCAAATAATTCTTTTATAGAGCTGGAAAAAATACTAACAAAATTCATCAGGAAGAAGAAAAAGTCAAGAATGTCAAGGGAATCAATGGGAAAAATGGTTAAGAAGGTGGCCTAGTAGTTCCAGATTTTAAACTATATTGCAAAGTGGTATCATCAAAATGATCTCATACTGGTAAAGAAGTAGAGTAGTGGATCAGCAGAATAAATTAAGTATATAATACTCAGAAGTAAGTGAACATAGTAATCTAATGTTTGATAAATGCAAAGATCCAAGCTTTTGAGGTAAGAACTCACCATTTGAAAAAAAAATTGCTAGGAAAACTGGAAAGCAGTTTGGCAAAACCTAGGCATACATGTCATCTCACACCATATACCAAGATAATGTGAAAATGGATAAATGATTTAGAAATAAAGGGTTAGAGCATGAGCAAGTTAGGGAAGAATAGAAAAATGTGCTTGCTAAATCTATGAATAAGGGAAGAGTTTATGATTAAGCAAGAACAGAAAGGATTATGAGAAATAAGACAGATAAATTTTATTACATGAATTAAAAAGCTTTTGCATAAACAAAACTAATTCAGCCAAAATTAGGAGGAAAACAGGAAACTGGGGGAAAATCACAGCAAGTGTCTCAAATATTCACTGAGTATAGAACTGAGCCAAACTTACAAAAAATAAAAGCCATTTCCCAGTTTATAAGTGGTTAAAGTATATGAATAGTCAATTTTCAGAAGAAGAAATCAAAGCTATCAGTAGTCATTTAAAAAAATGCTCTAAATCATTCCTCATTTAGAGAAATGCAAACTAAAGCAGCTCTCAGATACTAGCTCACACTTATCTGATTGGCTAACATGACAGAAAAAGAAAATGACAAATGCTGGCCAGGGGAGGGAGTGTGGCATGGGAAAATTGAGAGGTTAATTCACTGCTGATGGGGTTGTGAACTAATCCAACATTATTCTGGAGAACAATTTGGAACTATACCCAAAGGGCTATAAAACTGTGTATACCTTTTGACTCAGCAATACAACTACTAGGTCTGTATCCCAGAGATCCAAAGATGGCCAAGGACTTACTTGTGCAAGAATATTTATAGCATCTCTTTTTGTCTTAGGAAAGAATTTGAAAGTGGTGGGATGCCCATCAATTGGGGAATGGCTGAACAAGTTTTGGCATAATCGTGATAGAATACTATTGGGCTGTAAGAAATGATGAGCAAGACAGTTTCAGAAAAACTTTGGAAGACTACTTTAAATTCATGCAAATGTGATGCAAATGAGCAGAACCAGGAGAACATTGTACACAGTAAGCAATATTGTAAGGATGAACAACTATGAAAGACTTAGTTATTCTGATCAAGACAATGACCCAAGAGAATTCCAAAGGACTTATGATGAAAGATACTATCCACCTCTAGAGAACAGACAAAACTTTGAATGCAGAGCAAAGCATATTTTTTTTTACTTTCTTCACTTTTGTTGTTTATTTTGTGCTTTCTTTTGCAACATTGCTAATGTGGAAATATATTTTTCATGACTTCACATGTATAATTGATATCAATTGTCTTCTCATTGAGAGAGGAAGGTAGGGAGGGATAAAGAGAATCTGCAACTCAATAATTTTAAAAAAACCCTGAGAATTCAAATTTTTTTATATGCATTGGGCAACATTTAATGAAATAAATAAAAATTATTTAAAATATTCTTATCTTTATTTTGGATCCAACTTATGTCTGGATGACTATGGCCAACAGTTTTATATGCAATAATGTTCCAATTTTGGAACCATTAATTTGTCAAATTCTCAAGATTATTTCAAGATTTTTTTTGGTAGTATGAGAGATTTGTCATTTGTCAGTTTATGAAAACTGTATAATCTAGCCACTAGTAAATGCTAAATTTTTACAACTTATGAGTGGTATTATTAATATCATTACCATTATTATAGAAAAATTCTTAACATTTTGTTCAATGGAATCCATGTTATATTAGTTTTTGTTACAATACATTCCCAACATGTAGTGGTCCATTTTATGGTTCCAAAAGTGAACATTTATGAAACTATATAGATATTAATTATGTTAAATTAGTTCTTCCCATTCAATTTTGATTTCAAAACACTAATAATTTATTTACTATATTCTGTCTCATCCCCCTCTTTGATATTTTTGGGTGATAGACATCGATAGACATCTATAGGTATTACCCTCATCCATTGGTTCAATGTGATCATTAGAAGCAAGCTTACAGCCTTCAACTTCTATCTTTCTTTGGAATACATAAAAATTTTATACTTAATAAGCTTAAATGATATTCTGATATCATTGGAGAAACACCCCATGAAATGAAACTTTTGAATGTGTTTTTTTTTGTTTTTTGTGTTTTTTTAATATATATTTTTTATTTTTAGTTTCCAACACTCAGTTCTACATAATTTTGAGTTCCAGATTTTCTTCCCTCCCTCCTCGCCTCCCTCCCCCAGATGGCATGGAGTCCCATATAATTTCCACGTATAACTTTGCATTGAATTAATTTACATACTAGTCAACTTATGGAAAAGAATCATGACTAATGAAATGAACCATGAGAAAGAAGAAACAGGACCAAAAAAAGAAAAAAAAACAATCCAAGAACAAAAACAAAAGAGAGAAAAAGAAAAAAAGGGGGGGGGGAAGCTAGCATGAAGTGTGCCTCAATCTACATTAGTACTTCACAGTTCTTTCTCTGGATGTAGATAGCATTCTCTATCATGAGTCCTTTGGAGTTGTCTTTGTATGTTGTGCTGCTGAGACGAGCAAAGTCTGTCAGGCTTGGTCCTCACAGAATCCATATATCTGTGGTTGTGTACAATATTCTCTTGGCTCTGCTCCACTCACTCAGCATTATGTCATGTAGGTTTTTCCAGGTTGTTATGAAGTCCATATCATCCCCATTTCTTATAGCACAATAATATTCCATTACCTTCATATACCACAGCTTGTTCAGCCATTCCCCAATTGATGGGCAACCCTTTGATTTCCAATTCATAGCTACCACAAAAAGAGCCGCTATAAATATTTTGGTACATATGGGTCCTTTTCCCACTTGTGCGATCTCTTTGGGATACAACCCTAGAAGTGGTATTGCTGGGTCAAAGGGTATGAACATTTTTATAGCTCTTTGGACATAGTTCCAAATTGCTCTCCAAAATGGCTGGATCATTTTGAATGTGTTTTTTGAACAGATCCATATATTTTTGTATTATCTGAATATAACATAATTAATATGATATTTAGTTCAATTTTCCCGTTAATTTGAAAACCACATTTAGTTCTATTTTGGAAATAATAATGGACTTAAAGTTTGAAAAAAAAACCCACTAAAATAAACAAACCATATCTATGAAAAATGGCACATTTTGTGGTAGAGGTTTTTGACGTAATTTTGTTGGTGATGTGTTTTAGAGAATAGTTGTCTATGTAGTCATCAAATTGTCTAGTATTTTCACCATAATTGCTTCTATTTTAAGCATTTACAGTTCATTAATAAATCAAGAGTGCAGAACTGGCAAGATTTTACAATAATTAACACAGGCAATATAAGTGCTTTGGTGAGCTTATTTAATAATTACTAAATGGATAATGGGGGCAGCTAGACAGTACAATGGGTAGAGCGTTGGGCCTAGAGTCAGAAAGACTCATCTTCCAGAGTTCAAATTTGGCCTCTGAAACTTACTAGCTCTGTGACCCTGGGCAAGTCACTTAACCTTGTTTGCCTCAATTCCTCATCTGGAAAATGAGCTGGAGAAGGCAATGGCAAACCACTCCAGTATCTTTGCCAAGAAAACACCAAATAAGTTCATGAAGATTTGGACATGACTGAAATGACTCAATAATAAAGAATGGATCATGATTTAATCTTTATACTTCTGGGATGTTCTGTAATACTCTTATTGGCCTTAAACAAATATATCGTTTTCTTATAAGCATCTATCTATCTATCTATCTATCTATCTATCTATCTATCTATCTATCTATCTTCTATTAACATACACATATACAAATGCCTATATGTATACACTCCTTGAAGTAGGGTATGTGTGTATGTGTGTCCAATCTATCTATCCATCCATTGATCTATGTATACATGTGAACGATGAAAACTTCAGCAGCTACTTTATATATAGATTATCTACATATTAATGTAATTGTCTACACATGTATATATATATACATATATATAAAATCAGTGAAAACTATTAATGCTTTGTATAAAGTACAGTAACATTTAATAAGCTTACTTTTAAAGAGATCACTGGCATTCTAATCTTTTGGTAATTGACCTATGGTACCTCCTGTTAAGTAAACAAGATAAAGCTGGCATCTGAGAAGAAGCTGGTCAAGTGCTTTGTTAGTAATTCATGAATATGAATTAGTAATGTAACTTAGTAATGCAACTATGGAATAATCTGATCTTACTAAATTTCTGGTTTTGCAGAGCAACTAGAATTTTAGGCACCTCCCTTGGTGTATCTATTCTGTTGCACAAGCTTTCTGTTTTTCATTTAATCCAACTCCAGTTTTCATCATGTTACATTTCATGCTAATATATAGATGACCACAAATTTTCTTCATCCTTATTCTTTGGAGTTTCTCTCTTGGTATTGATTTCTTTATTTCTTGAGCCTTTGTAGAAATGCATTTAATCAACAATTTATATGTTTATTTGCATTGTTTGGAATATTTTATAAAGTTCTGACTTTTTTTTCAGTTGATGATCTAGTGCAGGGCTTCTTAAACCTTTTCCACTCATGACTGACTCCTTTGACTCCTTTTTGTGTTTTAGCCGCATTCAGCACTGTTTGTTGAGGCTGTGTGGCCTGAGGGCATGTGTAGTGCAAAATGCACATGCTTCGTATTCAGAACCAAGGCTGTAGTAACATGGGCAAGTGCTACTAGAAACCCCTTGGATTCATTACTCATTGGATTTTGAATTAATTTTTAGTCATTGCATATTCAGAAAACTTTTACCATTGTCAAATATTTTTTTGACCCCATATGGGGTTGTGACCTACAGTTTAAAAAGCACTGATCTAGTGAATCTTGAATTTCTGATGTGCTTTCATTATGTTATTATCTATTATGTTTTTCATTTTACTTTCAATTCAATTCCATACATATTTACTAAGTAGCTATCATGTGAATGGCACTATGTTGAGCGCTGAGGATGCAAATAAGAAAAAGAAAGATTTTTTTTTCCCACAAGAAGCTCACAATCTAATAAGGGTAGACAACATACAAAATGAAGCTGAAAAATGGGGTAGAAGAGGAGGCCACAGGGGATACCTGCTGGAGCTTTATGTTCCCTGGAGGGGAAACCAAGCATAGTTGATGGTGTGAAAGAGTTCTGAAGCTTTGGGGGATGTTTACTGCTCTACCCACCTCCAATTAAAGGGGACAAATAACTGAAAGAAGAGAAGCCAGGGCCTGGAGTCAGGAAGACCTGAGTTTAAATCTAGTATCAGACACTTCTTGTTGATGTTCATCCTTCATTTTTGAAGAGCACCAATGATACAATAGAGTGATGTCTTGCCTTGTGCATGAATTGGATTTAAGTGCGACAGAGTTACATGAAGTCATCAGCCTTGCTCTCTCTTCCAGAATCATTGAAGTCCAGTGTCAAGAGAAAAGTCAAGATGACTGGTGATGGCCCAGGATACGGTGGATGATGTTGGTGACTTCTCTCTCTGGCCAAGCTCTAAGTGCTCTACACAGCCTGCTTCAGGCACTTTCATGGCTGTTGAAACAAATTCTTCTCATTGGCCCATTTGACTGGGAGAAGTCTTCTCAACCCTGGGGCAGACATCCTTCTAACTCCCAAATAGGTTTGAGGTCTGTCAGTTACCCTCAACCTGGTTTAGCCAGTCTGTCAAGATTGTTTTATGGGGGCAGCTAGGTGGCACAGTGAGTAGAGCACTGGCCCTGGAGTCAGGAGGACCTAAGTTCAAATCTGGCCTCAGACACTTGACACACTTACTAGCTGTGTGACCTTGGGCAAGTTACTTAACCCCAATTGCTTTCCCATCTCCCTCCAAAAAACAAACAAACAAACAATAAAAGAGATTGTTTTACAAGGATGTGGCCACTCTGCCTACTACAGCTTCTTGTAGCTACAGGTGAGAATTGAGTGACAGTTGCAAGGCCAAAGATGGATGAACATCCCTGAAAAGGGTCCCTCACAAGAGGGATGCTAATCCTCACTGAACACTCCATACAACCCCCTCAGACGCTTACTATGTTACCCTTAGCAAATCAAGTAACCCTGTTTGCCTCAGTTTCCTTATCTGTAAAATAATATGGAGAAGGAAATGGGGCACAACTCCAGTATCTTTGCCAAGAAAATTCCAAATAGATTCATAAAGAGTTGGACAGTACTAAACTGAAATAATTGAAAAGGTGCTAAGTATCAAACAATGAGTCAATTAGCATGATAATGAGATTTCATATGATCAGCTTATCCTGGGGAAAGGCATGATGTACTATAAGTCTCCTTTCTGCCTTTAAATGGCTAATATGGTGTTCCAGTTGTCTACTTCATATAGCAGCTGCTTCTCCTTAGATCTTTTATAGTTATCTCAAGTCACTTCTGCCATGATGCTGTTTGCCTCCTGTCCTTATGGTTTTCATTGACAGTTCTGCCTTTTTTCTAGAGCTTTTATCATTGCAAATGCAAAGGATCCAAAGCATTTTTACACTTTCTGACAAATACTGCAGGAAAATGCATTCATTCCTGAAGGTTATAGTAGATGCCAGCTTTTTTGAATTACTGTGATATTACTTTGGTACTTGTGTCTAATTGTCCTTTTACTTGAATTCATGCTGTCACACTTCAAAAAGGGCTTTTCGAATGGTAATTTAAGATGGAGACCTATTCACTCTGCTGTCCATCCTGTTAAGCTGATTATCATGATAGTTAGATGTAGGGTCAACTTGCAACTTTATGTGATTCATTTCCTTTTCAAAATACTTTGGAGATATCCTTGCTGTCTTTTTCATCCCTTTAAAAACAATTATTGTTAGGGACAATTTCCAGAGTTCACAATAAGTGAAGATTTTCAATGACTTCTAGGTCTTCCTTTAGGTTTTTCCTTTTCAGCTTTTAAAAGTCCCTTGATTTTATCTTGTTTCATCTAATCTAGGCATGGGGATTTAAAAAAAAATTCTCTACACTGTTTGGTCTTTGACAAAAAATATTAGAAAATATAAAGCAGTATGAGATCTATTTCCAATTTTACTATAATATTGTGTCAGTATATAATGAAAGTTTTGTTGTCATCTATCCATCTCCCGTGAGGCCTGCTTTCATCAATTGTTAGAGCCATCTGTACTGCAAAAGGAGGAGGATATTGGCATTTCTAATTTGTATTTCGTGGCACCAGAATATGATGGAGTACAATTCACTCCACTGTACTCCATGTGAAACTGATTATCATGATGGTTTCAAGGAGGAATGACATAAAAACTTATGCCTTCCCTTATAGTTCTTATCCAATTTCATCCCATTGACCAGGATGCTATTCCAACTGACCATCATTTCAGGGCTCAAGTCTTTCACAGAAACAATTGTTCATAGGACACACATTCACAAGCTGATGTTTCTTTATGGAGCCCTTTTTATGTCATTAGAGACTTTATTAGAAATTTACAGGTTTTCTCTGCTGCTGAGATGGGTCATGTTCACTTCGCCTTTGCTCCTTTTTCTTCCATGACATAGACAATAGGTTGAATTTCGAGGGCACCATGATCATCACCATCAATATTCTGAATAATAATGATAATGACGTATGATATGTAATATGATATATTGGTATGGATGATAATGATGATGATTATGAGATATTGAGACTTACCATACTCTTTCCCTTACCAATACATTTCCTTTTTTGTGTTATCTACTGAATTTTTTGTTTGCTTGTTTTAAGTCCTTAGCTCATCTAGTTTCTAGCAAATGAAACACTTGGCTGAGATAAGGAATAAAGATCTTGGAAGAAAGAACTTTGACGACAGTTCCTTTGGAGCTGGCATTTAGTTATGACACTGTAGAGGGTGGAAGTGATTTCTTATTGAGACTATTAGGACTAGAAATACAACACCACAGGCTTTCCCTCCCTCTATTTGTATTCTTTCAATATTTATTCATAATGGTTCTCTTTTTTCTCCATGATAATTACAGAAACTGTGAATTACTAGGTTTTATCACTGAAGCTCAACAGCACAATTCTAATAATGAGGGTGAAGCAGGAAGGAAACTTCTTCGAGATCCCTGGCTCATTCATGGTATTATTTTAAAGCAGACAACCAATTATAAGCCTGTCTGCCAATTTGTCTTACTTAAGAGGCTGTTATTGTCATGTGCCAAACGATTATAACAAGTTAGAATTTCAGATTCAAAATTCAAATTCAAAATGTTTGGATGAACTTTCAACATTTTGTATCGAAAGTCTAACTGCTGATTACAGAAATCATTTCTGGCATTGCATGCTTGAGTATCTCAATTACATTAAATGAAGATTTTCAATGACTTCCAGATCTCCCTTTAGCTTTTTCCTTTTCAGCTTTTAAAAGTCCCTTGATTTTATCAACAGCAAAGCTCAAGAACTAACTCTTGCATTAAACTTTTTTCTGATTCCCCAGTATAATTCTTTCCTTTTAAAAATTATTTTAACACCAACATCTTTTGTATTTTTCCTACTTCTATGACCACTTCTGTTTCTGTCTCTGACTTCTTTTCCTCTTATGGCCCCCAAGGGGGGATGTAAGAGTCAATTAAGAGTAATAATGATACTAGTAAGGACAAAAATAGGAGGCCAGAACAGAAGACATCACAGTCCAGGGTTTTGTACTTTCTCCTAAACCAGAATTCTTACCTTCATTTGCTGTATTTCTCATAAGACTGGAAAATTTCTACATATATTTTTTGTTTAGGGGGGAAGGGTGTTGGCTGGCATTGGTGGGAAAAGTGAGAAGGGCATGAGAGCTGAGTGAAATGCCAGTTAAAAAGATAAAAAATATATATAATTTTTATTCCCTTTTTGTGCAACAAAGAATTCAACTTCATCTGCCTGGCATTTTAAAGCCTGGCATGACATGGCTCCTTCTTGATTTTCAGTCTTTTATCATATTCTCCCCTTAGCACACTTGTCATTACATCCAAACTGGTCTCTGGGGTGTTAAAATACCACAGGAGAGGACCTTCTGTCTACTAGCTCCTTGTCTTTGCCCAGATGGTCCTTCATGTCTGTAATGGACTTACTCTTTACTTCTACCTTGTGAAATTTCTCACTTTCTTAAAAGCATAGTTCAAGTGCCTTCCCCTCCCAAATTGATTTTTTTAACTGAGTAAAAGAAGCCATTCTCTGCCTTATTTCTTACCTAGCCTTAATCACTGAATTGACACTGCCTGAGTCAAACTGAGCCCTGTTAAAAACCTTAGCTTAAAAAGGTTAAGGTCTCGCACTACGTCCAGGGCCATCTCCAGTCATCTTGATCTATATCTCACCTCTGGACCTAGATGACTCTGGAGGAGAAAGTAAGGATGGTGACTCTTCACAGCCCTCCCTTACTTAAATACAATTCACTTGCA
Organism: Phalanger gymnotis; assembly: GCA_028646595.1. Lineage (NCBI taxonomy): Eukaryota > Metazoa > Chordata > Mammalia > Diprotodontia > Phalangeridae > Phalanger > Phalanger gymnotis. The sequence goes on from CM053622.1 coordinate 491,845,909, forward strand.
TGTCATGGCATCTCCTCCTTGACATCATGGTCCTCTTCAAGAACAACAAACAACAAAGCTCAAGAATCAACTCTTGCACTAAACTTTTTCTGATTCCCCAGTGTAATTCTTTCCTTTTAAAAATTATTTTAATACCAAAATCCTTACTATTTTTCCTACTTCTATGACTACTGTTTCTGTCTCTGACTTCTTTTCCTCTTACAGCCCCCAAGGAGGGATGTGCCAGTCAATTAATAGTAATAATGATACAAGTAAGGACAAACATAAGCACATAGTATACTCCAAGCCTCCTTTTAAGGCTCTCTTATTTCTCTATATTCTTTCTCTTTACAATCTTAACTACTTTCATTATTTAAATGATAGCCATTATACAACTGACTCTTAAATTGATTGCAACAGTCATAATCATTTTCCTGAGCTCGAGAATTGAATCTCTATGTGTATGCACACGTGGCTTTGGTGTCCCACTAGCAACCCAAACATGATCTGTTGAAAAATAAACTTACTGCCTTTTCTCCAAAATTTGCTCCTCTTCTTGATTTGCCTATATATGGTCATGGTAGTATCACAATCTGAGTTCTTATTCACTGACTCCTTCACTCATCCTTTTTTTACATAATCAGTAGCCCAGTTTTGATTTTACTTAATTTATCCCTCTTACATTTATTCTTTCCAATCCTATTATCACCTCTCTGTTTACAGCCTATATTACTTCTCAATTGGGTTGTTGTAATAACTTTCCAAATATTGCTCTCATCTCCAGTGCTTCTTTCTTTTGATCCATCCTCTGCATTGCTACCAGGTTAATCCTTCTCAAGACACAACTGATCATACCAGTCTACTACTGAAATATATCCCCATTGTGTAGCATAAAAAAGTCCAAAATTCTAGTAGAAAATAAGATCCCTTGTGGGTAGGACCTGTTTCATTTTTTCTCTTCATATCTTAAGTTCATAGCAGAGTACCTTGGATATGGAGAGTGCTCAATAAATGCTCATTGAATTCTTGGCTTGGAAAGAAACACTTTTATTCCCTCGGGGATTAGTCCTTTATAGACACTTTTGTATATATACACATATATTTTTACACACACACACACACACACACACACGTTTTTGAAAGTATTTCTGTCTCTATGTATATATGGATGGACAGACTGTGTTCACTTGAATTCAATGCAAGTCTACAAAAGAAATACCTATCTTTGTAGCATTATCTATATACTCTGTGGCAAGTAATATGAATTGTCGCTACCCTTCCACAAAAGTGCCACCTATGCTTGCTGCCTCCATGTCTTTTCCCACACCATTAATTGCAGAATTCCCCCTTCACTTTTTTAACTAGTTGAAATCCTATTGACCCTTTGATGCCTTTACAAATTTTATATCCTCAATAAAACTATGCCTGCCCCTGACCCAAACAAAATTTATTTTTTCTTAGATCATAGGATATTATACAAGTGTAGATTTAAAGCTAAAAAGATACCCTAGAAGTCCTCTCATCCAATGAGGGTTGCTTCACTTTACAAATGAAGAAATGAGACCCAGAGATGCTGTGACTCTCTCAAGGTTACATAAGTAATAATTAGAAGAGCCTGGACCAAACTCTTATTCTCTGACTCAAAATTCATATGTTTTCTACTCTGCCATGACAGCAAGTTGTGTGTGTTTGTGCATGTGTGTCTATAGTATAATATACCCATGATCCCTTAACATCCAGTCAATTCAGGGGGGGGATAAAACAAAACTCAAAACCACAAACTGATACAATAATAACCAAAGAACCTAGTCAAACTGTTTCTTGATATCATGTAAGATCATAGTTTTAGAGCTGAAACGTGTGTGTGTGTGTGTGTGTGTGTGTGTGTAATTTTAGAGATCATCTAATTCAAACTCTTCATTTTAGTGATGATTTACTAAGGCCCAGAGATGTTAAATTCTTCCTGACTTCCCCATGGTCACCCAGGATATTTTGCTTTCTCACAAACCTATGAGGAATTATTCTGTATGAAAGATATTTATGTAAATATCATCTCCCCTTTTAAATTATCAATTCCTTCAGGGCACCATGTATTTAAGCTCTCAGTGCCTAACATGGTGCTTTAAACATGATAGACATTTAATAAATGCCTGTTGAAGCAAATTGCACATAGGTACCCATCCCATCCCCTACTAGTATTTCATGGATTTACAAATTAGGAAATTCACCCACACTAAATGAATCATGGATATAAGCCTTCCAATTTGTGAGTTACAATCTTCATCAAGTGGGTCTTTATATAGCAACACTACCTCAAACCTAGCAATTTTTCTGGCCTATTGAAATAATTGTGATAAGCAATTAGGAGGACGTATATTTTTCAAGTTTTTTTTTAAAGAAATATTGTGGTGAGAGTTTGGTGTTGAAATTCTGTATTTCTCCAAAGGATGAATTATGTTCCCTTATTCTTCACTGGATCAGAACAAGTAGGGTTCTGTGTTGTTTCTTCCTGATCCTCTGCTTCTCCAGGTCTTTCTCAATGACCACATCTTGAATCCTGTTAGGGGGAATCATGGTGACTACATCATGAAATGAAGGTTTTGTTTGTTTTGTTTTTACTCTAAATTATCTGCAATTTGAAATAGAAGGAAATTTATGAGGCTACATCCCTCTTATCCTTAATATGAATAGGCTACACCTGTGTCAGAGACCAAAGGGGACTATTGAGATGGTTGTTGACTAAACAACAGACAAAACCTCATATAGAAAACCAGAAAGAATCTAATGGAATGAAATGATTCTGTGGACAGTAAAGTAGACAAGCATACACTTTTTCTAAGATGTAACTTAAGTCCTGCTTTTAGGGACTCAGTTCACTTCTAAAACATATGCTAAATTTAAAAAGTGATTAGCTGACAGCTGCTTGACCAAAAGACACTGATTCTTCTGATAATTCTGGACTCCTTGTCTTTGAAGATTGCTAATAGTGCTAGAAGATATGCCCTGTCATTGACCTAAATGATTCTTTGTAAAAATGTTGTGAATTATAGCATGCAGAAAATGGAGGACCCGGATACCGAAGTCTTCTAGAAAATCTTCTGTTGGTTTCAATTTTGGATTCTCAGCTGTGATTACATTGGTAGAGGGAACTTTTGATGTGTAAATCCAATGCCTCTCCCCCACCCTTTCCCTCGTTGTTACAATTCTGCAATATAGTCTGAGATAATTGCCTAGGGCATTGAGAGGTTGTGACTTACCCAGAATTATGTAGCCAGTTTGGTGTCAAGGGCAAGACTTGAACTTAGGTCTTTCTGATTCGAAGTCACCATAGCAATGTATTTATTAAATCATATTATTAAAAGCAAATGAACAAAAGTGCGTGGGCAATCATTTAAAATGACTTATTCCCCCAATACTGATCTTATTTTGAAGGGAGAACCAGACTTCTAAGTTCACCATTACAGCTTTTTTTTTTACAATACTACCTATTAAGTAGACACAAAAGAAAGATAATAAATGATCTATTTTGGTAAAATTCAATAAGCAGCTATTATCCTATCCTATCTATCCTATCTTATTCCATCTGTATTCCGACAGCATAATCTGCATAGTAAGAATTATGCTATCATGGCTCTTAAAATCTATGCAAACAGAGCATACACATATGTATCTGTACAGGTACACACACATGTGTAAATGTGTACATAGTGTATGTACACATGTGCAGATACACATGTGTGTTCGAATATGCATATATAAGCACACAACCTACACATCTAGATATATGCTTGTGGATATACATATAAACCTATATGTATATATACATACATATATTATATATATTTCCATTTGCATATATGTATCAAACCATTTGCTTTGACTTTTTTCTTGTAAAAAAATCTCCTGACTTGGAATCAGGAAACTTGGGTTGTAGTCTTGGCTACTGTTTCACAGAAAACACACAGGAGCTACTGGAAATTTCAGACTCCAGCCTCTAACACGTTCACTCTTGATCTGGTCAGACAAGCAAACAGCTTTGAAAGGGTTAATAATCAGCTTTATTCTAGTCTAGACTTTTCACAAGGTTGCTGAGAAGTTCAACTCCTACAGCATTCCCTAATCACCCTTCTCACAAGGCAACTACCCCTATGTCTTGATGGGGTCAATTGAGACAGGCGCAGTTCACGCACTCCCCTAAATCTCCTCAAATGGGGACCAGTTGAGGCAAGTACATGCCTTCCTCTATGCATTACCCATGGTTTCCCTGCTCACTGACCAGTGCCCACTTGCTTTATAGGGCAACAGACAAAGAAGACAATTTGCCAACTTTAGGCTCACAGGTTACCTTTAGCAATATTGTCATTCTATGCAAGCATAGTAAACATCGATTATGTCACCCCTATATCTCATGGCATGGTCTCAGTAGAACTGTCTGTTATTGTTGTATGGGACAAAAACTAAACCCCAAAATTAAATTAAACTCAAAGGCTACTCGAGTAGAAAGTAGAAAGTAATTTTTATTACGATCCCATAGGGAAAGGGTGGTCTTGGAACTGATAGGAAATCGGTAGGGAGAGGCAGGGTCCAGAGGGCAGAACTTGAACTTTATACCCTAAGGTAAATGATCCCCTACAGCACCACTGGCCTTACTCTCATTGGTGGAGTCCAGGCTCACACTCTCTCGAGAACTCTAACTCAGGTATGAGGAACAAGGAAACACTAATTGAGCCAATGACAATTCTTAACACTTTTATCCTTATTTGGTGAGACGTGCTGAGGTGGTAGTGGGGACGAAGTGGGTCCAGCTTGTGTGAGGTAAATAAAATGTGAAGACTTCGCAGGGAAGATATGTGTATATATACATATATATACACATATACCTATACATATATATGTATGTATATGTATATTATATATATGTATATATATGTATATATACTAAGAAATGTTTAAAGATCAAGAAATAGGGAAGTGGAAAAATTCTGAGGCCATGAGAGTCTGATGGCTCAGCCTCTGGGAAAGTTTACCCTGAAACTTTTTGTTCTTTCTTCTGGTCCTGATTTAAAGATTTGCTTAGTAAGAACAGGGTCACAATGACCTGTTTTTCTCTACTGTAAAGAATGGAGAGGTTCTCCCGCTCCCCTTATCTTATTCTCCTTCTTTAGATTTTTAGATGTCACCTCAGTCATAATCATTAACTAAGGGAATGGGAATTGGAGTTTCTGTGCCTCAATTTCCCAGTTCTTTGTCTACCTTTCATGCTCAGATTGTAAACCCACCTCCCAGCCAATGATGAGAAGGGTCTGAGGTGGGCGGGAATTCTCTTGTGTTAGGTGTAATTATGGATGCTTTGCACCTTGTAAAGCACCTCCCTTGCTGGATTTGTTCTTGCAGGGGATGCCCAGTTATTGAGAATTGAATAAAATTTATTTCTCTTCCCACCCTGAGATGGCTCCTTATTATAAATGTAATTGGTGAGGGTCTTTCATCCCACACAGGCTTCTCTAAGTTCCAGATTCCTATAGGTCAGGTGATTCCTTAGTAACTCCTCCAAGACTTAGGCCTAGCTGTCAATCAGAAACCCTGAGCCACGCTGTCCACTCAACTCACAGAAAGGCCAAGATCCTGCTTCCATGAGAGGGCTTCACCATCCCACTCATTATGATTCTGGGAATTACTATCTAGGATCCTTGGGGCTATTCTGGGAGTTATTATCTAACACCTGGAAACTAGACATTGCTATGGCCATGGATCCTGAGAAATCGAACTCTAAAAGGATAACAAAATCCTCCTTACATACAGCGACTAACTAGCTGTGCAACCTTCTACAAGTTGCTTGCTCTTTATGGCCTCTTTTCTCCAGCTCTAAAATGATGGAGTTGGACCCTTTCAGCTCTTACCGTCTGTGATTCAATGAAATGAGAGATGAAAAGAGCAATTTCTTCCTCAGGGGTTGAAAGGATGGTTCTCTCATCTAGCTGCCTTAAAAATGAATTTTCTTCACTGTTTGGTAATGCCCTAGTATTCACTACATCCTACTTTCCCTTTTCAGGCCTACTCTTCTCTTGTTGTCATTCAGTCATTTCAGTTGTGTCTGATGCTTTGTGACCCCATTTGGGGTTTTCTCAGCAAAGACACTAACTAGAATGGTTTGCTGTTTCCTTCTCTAGCTCATTTTACAGATGAAGAAACTGAGGCAAACAGGGTTAAGTGACTTGCTCAGGGTCTCACAGATAGAAGTGTCTGAGACCATCTGGTCTTCTTGACTGCAGGCCTGACATTCCATCCACTGTGCCACCTAGCTGTCTCCTCTGCTTTTCTCTAGGAGTCCAAAGAGAGAGAGTTGTAACCATCTGTTTAAAGTATACAGGAATTTCTCAGGCAAACTCCCAAGGCTGTAAGATACTGAGCAGAGAAAGATTTGACTCTTACTTAATTGCATGTTAGTCTTGCAGAAGAGATAAATTCCGGGAGACTAATCCCTGGCAATGTGGATGAGGCTCAAAAATAGAAAAGCCTTTTCTAAAATCCTGAGAAATGAACCAGTGGTTAACAGTATTGAAAATAATAATGATTCCTCCACTAAAAAGAAGTTATTAGATACCTGATAACAGTGTCTACCATTTAAGAGACTCTACCCCTGCCTCCCCACCAAATCAGCTTAGATAATAGCCGGGAACAAAGTCTGAGAAATATAGGTGTTAGAAAAATGTGTGTTTTTAGAAGACTAAAACAAATGTATAATTTACTTGGTTCTGAGCTGGTGGCTTTGTTATATAGGACAAGCTAAAGTGATGTTGGGTATTCAATCCAAACTCATTCTTACATGTGTTAAAATCTGAAGAGAGCTGGTATGGTGTAATGGATAGAGAAGTCCTCTAATGTCAGGAAGATTTGGGTTGATGGCTTGCCTCTGTCACATCCTGGCTGTGTCAACCAGGGTAAATTGTTTAATCTCTCCATGCCCCAGGCAACTCAAAGGCTATAAACTACAGAGCTTCTGATTTGCATTAATAGTGGGAGTTTTACTCTAAGAATTTCCCACACTGAAGAAATCACACCACTCAAGTACCCTATGAATCTCAGTCTTTTCAACATATTTTGTGTGATTTTTCTCTCCTCCCTCATCAATCTTCCCATTTTAAGCTATCCTTTCTCAGTAACTGATTGCATTATCCAGGGTCTTATATCCTTAGTGCCGATTTTATTTCATTTCTGGACCCTATTTGTAATATTTCCTAAACATTATCAATCCTTGCTGTTCCTTATTTCTTGTGCTCATTTTCATTCCTCTTACGTTTTTTACATAATGGCTGGCATTCATGCAGAACTTTAAAGTTTGTAAATCACTTTACATACACTATTTCGTAAGGAAGAGAGGGAGAGAATAAGCATTTATTAACCAGTTATTATGTGTCAGGCACTTTATAAATATTACCTCATTTGAATGCCACAACAACTCTGTGAAATAGATGCTATTATTACTCCAATGTTACAGTTAAAGAAACTAAGGCAGGTGGAGGTTAAGTAACTTTTCCCAAGGTCATATGATTAATTTCTAGATGAGACTGGATTTAAACTCAGGTCTTCTTGGCTTCAGGCCCGGGGCTGTATCTATTGTGTCACTTAGCATCGGGAGTATTGATATAGCCTTTTCAGTCAGGTACAATAGATATTATGAACTCCATTTTTGTAGATGAAGAAACTGAGGGTCAGAGATATTGAGTCACTTGCTCATGACCATAAAGCTAGAAAATGCCAGAGACAGGGTTTGAAGCTGGGCATTCCTGAATCTAAGGCTAGCATTATGCTTTTTCTTTTTTTTGGCCTCCTTTATTTCTCATTAGTGGATTAGCTCTAGGGACCAGGGTGGGTAGAGGCAAGTCTATCCTTTCATTGCTGGAAGCACTGAGGAAGAGTTAGAAGGAAAACAAGGTAAACTCTACTTGTTAACATGAAAACTAGAGATTACCCATAATTATTCTAAGGTAGGAGCAGCTAGATGGCACAGTAGATAAACCACTGAGCCTACAGTCAGGAGGATCTGAGGTCAAATCAAGCCACAGACATTTACTAGCTGTCTGACCCTGGACAAGTTACTTAACCCTGTTTGCCTCAGTTTCCTCTTCTGTAAAATGAGCTAGAAAAGGAAATGGCAAACCACTCCAGTATCTTTGCTAAGAAAACCCCAAACGGGGTCCCAAAGAGCCAGGCATAACTGAAACAATTAAACAACAAATTCTGAGATAAGCAAAATTTATACGTCTTACTATAGGTAAATCAGTACAGATGTTAGCTATAAAATCAAAAAGTCAACTCAGTCACAATCCCAGTAATGGTAATGACAATAATACATAACGTTTTGGTTCTCCAGTCTATGTATAGGCATCTTCTTTTCAAAATTATTTGAACTGTCATTTTTTTATCCATTTTGTTATTAGATGTAATTTTTGGAATTTACATCAAGGTGAATATTTTCAATGACCTCAGAGTCTTTATTATCCCTCTTCAGATTTTAGTAATTCCTCAAGCCTGTTTTCATCTACTCTTCATCTAATCTAGTCTAGGAAAGAAGTCATTTTTTATGATTTGCATGTACTTGTCTACAATACATTGTTATGTGACTTAGCAAAAAATGTGTTATAACCATGAGACCTGCTTTTAAATTTTTAAAGATCTCATACTGGTACCTAAGGAAAGTGTCTTCAGTCTATCTCATGCATACACAAGGTGTGTCCACTACTCTAACACACTTCCATCAGATATGATATTGTCTAATTTGTTCTCCATATTTTGCCTCCTTGTGTAAGCCAGTACAAAGGAGAGCCACTTATTCTGCTTTACTTAGTGTCAAGTTGATTTTCATCAGTGTTCTGAGTAGGACCAACTTGCAACCTCTGCCCTCCTTCCTGTACCTTTGATCTATAAGAACAGTTTAATTACATTGGCCAGGGTATTCCTAAGCTAATTAGCATTCTGTCAGAGCCAAACTGGCTGAAGTTTAAAGGTTCTTGCCAAAACTTCACAGCTATTTGAAACAGTTTCAGGGCATACAGAATCCTCGCAATTTCTCACCCTGGCCTGCGTTAATTTGGTCTTGAGAGGTGAATATTATTTGTTGTTGTTGAGTCATCTCTGGCTCTTCGTGACACCATTTGGGGGTTTTCTTGGCAAAGATACTGGAGTGGTTTGCCATTTTATTCTCCAGCTTCTTTTACAGATGAGGAAACTAAGGCAAACAGGGTTAAGTGACTTGCTCCAGAGTCACAAAGCTTGTAAGTGTAGTAAGTGTCTGAGACTGGATTTGAATTCAGGTCCTCCTGACTCTGGGCTCAGTGCTCCATCCACATGCCACCTAGCTGTCTTGCTTATATTACTATCCTATCAAAATTGTAAATTTAAAACTCTAGATTGTTTTCACTAAACAATTTTGATACAACAGGATATGAATAAAATGAGTCAATCATTTCCAGAAAGTATTCAGTAATCATCTTTTCAAATCTTTTAATAGTACTTCCTCACACTAGGAACAGCATCAAATATGTGTTGATACTATAAGGAAAAGAGTTATCAGTGTTTTTTTTTCCTGGTGTAATGCATCTGGATGTTGAGTTGATAGTTTTTTTGTTGATAGGCTTTTTTTTTACCAGCTCTTTTAACAGACATCTAGACACGATTCATCAAACTGCCTATGTAGTAATACAAACAAGTTTGGAAGACAGTTGAAATGATTGTTTTGTAGTCTAATTTTATAGGGAATAGGTACAGCCACATAAATACTTGAAAAGGATAGCCTAAAATTCCATCTTTGCATTGTATAGTAGTAAGAAATGGAACTATGACAAATATCCCAGGAATTTAATCAATATAGATGGTCTTGCATATAGGATCTTCCACAAATATATAATGAATAGATAAATAAATGGACAAAAGAAGTTATTCAGGAACTTTGTCCACACAGCCTGAACTTCTATGGGTTTTCTTGACAGTGTTTTTTTCTTTGTTCTCCTACTTCCTGTCTAATTGGTCATTCTCAGTTTTTGTTCTAATATGATCTTTATCCTTCCTCCTAATTGTTCATATGCCCCAAGGTTCAGTCCTGGGCTCCCTTCTCTTTTCTCTCTGTACTCATCTAGGGACCTCATCAGCTCCTATGGATTTAATTTTCATATCTATCCTAGTGACCATCAAACACCTCTATCCAGTAAGCCTAGTTACCTTATCACCTTGGAGACACCTCTGCCCTTCTAGTCCCCTCCTCCCAAATTATTTTGTATCCATTTCACATGTATCCTATAAATACATATATGGGCTTTTGTTTCCTCCTCTAGACTTATGCTCATGTTATCTCTCCAAGATGGGGCAAATTTACATTTGTCTTTGTCTCTAGTCATCCTGATGAATATCTGGCCACTGTATCCAGATGGCTCTGCAGGAGAACATGAGGCTGGTGACCATGCACAGCTCTCCTTCACTCAAATCAAAATCAATTGCAAGTCATGTCATCATTTCCCTGATGTCATGGTCCTCTTCGAAAATGAAGGACAAACACAACAACAACCACTCCTAGCCTAGTTCCTGGCACAGAGTAGGCACTTAACAAATGTTTGTAGATTAATTGACACAGGTTTGGCTTTCTATTCACTTGTTTATTCAATAAATATTTATTAAGCATCTACCATGTGCCCAGTACTGATGATGTGGAGACAAAAACTTAAGAAGTTTCTACCTTCGTAGAGTTTACATACTATTGAGGGAAGCAATACACATGAATTTATGATGTTCAACATATGAGCTATCATTTAATTAATTATTCAACAAGACTTTGTTAAGCATTTGCTCTGCTCTGTGCCATAGTATTTTGTTAGTGTAACCTGAGGCTCAAAGCTCATTTGCATAAGACTTTCCTTATTGATGAAATTGGATTATTAGATGCTTCTTGCCTATATGAGGGACAGAGTTGAATATGGGAGAAGTGAGATTCTTTAGTTTTCTAACTTTGAAAGAGAAGACACATAATTTTAGATTATCTTCAGGCAAAAGTACCTGAAGAGAGAGAAAGACTCTGGGAAGCAGTCAACATATAAAGAAGTGGGCACCTTGATTACATCTCATTGCCCACTTATTATAATACAGACTTTGGGGATTTCCCTTTGGGTGGGGTCTTGTTCTCTCTCTCTCTCTCTCTCTCTCTCTCTCTCTCTCTCTCTCTCTCTCTCTCTCTCTTTCTCTCTCTCCCTCTCCCCTTCTCTCTCATTGTCTGTTTTATTCTTACTGTATGCCCTTTCTGACTTATGTTAGCTATCAATTTGGATAAATGAATTTATTTGCTATTCATTGTGTGTAGTCCTTGTGGAACTTGGATATATAGTTTGAGGCACATTGTTAAAGAATACTCATCTGGAATTAAACTTGAACCTAAAAATTATTTCCCCTAGACTAACAATACTTAGAGGAGTAAAAAGATATAATTCTATCGCAGTAACACTTTTATCTGATGATAGTAGAGCAGGAAAATTCTGGTGCTGAAGTCTTGCATCACCTCCTGACAGAAATTAAAGTCTACTTTGGAAAGGCAGACGCAGAGTATACTCTAGAGATCTATTCATGTCTCTCTGCAAGACACATCTAGATAGACCAAGTGAAGACATGCATAGCTTACATGGAAAATATACATAGTCACACTGCCTTCCACTAGGCTTTGATGTTAGAAATATAAAAATGAAATATTCCCTATGCTCAAGAAACCTACATTCTGTTGGGTAGTATGACATGTATGTATGTATGTGTGTGTGTATATATACACATATAATACAAGATGGAAAAAAAGTAATTTGTAAAGATAGGGTAGTAGTTCAGGGCAAGAAAAGCCTCATGTAGAAGGTATCATTTGACCACAAGGGCATACATGCACACACATACACATACACACAGACACACAGAAATTATATGACTGCAACTTCAAGATACTTTTTACAGAAATAAATAATTGGGCAGGTATTAATTACTAACAGTTCAGCTATGCCAATAAATTCCAATATTATTTCCTATGTTAATTGTCTTATTTATTGCCATGTCAATCAAACTATCCATTGTTTAATTTATAGAAATAGAAAAAATACAAAATTAATTTAGAAGATAAAAAGATTAAGAATAACAAGGCAAATAAAAAAGTTGTTCAGAGGAATAGACTAAGTACTTGAGATCCTAAAGTAAATGAGCATAGTGGCATAATGTTTGGTAAAACCAAGAACCCTAACTAATAACTACTGGGAAAATTAGAAGACATATTATAAAAAAATTTGGTTTAGATCAGCATCTCACACCAATAAGCTCCAAAAGGATGCATGGTATAGATATTAGAAGCCACATTACAAACAAATCGGAAAAACAGGAAAGGTGATAACATTTGCAACTATTTGTAAGGGAAGAGAAAAGTCTTATTTCCAAGGTAAATAATGATCTTATTCAAATTCATAAGAATAAGAGCCAATTGAAAAATTGTCTAAGGAGATGAATAGGCAGTTGTCAAGAGAAGAAATTCAAGCAATCTATAGCCACACAGAAAAAGTTCTCCAAATTGCTAATAATTATAGAAATGCAAATTAAAGCAATTGAAAGTTTCTACCTTATATCTATCAGATCGGCAAAGATGAAAAAATAAGAAAAATGATGTGTGTTGGAGGACACATTGGAAAACAGGCACATTGATGCACTGTCGAAGGACCTGTCATGAGTATGACCATTCTAGCTGGCAAATTGGAATTATCTGCAAAAAGTCAAAAAATAATACATGCTGTACAATTACTAGGCTTATATCCAAAAGAGATCAAAGAAAGAAAAAAAGACCTTATGTGTAAAAATATTTATAGCATTTATTTTATGGTTGTAAAAAAACTTTAAAGAAATGTACATTAGTTGGGGGAGAGCTGAACAAGTGTGGTTCGTTAATATGATGGAATGTTATTTTGTTGTAAGAAATGAGGAAATAGATGATTTAATGGAGACAAGGACTGATGCAGAGTGAAATAAGTGGAGCCAGAGTAACAGTTTATACTATTAGGTCAACATTGTAAAAAAGAGTTTTTAATACTTTAAAAAACTGATGAAGAATGAAATAAGCTGAAGCAGGGGAACAATTTACACAATGACAACACTATAAAGACAAACAACTTTGAAAACTGAAAGAAAAATGACCAATGCAATGACCAGAAGAGAAGAAAAAGAAGAGAAGAGGAGAAGAGAAAAGAAGAGAGGAGAAGAGAAGAGAAGAGAAGAGAAGAGAAGAGAAGAGAAGAGAAGAGAAGAGAAGAGAAGAGAAGAGAAGAGAAGAGAAGAGAAGGAGGAAATACCAAGGGAGGAACATAAAAGCAAGACATCATAGGAACTGAAAATGAATTGGTGTGCCAGTAAGGCAAAATGGGCTTAGTTTAACAGGTGCCCTTGAGGAGTTTGGCTTTTGTTTATGGTGAAAGTACTTTCGCCTGTTAAACCTAAGCCCCAGGCCCAAAGCCCTATCAGGTGTGAAACCTGTGTGAGCGTAGATTAAGGACTTAAAAGGGGCCAATTCGGGAACCAATGGGTCTCTGGACTCTGGTCTCTAGTCGTTGAGGTGGGACTTGAGAAAGCCAGAGGCT
>CM053622.1:491860024-491895057 GCA_028646595.1 Phalanger gymnotis
TAATTTGTTGCTCTGGGCCCTGAATAAATTTTTTGATGCCTTCTGCTTGGAGAATTCTGTATACCCAACGATTTCGAACCATTCAGATATTTATATGATCCTTTTTGAGATCATAAATTCGGCCTTCCTACTACAATTGGTTATCTACTTTACTGTAACAACAATGCTACTTGCTGCTACTGTGGCTGTGTAAGGCCAATAATACCAATGCACAGAAGGGCTGCTATCACAGTATCTTTGATCTGCTTTTCTATGGAAAGCAACTTTAAGGGGTTAACAATCTCAGTTTAATTAAACATGCATATATCATTTACTTAGCTCAGGGGAAAAAGTCAGCAACCTTAACTTCAGAGCAAATACAAACAGAAATTACAAACAGAGACAATATAAATAGAGCAAATAACACTCAGACATCAACAGACAGTCCTCTATCTGTCTGACCAAAGAATTACATAGTTACCAGAGAGAGAGGCACCAACATCTGGGTTTTCAAAGTCGGGGGGCTCCAGCAGCCACCCAGAGTGTCATCTGGTCAAATCACACAACACTCTTTCAGTGACTGAAAGACCCAAAACAAAACACCAACCTCAGATCTTATATACCCTTCTTAGCATCAGAGGGCCTCACAACCATGCAACTGAAACCTGTGTGAGCTAGGCTTTCTTGTTTCTTAAGCAGGTCAAAGACTCTCAATTCAATCAAATAAACAAAAGACCACAAAAAGGTACTTGTTCACTTCAGTATTCCAAAAGAGAAAACAGCAAAAAAAAAGTCCCACCCTAATTACCATTACATTACAAAAGGAATTTATATGTGATGATTGTTCCTAGTTTTAAATACAATCCTCCCTTTCTGTTCTTTGTTTACAAAAATTTTCATGTTTTTTGATGTTTGTGAATTTCAGAATAACCAAAAATGTTAAAATTAAAATCCCCCCCCAAAGTTGATGGTGCTTGTGCTAAACTTTGAAGGAAACTTGGGCTACTAAATTTGGAGGGGAGAAGGGAGTATATTGCAGTGAATTTGGACAGCTTATGCAGACAGGAATTGGGAGCCAGTGTTGTAGGTGAGGTAAAAGAAGCATTGTTTGACTGGCCACAAGAGTGTTTGAAGGGGAATGATGTTTAATGTAGGAAGGGGCCAGGCTGTGAAATACTTTAAATGCCAAACAGTGGGATTAATATTTGACTCTAGGGAATCATTGGATTTTTTTGAGCAGGAGAGTGACCAGGCCATACTTATGTCTTAGAAAACATCACTTTGACAACTGTGTGGAGGATGGTTGAGAGAGGGGATAGACATGAGGCAATAATACGGGGAAAGGTGATGAGGACCTGAATTAGGGTGGTGTCTGTGTGAAAGGAGAAAAATAGGAATATGCAAGAGATGTGGTGGAAATAGAAATTCAAAATTTAGTAACAATTGGATATGTGAGATGAATGAGAGTAATGAGTTGATGGATTTATTATTTTTATTAATTGCCAGATTCTAGCTTCTCTGTTTACTCTGTCAACATAATCGACTTAGTTCTAAATGGATTTTTAAGTTTCCCTATTGATTAGGAGTATTGCCTACAATAAAACCTTTTGCTTTTCAGATACTTCGATGGCAATCTTTCAGTATGTCTCTGGAGTTCATTCTCCTACTTGTAGGACTGATGGGCACATATCCATACTTTCCATTGTTTAGATTCTATCAAGTGCTCTTTTACAATAGCACACAAATTTAATTGGACTTGCTCAGGGACCTTTGCAAATCTTACCTGCAGATCATTTTATTCCTGCTTCCAAATATTCTTTGCCCTATGATCTAATGTACTTAAAATAGTGACACGCAAAAGAGCAGCTCTATGCCTAAATACACATTCAAAGAATATAGACTACTTAATGAAATATTTTACATAGTTAGCATCAGTTAGGTCAGCAGACAGAAACTTTCTCCAGCAAGGCAACTGAGTTTATTGCTATTTAGCTACAAGCAAAAAAGCTCATTAGCTAATAATACCTAAGATGGATCTGGATAGTAACATTCCTTTGTCTATCAAATATGATTATAACCCATTAGCCTAGAATTCGGGGCCTTCCACAATCTGATTTCAGCATGCCTTTTCAAGCTTATTTCATGAACTCCTCTTCATGCACTCCAAATTGACCTCAATGTCCCCTCACCTTGATCATATTTTTGTACCCTTCTTCCTATCTATGGAATAAAATCCAACCCTTTTATTCCTTCCTAATTGACCCTCTAACTCACTTCCCACAGAAGTTATTCTAAACCTTTTCTTCTTTCCTCAGGCCTACCACACCTTCATCATCTCTCTCTTAGCTAAGGAACACACCTCTTACTTTACTGTAAAAATTTACCTCATCTTACTTTACAAAAAAGATCATTTATTACTTTTTCTTCTTTTTCCCCAGCTTCTTACATTGAAATAATTCTTCTTGCCAGGGACAAGTTCTTTACATATAGCCTTGATTTTATGCCCTTCTGTCTTCTCTAACAGATTTCTACCTCAATTATCCCTCTTCCCCTCTAATCTTCAGTACTGTTACTTCCTCTTTTTTCTTCAAATATCTAAGTCTGCTTCATCCTTAAAAAATCCTTCTCTAGGCTTTTGCATCCCCTCAATCTATTGTCCTATATTACTTCTTTTATCAGTCAAATTCCTCTAAAAAAAACTATCTGCACTCATTGACTTGATTTTCTTTTTTCTTATCACTCCTCAACCTTTTACAATCTGGCTTCTGACTTTGTCACTCAACTGAAGCTTCTTCCTCCAAAGTTGCAAGTAATATTTTAATTGTCAAATCTGATGGACCTTTCTCAGTCCTCACCCTTCTAAACTTATTTAATGAACTTAATGATATTGACCACTCTCTTGCCATGGAAACCCTTTCCTCTTTGGGTTTTCATGACACTGCTTTCTTCTAGTCCTCTTACTCATTTAATTTTCATTCTCCTTTGTTGAATCATCATCCAAATCATGCTTCTGGACTGTGTTTTCCAAAGCTATGTCTTGAGCTTACCTCTCTTCTTTTCATATACTATGAGTGACCTCATCAACTCCCATGATCTTAATCACCATTTCTATGCCAATAACTCTCAGAATTATATGCCAAAACCCAATGTCTTCCCTGATCTTTAGTTGGATGTGCCATAAGAGTATTAGAAAGGTGGGATTGCCGCATTAGTTAAAAAGGAGAGAAAACTTCCAAGTTTTTCCCCCTTTTCTCTTTAGTTAGCTGACCATATCAGAACTTTTTGAGGCACTCTTTGGAAGGATGAGAGATTGGGTGATGCCTCTCCCCAAATGATAGCTATGGAACATGTAACAACAGGGACATACCCAGCTAAGGCAAGATTGAACCTTAGTCTTTTGACACTTCTTCTGTTTATTTACTGAGTATAGCTTACTGACCAGTGATCCTGGGATTGGTTTTTCCAGCTATGGAAGCAGAATTGTGAGTCCGAGTGATCAGGACTTCTTGAGTTTTCACTTAGTGCCAATTGAGCTTTAAGAGAAAGCCCCTTCAATTACTGCAGAATTTCTTGGAGAAGATGGCTACTGTCAGGAAGATGAGTCTAACCCCTGCGTTGGCTTTTTAGGAAATATGGACATGGTATATTTGTATGGACAGTACAAAGCCAAGGTGAACATAAAATGTTGAGTTAACAATCCCCTAAAATGCTTAATGCTTTAAATGCATTTAAATGCTTTAAATATCACCTCCCTGGAGAGTATAAAAATATTTATATTACTGCCAATGCTTGTATCAGACATAGGTCAGAGACTCCCAAGAGTCTCTTATATTAAGCATTTCTTTGTGTGTCAGAAATGAATGGCTGACCTATGCCATTAGTTACACTGTGCAATGAATACCTTTCCACAAACTCTTAGGAGGCCAAAAGTGATTTTCTCCAGAGTTTTTGGGTGGAGGTATTAAAACCCAGAGAGTATGAGAAAGAGCTTAACCTGTCTCTTTAGATACCAAACCCTATCTGTGATCATGGTCCAAAGCTGAGAGAGGTCTCATAGTAAAGAGTGCCCCCAAATACAAGTACCCCCAACATAAATAAGCCTAATGGTTGAATTCTTATTGTTACACAAATAATCTTTTAAAGTTCTTGTAAATTTTTTTATTTACTTATGGTTTTGGTCTTTATTTATCTGTATAAGTGACTTAAAATATATGGTTCTTTTCAGGTTTTGAATGAAACCTTGGGTTATAAAGCTTTTTCTCTTATAAATATTAACTATAGAATTTAAAACTTTCCTCTCAGTTGCAGTAGTATGTAGAAAAAATTTCTTATCCTTTGATTTTGAACCTCAAAATGTACTCAATTGTATTAAAGAAAAAGTTAGATTTTGACAAGGAAGTGAGACCCATCCTGCTTAATTTCAAATACATAACACATTTTATTAGTAGTTAGATTTCACAAACATTTATTCTCTGAAAACTTTCACAACGTTCATCTTTGAGGCATATGGAAAATTCTGTGTCATAGTTGTGGGGTGTCATAAAATGTGTTTTATCATGATAATATTAAATACTTAGGCTTTTTAAATTGTTGCTTCAGTTTGTCTGTAGTAACGCTAGATAAGGTGGCCAAGTGTCCTAATTTCTATAGTGACAAAGCTGGTTTAGTAATCACTCCCTTATTTGTCTGTGGCAACCTAATTTTTATGCCACTAGGGCTTTTCTTTTTCTATACTTGTGCTAGTTTTTGAAATACTCTCTTGAGAAGAAGGGGGAAGGTTATGAGAGGTAATGGCACATTGATATTTACAGAAATATCTTTTCCATCACTTGTCAGAATGGAAAATTTCAAAGAAGAGGTCTCCAGTCATTCAGTTGTCCTCTAGATCCATACGGAAACACTTTCTCCCCACTTCTCTATTTTCTCACGTGCAATTGAAAGGATCACCTCTTCTGAAAAATCAGATTCAAAGACCCTTTTTTTTTCAAAAAAAAATCCTGTTTTGCAGGCAATGTTGGATAGTAAAGGATCAATCTAACCTAAAAGTTTCCTGAAAACAAACAAACTTGAAGAGGGCAGCTGAATGAGGACTGACTGGGAGCCATGGAGGGTCTTTGATAGGGAAGTCTTAAAACTTGGGGAACTTGGGGTTTAATATAGTTCATTTTTCATTAGGATTTGGGGAGAAAGGGATGGAAAAGAGAAGATCTGAATGGGAACTAAGATAAGAGATACAAGGTATTAGAAACAAGCAGAGCATAATACCAGTTGAAGTTGATACAATCATAAATTTGGCTTATGGTATGGAAATGAAATGACTAAGCCATATGGAGAGGAACACTGAGGACCAGGGGAACTTTTTAATCATAGGATCTTGGGATCCAGGCAGACTTCTTAGTCCCAGCTTCTGTATAGCAACCATGGTTTTTGATAGCTGACAGAGGTCCCAAAGGAGTTTTGGGAAAGACATTTAAGTAAGGTATGATCTCTTTTCATGGATTTTTATCACTTAGTAAAGAAATGAAGCACAAAAACACCTAACATTACATGACAACTGCCTTAGAGACAAGGTGTTACATGAGGTACTACTGAAGGAACTCTAAATCCCATGGTTATGATTTGTTTCAGAAAAGGTTTCCAGTCAAAGATTTCATTTTCATTTAATTTCATGAAAACAAAAAATACTATGTATTTAAAATTAGTTATATGGATTGGCAAAAGCCATTAAGCAAAACATCTTCAAAAACTTGAAAATATTATTTGTGTAATAATAAGAACACAACCACTGAGTTCAAGAGAGCTGTAGTACCTGTACTCTTTCTCTGTATTGAGGCCCCTCTCAGCCCTGTAATCACACCTGATTTGATCCTGGGGAAGTCTGGTGTAATGAGAGATGTTAGGCCTTTCTTCAAACTTTTTTTTTTTTTTAACACTTCCCCCTTGAAACACTAGGGAAAGTCACTTTCAGTCTCCCTAAAAAGAGCTGGTTCGGTATTAGAAAACTATCAGCATAATTAACCATATTGATAACAAAACTAAAAGAAAGTATATGATTGTCTCAATAGATAGAGAAAATTTTTTTTGACAAAATTCAGCACCAATTCCTATCAAAAACACTGGAGAGCATAGGAATAAATAGAACTTTCCTTAAAATGGTAAGTAGTATCCAAGATCATCAGCAAGTCTGTTATAGGGATAAGCTAGAAGCCTTCCCAGTAAGGTCAAGGATGAAGCAAGGATGCCCATTATCACCATTGCTACTCAACATTGTACTAGAAATGTTAGCATTAGCAATAAGATAAGAAAAAGAAATTGAAGGAATTAGAATATGCAATGAGGAAACAAAAATATCACTTTGCAGATGATATGATGGTATACTTACAGAACCATAGACAATCAACTGAAAAACTACTTGAAATAATTAACAATTTTAGCAAGGTTAGAGGATATAAAAGAAATCCATATAAATTATTAGCATTCCTATATATTCAGCAGAGTCCAGCAGGAAGAGATAGAAAAGGAAATTCCTTTTAAAATAACTATAGACAATATAAAATACTTGGGAGCCTATCTGCCCAGACAAACCCAGGAACTATATGAACACAAATTAAAGACACTTTTATTTTTTGATTTTTGGAGGGGGGAAGGCAGGGCAATTGAGGTTAAGTGACTTGCCCAAGGTCACACAGCTAGTAAGTCAAGTGTGTGAGGCTGGATTTGAAATCAGATCCATCCTGACTCCAGGGCCAGTGCTCTACTCACTGTACATATAGCTGCCCCTAAAGACACTTTTCACACAAATAAAGTCAGATCTAAACATTTGAAAATCATCAATTTCTCTTGAAAGGCCAAGCCAATATAGCAAAAATGACAGTTTTGCCTAAATTAATTTACTTAGTATCACACCAATCAAACTAACAAAAAATGTTTTACAGAGCTAGACAAAATTTTATTGAAAAGTGAATGTTAAAAATTTTCTTTACAATGCGTGATGGAAAATGCCATCCACATCCAGAAAAAGAAATATGGAGTCTGAATGCTGATTCAAGCAGACTATTTTGTTTTATGTTTTTCTCTCTCATGGTTACTCCCATTTGTTCTAATTCTTCCATACAACATGACTAATATGAAAATATGTTTAATAAGAATGCATATGTAGAGCCTATATTAGATTGCATGCTGTCTTGGGAATGGGACGGGGGGAGAAAATTTAAAACTCATGAAAGTGAATGTTGAAAACTGAAAATAAATATACTTAATTAAAAAACTTCTTTACATGTAATTGGAAGAATAAAATGCTATTATACTCAGCATTTAAAAAAATAAAAACACTATTAAAATAAATAAAAAAATTAAATAGGTAAATATGCATATCATGTATATGAAACATATTTATACACATACATATATAGACATTAACCATCTGTGTTCATATACCTAATTTTCTCACATTCTCCTCAGCATTTATCATTTTCCTCTTTGGTCACGCTAGCCATTCTGAGTTGTGAGGTGATACCTCAAAGTTGCTTTAATTTGCATTTCTTTAATCAATAATGATTGAGAGCATTTTTTATGTGACTATCAATACCTTTGATTTCTTCTTCTGAAAACTGCCAGTTCATATACTTTGACCATTTATCAAATGAGAAATATCTCTTAAAATAGGAGCTTTTAAAAATAATAATAATAAAGCAGAGAAACTAATGGAAAGAGAAAAATCAAATTTAAATTCTCAAAACCAAAGGAGAATTCATAGTAGAAGAAGACTAACATATTACATAGATACAGAAAACTATTAAAAATACAACATTGATTTGTCTTAAAATGGGAGTCAGTGGATGTTTATTTCTGTGGTAGATAATAACTATCTAAAATAAAATTCTATCATTTTGTTTACTATCATCTCTTAAACAAATTAGAGAAGAAGGAAAGGAGTCAGGAAGACCTGAGTTCAAATCTGATCTTAGACACATGAGTTGAATGATCTTGGGCAAGTCATTTAACCTCTATTTTCCTCAGTTTCTTTGTCTGTAAAAATGAGGATAATGATGGCACTTGCCTCCCAGGGTTATTTTAAGGATCAAATACAATAATATGGCTAAAGCACTTAATATAGTACCTGGCATATAGTACGTGCTACAGAAATGTTAACTATTATATAATATATTATGTGATGTATAAGAGCCAGTAGGCTATTAGCTGGGGGGCACAGAATCTACTTCAGCCTCCTCAGGAAGTGGGAAAAAGGAATCTGAAAAGAAAAGACACCCAAACTAGCCACAGGTTTTGGATCTTGGTTGGAATCTAACAAATTCAAACATCATTCAACAATATTTCAGACAAAACAGCCGGCAGGAAATACCAAATACGTCAATGATGCAAATCTCTTTTAATAGGAGGAAATGTACCGAGAACAACCCACTTTACCAATATATCAGACCTGAAAATGAGAAAAAATGTGTTAGCTCTACTTGGGGGCAATTATTTAACCTGCCTGGATTATTCATAAGTAATCCTTGACTGCAGAGAAATGATGAAGTATTTAAGCTTCGGTGAGAAATCTTAGCCTCTGCCTGTTGGTGTAAGAATATTCCACAGCAGAGGAAAACTGGGGAAGTTTTGCAGCGTCTCCTGCATGCAAAACAAGCCCAGCTATTTCTGGTAAATAGTATTCCAATTTGTTGAGCTCCCAAGGGGCAATGGGTCTCAGCCGCTAGTTATTTGACATTAAAAAAATGACAATCTAAATACAGGCTGTTCACAAGATGTACCCAAATTGCAATTAAGAACCTTCAACAAGTCTTCCATGTTTCCCACCTGTTTCAGCCTGTTAGAGCAAATCACTGTCAGATTCCTCAGAAGCTCTGTCAGCTTTGTCTTTTCAGGAAGGCCCTTTTGTCTTGGCTTGTTTCAGGTGATGATGAGAGACAGTTTAAATGGAAAATGTCCACTATCAGCCTCAAAGCCAACTATTTCATTGTAATCAGTATAGACATATTTTATTGGAATAAAATACTGGCATAAGATTTGAAGAGTTAACCATGCAGACTCTATTGGTAACCAGCACGGTGTAATCAAAAGACAGAAGAAACATGTTGCAGTGTGTAGAGAGCTAGGATTATAGTGAGAAAGACCAGGGTTCAAAGCCTATCCCTGACAACTACTGTGTGACCCTGGTCAGGATATGTTTTATTTTTTCTTTTTCGGAGGGGGGAAGGCAGGGTAATTGGGGTTGAATGACTTGCCCAAGGTCACACAGCTAGTAAGTGTGTCAAGTATCTGAGGCCAGATTTGAGCTCAGGTCCTCCTGACTGTAGGGCCAGTGCTCTACTCACTGTGCCACCTAGCTGCCCCCTGGTCAGGATATTTAACTTCAAGCAACTCCCTAGAACATACCTACTGATAATAGGTTGCAATCTGGTATCGTAAAGAGAGGTCCCATATTGGAAATTCCTTATACTGATGAAACCATAAATCCTTCCATTTTTCTTTTTACACTGTGCAAAGAAAGTGAGGCTGAAAATGAAAAGATATGGGTTTAACCCATAGTCCTACCAGTTGTTACAGTAATTAAGATGGGGCTTTTTTACTGTTTTCTCTTTTGGAGCACTTATTCAATCAGGAGCCCTTGATAAGTCTGGCCTTTGTTTCTCTGGTTAAATCAGGAATCTTTGATGACCTGCTTGCCTCAAGGGAAAGACTAGTTTACATGGGTTTGAGTCACATGTTTCTGATGCCAGAAGCTTTTAGGCTACGTGGATTTCAGTCTCATGTTGTTGAGACGCCTTTGACCCTGAACAGGGTATATAAACTCAGGGGCTGGCGTTTTTCTTCTGGGGGCTCTCACTTGCTGGAAGAGTGTTGAGACTCGGGGCAAATCATTGTAACTCCTCCCTCTCCCTGACTTTGCTAACCCAGACCCATTGGTTCTTTGGTAACTTTGAATTGTGATTTGGTCTGTTTGTATTGTTTCTGTTTGTATTTTGTTTGTATTTGCTCTGAAGTTCAGGGTGCTGGCTTTTTCCCCTGAACTAAGTGAATGGTATTTGTATGTTGGATTAAAGTGAGGTTGTTAACTCCTTTAAGTTTCTTTCCTAAGTAAAGCAAATCGAAGAACCTGTGCTGGCAGCTCTTGTTGCTGGTCTTGTAGCAGCTGCTAGCCAAATCGTGGTTATACCAGTGACCTAAATAAACTTCTAGTGAAATTCCTTTTTCCATTTCACCTTTGAGCAGGAAAGTTTCTTACCTGTTAGAATGTGGGCCTCACTACTATATTGTTTGAATAACGTGAATTTCTGATGCACGAATTGCTCTTTCCGTCCCTCCATCTGGGATTAAATAAAATAGAAAGAGTTTTTTCCCATAGTTATATCCATTGGTGTGCTGGTAAGTATTTAACAATTGACTTTGTAAAGAGAAAAAAAAATGTATGCATGACAGATTTCTAAGTTTAATCAAATTATTCATATTTTCTCCATCACTTTCTTAAGTCTAGAGACTTGGAGTCTTTAGAGGTGGAGAACTGCCTGCCTTGAGGCCACATGTGTCCCTCTAGATGCTCAAGCGTTGCCCTTTGACTGAATCCATACTTCACAGGACAAATACTCTTTTAAGGTGTAGTTTGGATTCAGTCAAAGGGCTGCACACAAGGACCTAGAGGGACACAAGTGGCCTGGAGGCCGCAAGTTCCCTACTCCTGGAGGCAATCAACAAAACAAATCAAGTCCTGATTTGTAGCCTTTGCCAATTAATAAGATACAGATGCACACACTGAAAATTCAATAATTGGCTCTCACAAGCTGCTCAGAGTGGCTCCAGCTCACTCCAGCTTATGTCATAATAATGTTAGGGCAGGCTACAACATTCAAGCCCAGGCCTAACATATGAAATTTTACTTCTCCCCATCTCCCTTTTTTCCTTTTGTAATAAATTCCTCTGATGATGGCAAGAGACACTCAAATGCCTTATGATGAGTCTTAATATCACTTTTACCATGCATTCCTGAGTCTATGATGATAGAGATACAAGAGTGGGAAAGATCTTAATCTTTTAATTTCTACATTTTGATTTTTATGTGCCTATATGTTATTGTTAGGATCCTGCTGCTTCATCCTGGGAAACTGAAAGCTATTAGAGCCCTTTGTTCAAGGCAGCAGGTTGTAGCAAACAGGAATTCTACTGAAGAGTTTGTTTATGTAAAGACAGGTTGAACTGAAAGGTAGCTCCTGGTTTCAGACGGGCTGGACTAGTCACCGTAATCCTTTTATTTGTCCTTATCTGTTGTATAAATCCCAAGTGCTTTTCCATTGGATAACACCATTGTTGTGTAAGATCCAATTTGTCTCTTAGGTAAAAAACTCAATTTCATATAAAAAGCATATGTGTCTTAGGTAAAGAGCTCAATTTCACATAAAAATATATTTCTGGCCTAGCTCAGGGAGGTAAATATTACCCTGATCAAAACCATGATGTTGGGAGCTCCCCATGAAGCTAGTGTGTTCCATAGGGACATGATTGATGTTTCCTATTTCACTCCCCACCACATTAGAAATACAGATTTTCCTCCTCACTTCTCTCTTCTATCATTCTTTTTCCATTTTTTGTAAGAATTTTTTGCTACTTTTTTTTTGCTGATACTTGAAATCTGATGCCTACCTCCCCCTAATGGACAATATATGAGCTTTCTTGCTCCCCGCAATAGTAGTGAAATGTATAGAGGGTACATGCCATTTTACCGTAGCTTCCTTCCTCACTTCCTCCTACCTTCTCTGCCGTCTTTACCTTTCAAAACACGAAAAGTGGCCTCATCCTAGGTACACTCCCCTCCCCTCCCACACATACTTTTACTGAACTCCTATTCTTTGCTGATCTTCCTCCTGTCAGCATTGGCCATTCCTCTGCCACAAAAATCACTAATTGTCCTCTGGTCCCTTGATAGTCTCTTGACATCCCTACCCCTGCACTGGAGAATAGAGATTTAGAAATATACTAAAATGCCTCCTAGAATTTGTCAACTTGTTTTATGAATGGTGCAATTTAATTTACAGAGGAAATTTTAGAGATTATGTCTATATCTGATGACATATTCAACTTCAGTGTTTTCAAGGTTTTTTAAAAAATAGATTTGCTTACTGATCTGTAACTTAAATTTAGACTAAGACAATCTTGACTTCTGAGGTAATCTAGAACTAAGGATGTTACCCTCATGTATCATGTTGAAATTTTTTTTCCCGTTAGGTGATTTCATTGGAGTAGAGAGTGCCCTTGTGAGGGCACTCCCTCTACCGGAATAGACCCACAAGTGTTCTGTAACTTATAATCTTAGAAAGTTGTTTGGGGCACTGAAAAGTTAAGCAATTTGTCCAGGTTCACCCTGCCCAGAAGTGTCAAAGGCAAGACTTAAACCCTGTATGTCTTAAGCTGGAGACAGTTTTGCTATCTGCTACTCCATGCTGCCTCTCACACTAAGAGCATATGATCAAAATAAGTTAGAATGTCTATAAAAATTCAGAAGCTCTGTATTGTAAAGCAACCTCTTAACAATTATCCTAAAGTGTGGATAACAACAGCTAACATTTATATAGCACTCTAAAGTTTCCAAAGCTTGTTACATGTATCATCTCATTTAATCCTTATAAGAACCCTGCAAAGGAGCCAGTATTATTATTCCTCCTTTTATAGATGAAGAAGAGTGAATCTTGCTCACTCATTCCTCCTCACCTGTCTCCTCTTCCCTTCCTACAGAACTGCTTTTTCTTGCCACTTTTATGCAAGATAATTTGCCCCATTCTATCTCTCCCTTTCTCCCTCTCTCAATATATTCCTTTCTCATCCCTTAATTTGATTTTTTTAGATATCATCCCTTCATATTCAACTCACCCTGTGCCCTCTGTCTGTATATATATATATGTGTGTGTATATATATGTGTATGTGTATATATATGCGTGTATGTATATACATATACACACATATACACATACATATATATATACACACATATACATATCTATACACACATACATATATACATACATATATATACATACACATACATGTAGACGTATATAGTTATTATTATTATAACTTAGAATTTGAATAGAATTTTGATGGGAGCAAAGCTAGAACAAAGAGTAAGCAAATGTGGCTGCCACCTAGGATGTACTGCCGGGATGATGTGACAGAGGATACTTTTACAATTTCATATTTTATCAATGTACGTACTTTTAATGCCATGAAATTTCATTTTCTGAAGAACATGGGAATGAATTTTGTGGTAAGTCAAGTACCTGTGATAATGAAAACTGAAGGCTGCAATGGAGAGTAACACATAATTATCCACTCTGATACTTGCTTCCATTTTATGGGGGAGTTCATCCCATTCACATTCATAATTATAATTACTACCTATGTATTTCCCTCTATCCTATTCTTCCTCCTGTTTTTCCTCTCTCTTCTTTCAGCCTTTCTCACCTTACCAGTATTTTGCTTCTATCTATCACCTCCCCTGATCTTCTTTCCCTTCTTCTGCCAGTCCCATTTACCTAATCTCCTCCCCTCCTTCTTTCATGTTGGGTAAGATAGATTTATATATTCAACTGATTGTGTATATTATTCCTTTTTTGAGCCAATAATGAAGAGAGTAAGGTTCAAGCAATGCCCATTGCCCCCTCCCCTCCCATCTTCCCCTCCACTGTAGTAAGTCTTTTGTATCTCTTCATATGAAATAATATACTCCATTCTACCTCTCCCTTACTTCTGCACCCATTGTGCTACTCTTTCTCATCCCTTAATTTTTTTGTATCATTCCCTCAAATTCACCTTATACCCATACCCTCTGTCTCTCTCTGTCTTTCTCTGTCTCTGTCTCTCTCTCTCTCTCTCTCTCTATATATATATATATGTATGTATGTATACATATGTATGTATGTATATATATATACATATATATATATATCTTCTATTTATACTCTTAGTGACAACAGTTTTTGAGTTACAAGTATCATCTTCCCATGTAGGGATGTAAACAGTTTAGCCCTATTGAATCCCTTATAGTTTCTTTTCCCTTTTTACCTATTTATGCTTCTCTTGGGTCTTGATACTACAGGTCAAATTTTTGGTTTAGTTCTGGTTTTTCCTTTATAAAGGCTTGAAATCCTTCTATTTCATTGAATAGCCACTTCCCACCCTTGATGTATTATACTTAATTTTGCTGGGCAAGTGATTCTTGGTTGTAGTCTTTGCTCCTTTGCCCTCTAGAATATCATGCTCCATGACCTCCAGTCATTTAATGTTGCAACTGCAAAGTCCTGTGTGATCCTGATTGAGCCTGATATTTGAATTGTTTCTTTCTGGCAACTTGTAGTATTTTTTCCTTGACCTGATAGTTTTGAAATTTGACTATAATCTTCCTTGGGGGTTTTGTTTTGGGATCTCTTTCCTGAGGTGATTGATGGATTCTTTGAATGCCTAGTATGCACTCTGGGTCTAGGACATCACAGTAGTTTTCCTTGATAATTTCTTGAAAGACACTGTCCATATCCTCCTTTTGATTATGGCTTTCAGATAGCCTAATGATTCTGATATTGTCTCTCCTAGATCTATTTTCCAGGTCAGTTTTTTTTCCATGAGGTATTTTACATTTTCTTCCATTTTTTCATTCTTTTAAACTTATTTGATTGATTCATGATGTCTTATAAAGTCATTAACTTTCATTGCCCATTTCTAACTTTCAAGTATTTGTTTTCTTCAATTAGCTGTTGTATTTTCTTTTACATTTGGCCAACTGTACTCTTTAAGGAACTGTTTTCTTCAGTGGGTTTTTGAATCTCTTTTTCCATTTGGCCATTTCTACTTTTTTTTTTAATTTCAAAGGCATTTATTAGGCACTTACAAAATATTGAAGGCACTGCACAAAATAATTCTCTACTCTAAAATATTGCAATTTTTTTTTACCTGAAATGCTTATTTAAGAAGAAAGTCAACTTCCTGAGTAACCATTTGTTATATGCATAATATTTTATCTACAGCACATTTTCACACTATGACTTTATTACTAATATTGCGATGTTACTTATGTAGAAATCATACATGGTATATATACAGTATTATGTCACCTTTCAAAATAAGATACTCGTTAAAATAATGTTAACAATTTATGCTATATTTATGATAATGAATAATTAAGTACAGTATCCAAATATTACCATAAGGTATATACATTTTGGTTTCTACATTTAATGGTCCTCACACTGGAATCATGTGTCCCATATTACTCAGCTTCATTGCAGGTAAAATATATTATTTTAGCCGCTATCCACTGCAGACTCTATTTCACAGACCAGGCAGGAACCACTAATAAAATAGTAAAATTTTAATTGAAATACACTAGAAAAGTGATAAAGAAAAACATAATAAGATCATTCATAGCAACACCCCCTCCCAATTTTGTCCTGCTCCTTTAATTAGTTGTGAATATTTTCTATTGACACACACCAATGTGGAAGAGGAAAAAATTTCCTGCTGCAAAAATTCATATTCTGAGGTGAGGAAAAACTGGCTTGCATAGAGGCTTTTGGTAACAGTTAGCCTCTGATGCTCTCACTCTCAAAAGCCTTGCCTACAATGATGCTCACAATCTCTAAAGACACTTCTTGGCCTATACTTTCCCAAGCTTATTTGCAACCACATATCTTATTTCTTCGTCACTGCTACTTTTACTAAGTGTTATTGCTCTTTTATACTCTCTTTTAAGGGATTTAGGCAGCACAGTAAGGAAAAAGCACTTAGCCTAGAGTCAGGATCTTCACAAACTCTGTGAAGTAGGTGCTATTCTTAGCCCCATCCCAAAGCCAAAGAAACAGAGGCAAAGAGAGTTGAAGCAACTTGCTCAGGGTCACAAACTTGCAAGTATCGGAGGGCAAGTTTTAACCCAGATCTTCCTGACTCCAGATACAGGGCTCTATTTACTATACCACTTAGCTGCTGCAGCTTATTGGATTACAATATTCTTAAGGGCAGGGGCTGTATTGTTTTTCATTTTTGTATCCTATTCCAGTGCCTAGCATAACACTTGGGACATCATAAGCACTTATCATTGGATTGAATTGCTTTAATTTTGTACCATTTACACATATATGCTATATAACAATATTTATTAAGCTCTTAGTAGCATGCCGGCCAGATAGTAGGTGTTTAGTAAACATTTACTCCTTTCCCTTCCTTAGGCTGGATCAGACATGTACACAGATGGGTATCATATAAGGTAGAATGTGATATGGGCAAAAGACAAGTCAAGACAAAATACTGTGAGAAATATGAGAAGAGATCATATTAAGCTAGGGAAGGTGTATGGTAAAAGAAACTTTCTTGAAAGAGGGGTCAATATAAAGAGCTGGACCCTTACTAGCTGTGTGAGCCTGGTCAAGTTAACTAACATCTGTTTGCCTCAGCTGCCTCAACTATAAAATAAGAATAATAATGGTACATACCTGATGTTGGGATTGTTGGAAAAATCAAATAACAACATTTGTAAAGTGCCTACCATAGTGCCTGGTCCATAGTAGGGGCAATAGAAATGGTTATTCCTTTCCCTTCTTTGAGTGAAGGCTTCATCCAAATTGTTACTCTCTTAGAGCCAGACTGGTATATAATCTAACATAGGTTCATAGATTTAAAGCTTGCAGACAGTTCAACCCAATACTCCCAAGCCTACAGAGGCTGTAAATGACTTGTTCCATGTCACACAAGTAAGGAACAATGTTGGTATTTTAACCTGGGGCTTTTGATTCTGAATCTAGGACTCTTTCTATTATACTACACTGGAAAGGAGGAAGGAAGGAAGGAAGGAAGGAAGGAAGGAAGGAAGGAAGGAAGGAAGGAAGGAAAGAAGGAAGGAAGGAAGGAAGGAAGGAAAAAGAAGGAGGGAGGAAGGAAGGAAGGGAGGGAGGGAGGAAGGAAAGAAGGGAAGGGAAGGGAAGGGAGAGAGGAAGGAAACAAGTATTTATTAAGTACTTAATGATGTTCCACTCACTTGAAGATTCAAGTACAAGAAAAAGACAGTCCTTGCCCTCCAGAGGTTTACATTATAAGAATTACAACCCACAAAAGAAAGATGAAATGGGATAGAAGAGGAAGGCATCCAGTACAAGGACATGGTTTTGAAGTCTGGAATGTCAGGAATAGGGCCTAGAGGAGAATGAAGGTTGGCTGGCCTGGGCCTTTCCACAAAATGGAGGTTCCAGGAGGAACTCACCAATGGGAGAAGGGGGCAGTTATTATGGAAGTAGACCACAGGGATGGTTGACTATTCCTGGATAAGGAAGCCTCAGGCTCTAAGGAAAGTTCCAACATAAGCCAGAAGTGGAGAAGATATGTTTCTGAAGTCCAAAAAGTCAGGGACAAGAAAGAGAATGCCTCTAAACAGCAGCCCCTGCTTCACAGAACTAGGACACGAAGAAGGGGGAATAACTGCTAGGACTAGGATTTTGACCATAATGAAAAACTGGGTGCTTCTTGATTTGAGGGAAAATGTATTTCAAATTGGATACATACTCTTGGGTAATATGTTGCAAGGCAGATGCTACAGGAAAAAAAAAACTGCTAACACCCAAGCTATGACTAGCACTGACTTAGCCCTAAGGAAACTGTGCCTAGCAGCAGTCAAAGCCTCCCAAGCACATCTATTCTTAGGGAAATGGGGGTAAAAATTATGACTGTTAAAACTAGAATTATACTTCTCTTGAGTCTTGTATTTGAAAGTCAAATTTTCTACTCAGCTCTTGTCTTTTCATCAAGAATGCTTGAAAGTCCTTTATCTCATTGAATGTCTATTCCCACCCCCCCAAAGGTTTATACTCAGTTTTTCTGAGTAGGTGATCCTTGATTGTAATCTTAGCTCCTTTGCCCTACAGAATCTCATATTCCAAGCCCTCTGATCATTTAATGTAGAAGCTGCTAAATCTTGTGTTATCCTGATTGTGTTTACTCAGTACTTAACTTGTTTCTTTCTGGCCACTCACAATATTTTCTCCTTGACCTGAGAACACAGGATTTTGTCTATAATATTCCTGGCAGTTTTCATTTTGTGATTTTTTTTTCAGGAGATGATTGATGAATTCTTTCAATTTGTATTTTACCCTCTTATTCTAGAACATCAGGGCTGTTTTCCTTGACAATTTCTTGAAAGATGATATTGGTTTTGGCTTTCAGGTAGTCTAGTAATTTTTAAATTATCTCTCCTGGATCTATTCTCTAGCTCAATTGTTTTTCCAATGAGATATTTCACATTGTTTTCTGTTTTTTTTTTCATTCTTTTGGTTTTGTTTGATTGTCTCTTGATTTCTCATAGAGTCATTAGCTTCCATTTGCTCCATTCTAATTTTTAAGGAATTACGTTCTTCAGTGGGCTTTTGTACCTCCTTTTCCATTTAGCCAATTTTTCTTTTCAAGGCATTCTTCTCCTCATTGGCTTTTTGGACCGCTTTTGCCATTTGGCCTAGTCTATTTTTTAAGATGTCATTTTCTTCAATATTTTCAGGCTTTCCTTTAGCAAGTTGTTGATTTGTTTTTCATGATTTTCTTGCATTGCTCTCATTTCTCTTCCCATTTTTTCCTTTACTTCTCTTACTTGATTTTCAAAATCCTTTCTGAGCTCTTCCATGGCCTGAGACCAATTCATATTTTTCTTGAAGGCTTTGGATGTAGGAACTTTGACTTTATTGTCTTCTTCAGACTGTGTGTTTTGATCTTCCTTGTCACCATAATAACTTTCTATACTCAGAGTTTTTTTTTTTCCCATTGTTTGCTCATTTTCCCAGACTATTACTTGACTTGTTAAAGTAAAACTTTGCATCCAGAGTAGAGGGCATACTCTCCCAAACTTCAGGGGTTTCATGAATGTGTTGTCAGTGCTACTTCTAGTGACCTGTAAGCTTTCAAGTGTTATTATCTAAGGAGATATGTTTACTACTTTCCTGGCCTGCACTCTTGTCTATGAGTGACCATAAGCACTCTTTTCTGCCTTGGAACTGTGCGGAAGGTTCCCCCTCCACTGTGGCTGCAAGCTCTGATATGCTAGTGTTCCTCCTTGCCCTAGGACTGCCACCTATGACTGTGACCCAGATCCAAGTATTGGCAAAGCAACAAAGTTCTACCTCAGGGTTAGCAAAAAGACCTTTGTAATCTCCTTCTGACCAGTTGTTTGACTCCTTTACTGTCTGTGGGCTGAGTGCTCAGGAAGAAGCCTCTGTTGTTGCCACTGATGATTCAGTCCCTCTCAAGGCATACTCCTGTTTCCTTGGGCAAGGGTTATGGTGGTGCAGCTTGCACCTGACTGCCTTCCATTCTCACACAGGTGCGACAGACCCTCCCTGATGACCTTTTAAGTTGTCTTTGGTGTCTGTGGGCTGAGAGTTCTGGAAACTGCCACTGCTGCCAGTGATTCAGTCACCCTGAGGCCTGCTCTGGGTTTGCTGAGGCCCAGTTTATGTTGCACTGGAGTATGCTCATCTCTCACTGTGGTGCAACAGACCTTTCCTGTTCAACTTCTAAGTCGTCTTGGACTGGAAATTTGTTTCACTCCATCTTTTTGTGGGTTCTACTGCTCTAGATTTTGTTTAGAGTCATTTTTAAAGGTATTTGGAGGGGTTTGGGTGTGAGCTTAGGTGAGTTCCAGCTTTTATTCCACCATCTTGGATCCACCCTCTCATTTCTACTTTTTAAGCTGTTTTCCAAGTTCTTGACTCTTTTTTTCATAATTCTCTTGCAACACTCTCAATTTTTTCCCATTTTTCTTTTACTTCTCTTATATGATTTTTAAGCTCCTTTTTGAGGTCTTCCATGAGTTCTTTCTGGGCTTGAGACCCTATCCTGTTTCTCTTTGGGGTTTTGCCATTAGGCGTCTTGACATTGTTCTCTTTTGAGTTTCTGTCTTGGTCTTCCCTGTCACCATAATAACTTGCTACAGTCAGATTCTTTTTTTGTTGTTGTTGTTGTTGTTTTTTGCTCATCTTTTTTAGGCCTTTTTACTTTTTTTTACATTTGGTTTCTGTTCCCATGGTAGAAGGGGCACTGTCTCAGGCTTCTTGAACCAATAGCTTCAGGCCCTAGCTGTTTACCTCGTGCTGTACTGATATTGCTCTGAAGCTCATGGGGAACCCTCCTGTCTGGTGCTGTGTTGAGGGGAAGGAATGGGAAATGGCTGGCATTGCTGGAGGCTGTAGAGGCCTGGCAGCTTACCTGGTGCTGAGCTGGGGTCTTAGTAATGGTATCTGGTGTGTGCTGAGGCCAGGCAAGGTTTTTATGCATTTCCCCGGGCTGCACTGAAGCAGGTGGAGGTCTGGCCTCTGGAGGATGCCTGCCCACCCCAGACAATATTAAAGCTGGTGCAGGGTGGGGGTGAGGGGAGAGGATGGGGGAAGGCAGGATCTGGCTACTGGAGGATGCCTACTGGCCCAAAGGTCTGCTGAAGCATGTGGAGGTCCAGCTGCTGGAGGATGCCTGTGCACCCAGAATTACAAAGCACATGTTGGTTCTTAGAGCTGGAGTCTGCTGGTTCCCCTGGCTATGCTAAGGCATGTGAGTGTGTGTGTGTGTGGTGTCCTCCTGGTGTTGGCTTTTGCTGGCTCCACCACACTGGGTCTCAGGATCTCCTGTTGGTTTGCTGAGGTAGGGCTTGCTGCTGGCTTACTGGGATACTTCCTGTCCTGAAATGCACACTCCTTTTATGTAAGTGAGATGGACCTTTCTTGCTGATCCTCCAAGTCTCCCAAGCTAAAAATAAATCCTCCACCCCATCTTTCTATTAGCTCCACTGTTCCAGGATTTGTTCTAGGGCACTATTTTATGGTTTTTTGGTTGTTTGGAGGTGAATATGGGAGAACTATAGAGATTTACTGCTTACTCCACCATCTCGGCTCCTGGAAGTCCCTTTTGAGAGTAACATATAATGTACCCAACTTCAAAGGTAAAGAAATGCATTTTTCAAGCTATGCCCAAGGTACCTAAATGTCTCCCATGGGCTCTTTTTAATATAAACTTTCACCTGAAGCAGAAATCCTTTTTTAACCCTTGCCTGATACTGGAGAGTTCACTAACTTGCATTGTATCCACTTCCGCTGTTAGATTGTCAGCAATTCCAACCTTTTGCTGAGTTAAAATCTACCTCTTTGTGACTTCCATGTCTTGGTCCTAGTTCTATACTCTGGAACCACCTAATTTTCCTCTTCCACATGAAAACTCTTCAAATATTTTAAAATATTTGGGACAGCTAGGTGGTGCAGTGGGTAGACCACTGGCCCAGGAGAACCTGTGTTCAAATACAGCCTCAGACAATTAACTTACTAGTTGTGTGACTCTGGGCAAATTACTTAATCCTGATTGCCTTGTAAGAAAGAAAGAAAGGAAGAAAGAAAGAAAGAGAAGAAGGAAGGAAGGAAGGAAGGAAGGAAGGAAGGAAGGAAGGAAGGAAGGAAGGAAGGAAGGAAGGAAGAGGAAGAAAAAAATGAATATATGCTCCCTGAATTTCTGAAGCTTGATAACTTGCTTTAATGAACAAGATAAGACTGATTTTAAATGTCTCAATTTGTTTGATTGCTTCTGAAGGACTTATGCTGAACATATTGAAGAAACCTCCTCTTCAATTTTATTTACTAGGCATTTTTTAAATCTTTCTAAAGGTTTCTGAAGCCAGTGAGATTGGGAGAGGAGAGAGAATCTTTTTTTTTTTTTAACATACTCAGAAATAGAATTCAAACCTGGAACAGGTAAAATTCATATCCAGAATCAAATCCTTATGTAACTTGACTCCAAGTCCTACTCATTACCTGGCACTGTGCTATTGCTTTCCAGCCCTTCAATATTTTTTACACTACTGATTTACAATTAAGAGATATTAACTAAGCAAAGGGAGGGAAACTAACTTTGGCAAAATGATCAAAGATTCAGAATTTGTGAAATCCAAACAAATGAGTTTTTACTGAGTGGTTTTGCTTTCCATTAGGAAAATCCACTACAAGAAAAAAAATTAAATTTAACCAAGG
Source organism: Phalanger gymnotis (assembly GCA_028646595.1). Classification (NCBI taxonomy): domain Eukaryota; kingdom Metazoa; phylum Chordata; class Mammalia; order Diprotodontia; family Phalangeridae; genus Phalanger; species Phalanger gymnotis. The sequence continues at coordinate 491,882,042 of CM053622.1, forward strand.
AGAAATGGAATTTTTATAATTCAAAATGACTATTCTTACAAAGGTATTTTTCACAGGGCTCCTCTTATGAATTTAAAAAAATATTTTTTTCTTGTGCATTTCAAAGGTTGGATTCATGAAGATCTGATTTATAGACAATTTTCCAAAAGCATATCCACTGCTTGCCTTCAGATGTCCATGAAAGATGCTGCACCAGAAAAACAACATAGGCATAATATACAAATATGGAAGAAAAAGTTTGTTTCCCAGAAATCAATTTTAATGAATCTTTACAGTCTTACAGGCTCAACCTAAAAAGGCTCTGTATCCACAATCAACTCCATATGCATGAGCAGATATGGGAAGCCGGGGCAAAGGATGCAGCTAGAGCCCAGTGATTGATTGTGTAAGTGCTGCCATTGCTAAATTCTCAGACAATTATAGTTGCTTTAACTGAGTTAATATTATGCTGCAGCATGAAACAATATGATGATCCCTAAGATCTTGCTCATTTACTCCCTACCGCCTTGCTATCATGTTCCCTGCATAGTGTTTGACAATCTTGATAATTTTGTCTGGCGTGTTTCAACTTGTCTTGTCGAGGTTTTGTTTGTTTTATTCTGTATGTCTGGTAAGCCCAATTTGTGATGGAATATGTCTCTCTCTCTCTCTTTCTCTCTCTCTCTCTCTCTCTCTCTCTCTCTCTCTCTCTCTCTCTCTCTCTCCATGTTATAGATTGTCCTTATGATTTATATTGTGGAGTCAGTAGGATAGCATATGCTCACAGAATATTACACCTGGAAAGGATTTTTGATGTGACCTAGATCTAGGCCAACCTTATCATAGAATAGATGAGGAAACAGAACTATAGAGAAGAAGTGACTTACCTAAGGTCACATAGATATAGCACAATACTTTTTGTCTTCATTTACAAACTCTTGTGTTGATAAATTTTAAAAAAAATGTCTATTAGAGTTAGTTGCCTTTTTTGAGGGAGTGGAGAATAAGAGGATATTAAGATGTTCTTTTCTAAATGGATGTTTTGTTATAATTTACTTTAACTATCTCTGCTCCATAGGTTTGCCCATTCTTTGGTGGGAGGACTGAGTTTGTGCCTTTCCTTTTAGACCTTAGGTAAGTGAATAAACTAGAAATGCTGGAATTTGTGTTATGTAACAATCAAAAAGGAGTTTGGGGGCTTTAGAACTCTTTGGATTATCGTTTTTATGACCTTTTAAATTTAAATAATAATCACAGTCAACAAATATTAATAGAACAGCATGTACATATGGGTCATTGTACCATCCATTATGTATAAACTCATATGCTCCTTCAATGAAGTGATTCATTTATAATCTGACACATATGTTGACTTAAATTCTTCTTAACTGAGTTTCTTTTCCAGTTTCTAAGACTGCAACAACAAATCAAAGGCCAAACTAGTTAAAACCTTTCTTCTGTTTCTTTTGTGTGAAGGCCTTTAGAAGGCTCCCTTTGAGGTTCTATAGGTTTGAATCATTGATACCTCACTCTTCCCCACCATATGTAGTCAATCATTTGCTAAATCTTGCCTTTTCCACTTCTACATTTCTCCTGGACTAAGATTTAGAGTCAATAAAAGAGTCTGCTGGTGGTCATAGTCATGGCTGTTAAGGAGCCTTCCTCTATGAGCAGCCTGCATGACACAGATCAACTGTGAAATGGCCAGGGAGCCGAGATACCACATCTTACCATCAAGGGAGTGACTTTGATCAGGAATGCTAAACTAAGAAATTACCTCAATGAGGGGGAGGGAGGATTTTTTTTTTTGTAGTAACCTCTCTAAGCCTGAGGCCACTAACCCCAAGGACCAAGATGGTAGAAGAGAGTATAGTCCCGGTTTGTGGTGTTATTATACTTTGGCTCTTGCTATGCCTTCTCTAAAAACATTCCCACATAAAAGAGAACTAATTGATACATTTTATGTTAGGGGTCTATTAGCCAGGTGATTGATAATTGTAGGGTAGCAAACAGGATAAGAGTTACTGAATAATGGTAGTAGGACGTCTTCCTCCACAGTCCTGAGGGTTATTTCTAGAACTGCGAGGGAAGATGTAGCCATCCACATTCTGGGGACTCTACCTATTGGTCTAAATGCTGGCAGGAGGGCAACTCTCAGAGTCCAATTTCCCCCTTCTCTGTTTCTAGTTGACTCTAGAAACAGTCTAGAAACAGTCTACCTATATCAGGCCCCTTTCTTTTCCTTAGCAATTGAATTGTGAATTGTTGAGTCTCTTGGCCAATATTTTTATTTTTAAGGCTACTACTGTCTAGCTTGAGTTAACTGAAATCTTTTCCTACATGAATCCCACTAGCCAAGCAAGTCAGGTTTGGATTGGACTATCTTTTTTGTCAACGAGACTTGCCCTGAACAAAATTGTGAAATAGATTTAGTTTCTCATCAGGATTTTCTATCCTCCTTAATCTTTGTGATTCTTTGTCTTTTATCACAATAATGATATACAAATGTGTGTATGTATGCATATATATACACACATATATATATATTACATATACACATATACATGTATGTGCATATATAGATATGTGTGTGTATGTGTATGTGTGTGTGTGTGTGTGTGTGTATAAACTTAGGCACGAAATATATTTTACCATCATCCTAAACTTTGTTCACATTTTTAAGACCTTTAGTAATTTGCTATTCAAGTAGAATTACTATCTTTTTAAGATTAAAAAAAATAGAGGGAATATTGTTATTGACTTTTTTCCCCAGCACTTTGGAAGATTCATTGTCTTTAGCATAAGCATGGGAAGTTCATGAAAACTAGTGACCCGCCCACCCAGCTATAGGTGGCCAGATGGCTCATAACTTTTAAAAAAGCATCTCTCCCCCTCCCACAAACACACAAATTCTAAATCATTTTAATATCACAAATTTCAAATTTAAAAAAAAATAGTATTTCCCAGTCCTGTCTCAACAGAGTTCTCTGCCACTCTCAGGGCTTATGCTCAGGTCCAATTCCTTAGTTTCTCCCAAAACACACACACACACACACACACACACACACACACACACACACACACACACACACCCCTTTACCAACAGTTACAAGGACTAAGGTCTTTGTTTGCTCTCAATCTCCTGCAAAACATAACTCAGAAAAGAATATATGACAGGTCTTAAATAGTACTGAGTTTTGTACTTCTACTGTCACCATGATGAGACAAGAAACTAGTAAATTTGGCTGGTGTCACTAAGCTGATAGATCTGAGCCTGGGGCCAGTGCCTAGATATACCAGTAAGCAGGACACTCCCAAACATCAAAGCAAATAATCTCTTGATATGACTTTAGAAAAAAAAAAGTTACTCATAGACAGTAATTTTATTTTTTTTAAAGCCACAGAGGAGCTAAAGAATTTTGTAAGTGCATGTAATGCTTTGTCGTTTTATCATTTGTCATGATTTGTCATGTCATCCTTTAAGAATTTTGGTTATATAAGTCCTGATTTTCTGAATTAAGTAGAAGGGTAGTATGGATCCTTACTTCTAGAGAATCCTCTTTTCCGAATTAAAAAAAAAAAATCAAAAGACTAAAGAATGCTGTTCAATCCATTTGCTTTAGAAAGTCAGTTCTCAGACTAGGGTAAAAGCTGTATCTGTTTTTCCTCTATGAAGAAAGCAAACATTACTTGAGAAACAGAAGGCAGCTCCTTTTCTGATACTCCATTGTATTATGGAGGTGACCCTGAGTTCTTATCATTGTCTAGCATTTACTTTGCATATTTATATATCTATGTGTGCACATATCCCACCCCTTATATGTTGTACCTTACATTCTATATCAAAAAGAGTAATAAATTCTTGGGAGGGAAGGACTATTTCATTTTTTGTCTTCATATACCCAGTATATACCCTGTCTTACAGTGGGTGCTTAATAAATATTTATTGCATGATTAGTTGAAGGCTGTGTCAGTAGAACTTGTGCTCTGATGATCCTGACAAGTTAAAGGCTTTAAATATTGGCTTGTTTTGATGAATGATATATTGGTCATCTGAGGACCAACCTAGCTAAGCCTGGATAGGCTTATTGCCAGACCTGGTAGAGGGGATGACTTTTTTTGGTTCTGACAACTCATGAAGACCATCTACTAAATACAATCGCAGGGATTTTTCAACTTTTTTGTATCATGGACTGCTCTGGCAAGTCTGATGAAGATTATTGACCCCTTTTAAACATGTGGGTTGTTTTTTTTAAAATCATAATTGAATGAAATGTTATGTTTCAGTTAGAAGTTAGTAAAAATATATAACTTTTTTTTAACCCAAGTTCATGGATTCCCTGAGAATTGATGGATTCTAGGTTAAGAACCTTTGGTATAGAGGGATTGGATCTGCATTATGGAAAGAATACTTAGAACAGTGAAACTATGGACCACTGAAGTCTATACAAGACACCATGCTGGGATGCTGCTCAGTGTGGAGAAATGATCTTTGCACATGTCATGCAATAAACCTAGTAAACTTGTTGGCTATAAAAAATGTTTCCTTTAAAATTTGTGGCTGCATTAAAGTCTTATTTCAATGTCTTACCATGGCATAGTGTTGACCTGGGGGTCTCAGAAGCTTATTAAAGAAAAACTTTCAACCCAGACGGTGCATCTGTCATCCAAAAAGAAGTCTTACTAAGAGGGAGGAGGAATGCTTATCACCAGAAGCTTTGAGACTAGGAAATGAATTGTTTTTGGCCATGGTAACTAAGACTCCATGGATGAGTTATTGCTAGAGTCAGTGGAAGTACTAAGCACACTAATAAAACTTAGCAGTCTTTCAGAGTATCCAAATTAGTACCTGACATCAAATGAAAACTTGTCTTTGACCTCATGCTTCAGGTAGTATGAAATGTGTGGCTCAGTGTTATAGGCTCAAGGACAGGGATGGGGAACCTGTGACCTAGAGGCTACACGTGGCCTTCTAGGTTCTTGGATGTGGCCTTTTGACAGAGTCCAAGTTTTACAGAACAAATCCTTTTATTAAGGGGATTTGTTTTGTGAAGTTTGGATCCAGTCAAAAGGTTGCACTTGAGGCTTCAGGTTCCCCACCCCTGCTCAAGGACCTATCTAATGCTCTCTCCTACACAGCTTCCTCCATTACTTGGTTTCTGCCTTGGCTTAAGTACAATGTGTTCAGAAAGAAGATTTTGGAGAGGGGGGTAGGGTGTAGGTCAAGTGAGGAAAGTTCTGTTCACTTCTTTTGCCCTTTCCACATTTTCTAATTCATTCTAAAGGCACTAGCGATAGTATCTATACCAGCTAAAGCATCCAACACCCTGCCCCTTCATCCCCCAGGCCCACTGTGTGAATCAAAATGAATGAAACTTGGTCTTGGTTCTATAGAAATACAGTAAAATTCCATCTTTATATGCAATATAATTGAAAGGAAATGCCAGTTTTATGTCTTCAGTGTACTCCCTTCTCACTTCCAGCTCTTTGGGTCTCTACATTCCTTTAAAGCTCAGCTTAAAAGCCATCTCCTGCAGAGGGCTTTGCTGATCCCCAGTGCTAATTAGCTTGTGCTTTTATGTGTGTCTGTGTGTATACATAGATATATGTGTATGTATGTGTATATGCACAGTTATCTCTTCCACCTCATGACTTTCCCCAATGTGGTTTCAATATATTGTGGGTCGGCATGAGAAATTAAATGGGAATTTGGGGGAGTTTTGCAGAAGCTGTAGACAACCCATGAAGGCCAGCAAGTGATACAGAAAAAGTTTAGAAATTCAGAGAAGCATAAAATATAGGTATAGTATTGTATAATATCAACATATTTTATCTTTTAACACCACAGTAATTCATACTTCTTCTCTGGAACAATAGGAGGGCCAAAAAGTTTTACAAGGATTTTCCGGATAACGGGGATACAATACCCCTAACCCCATCGATGTGGCAAGGATAACTGTATATGTACGTGTGTATGTCCGTATACATGTACATGTTATTTTCCCCCATAGAATGTAAGCTCATGGAAGGCAATGACTATTTGATTTTTGTCTTTGCACATTTCCTCCACATAGGATATGCTGTTTGATACATACTGATCAACGGATTGATAAATGTCCATGATTGATTAGAAAATGGATTTGAATGATGTTTTGAGGGTATTTATGCAATTTTATAAACTGAGCTTTTGTGAATCATAATTAATAAGGAGAAGATTAATTGATTAAGAGAAAACAGAAGAGCATAGGTATATTTTATTCCTCCTGATTGTTATTTTCAAAATTTAATTTTAGAACTGTTTTCTGGCAAATTGATTTTATAGAACAAACTTGGTCTCTAAAAATTGGATTTAGCAAAACTATTATCAGAACATCTAGAGAAACAGAATTCAAGTGAAATGTCCCATGTGAGCAAGTTATGAATGTGAACTAAATTGCCCCAGCTGCCGTGGAGATGTACTATACACTCAACCAAATAAACACTGACAATGAACTGAACTCAAGTGGTTTCCCTAATCTGTCTTCTTTCAGTTTGTATCAGAGTGCCACGTATGGGGTTTGAAGTTCATTATTGCAGAAACCTTAGCAAGATTCACTTAATGGATATGAACATACAAAGACACAGATTAAAGAAAAAGTATAGATGACAGATTGTGTGATGCCATGGAGGTCTGAGGGCAAAGTAAGAGATTAACACATTGTTAACTGCAACGGGGAAAAGAAGCTGATATAGTGAAAGTGTTGTATATATCTAAATTGGAGACAGATAGCCTGGTTACCCCTCTTGTGCTTTCATCCTATGTGTGCTTGCTAATTATCTTTTCATATTGCTACATGGTAAGTTTTATTTTTCATAAATGAGCAAACTTGCAATGAAGCCTAGAAAACATGTGCATATTGACCATGATAATATCACATGAGGTTGAGGATCAGCACCTTTTACAAGATGCCATAAGTAACAAACAGCCCAAAGAGGAAGCCTTGGGTAATTATCTCTGATCAACTGGCCTTCTTCAAATGAGAGATGTGTGCTGTACCTTGGATGAGTCCCAGGCATGAATGGAAATTAAAATGCAGAGACACAAAGCAGTTTAACTTTGAGGAAATCTCTCTCTCTCTCTCTCTCTCTCTCTCTCTCTCTCTCTCTCTCTCTCTCTCTCTCTCTCTCTCCCTCCTTCTCCCTCCTCCTCCTCCCTCCCCCTCCCCACCCCCTTCCCTCCCTCTGTGTCTCTGTCTGTCTCTCACACACACATATTCTTGCTCTCTTGCTGTTTCCTCATCTGTAAAAAGCAATCCTTTCCATCTCTAAGCCTCTATGAATACATTTTTCAGTGTAGAATAATGCTCAGTGCTTCCCTCTCCATCCCCCACCCCCATTTTGTGCTGGTGCTCCAGGTTACATGCCAATAGAAGAAGTTGTGAACAGGTGGTGATAGTTAGGCCCTAAAGCAGTTATAAAACTCAGGGCCAATGAGCCAGACAGATGTAGGGATTTTATAGATTTGGGCATTTTACTTGCCAAACTATATTTGATTAATGAGACATAAAGCCCAAATGATAGAAAGGGAAGTAATGTAACTTTTATGTAAAACTGTCAGTTATCACCATTGTCACCATATGTTTGTTTCTCACCAAGGTTTTCATGTCCTTAGTTTGTGGTCTGTATTGTGGATTTTAGAATGATTACTAGCATATTTTTGCAAATGCCCTCTCTCCTGTTTTTATGAGATTATCTTTGAAAAACAGAGTGGGAAGCCAAGGCAATTATGTGACCATCTGGATTCTGTGTCTTTAGTACCATCAGCCATCTCAAGGAGCAGAGAATCAATTTTCAAATATAGTGATTGTTTCATTCTAAGATTAAAAGCTCCTAGATCTGGAAAAGACCTCCAGCGATCAACTAGCCCCACCCTTTCATTTTACAGATGAAGAAACCGAGGCTAAGGGGAAAGCCTTGCCACTAGGTAGTAGAATATCTAGAGTTAGAACCAAGGTTGCGTTTCTAAATATTTAACAAGCAGCTTTCAAGGAAACGAAAATAATCAAATTGGTTATTTTCTGTCATGTAACATAACATGCCAGACATATTTCCTTATTAGCTACATTGTGAAAGAAAACATAAAAAATAAAACAAAAAATAAAGAAAGAGAAAAAGATAATGCTTCACTCTATGTTCAGAGTTTATCAGTTTTCTCTCTGAAGCATCTTTTATCATGTGTTCTTTGACCTTCATTCTTGAAGAGGACCATGACATCAGGAAGTGGATGCCATGACTTGTAAATAAATTGGATTTAAGTGAGGGAGGGCTGTGCAAAGTCACCAGCCTCACTTTCTCCTCTGGAGCCATCTGGGACCAGTGGCAGGATATAGATCAGGACAACTGCAGATGGCCCTAGATGTATTGGGAAACCTCAGCCTTTTTAAGCTAAGGTCTTTCCCAGGTCATAGGGAAAGTCGTTGTTGATGTTTGTCCTTTGTTCATCTCTAGTCTAGGCTCCAGAGAAGAAAGTGAAGCCAATGATTGTGCACAGCCCTCCCTCACTTAAATCCAATTCATTGGTAAGTCCTGACATCACCTTCCTGATGTCACTTTGGACAAAAAACAATGGGTACTTTGGAATTGTCTTGATCAACTAAGTCGTTCACAATTGATCGTTCTTTACAATATTACAATGTTTTTCTGGTTCTGCTCACTTTACTTTGCATGAGTTCATATAAGTCTTCCCAGGTTTTTCTGAAACCATGCTGCTTGTCATTTCTTATAGCACAATAGTATTCCATGTACTTTGATAAGGGCAGCTAGATAGTGCAGTAGGTAGAGCACCCAGGACTTCAGTCAGGAGGACCTGAGCTGAAATCTAGCCTAGGCAAGTCACTTAACCCTTTTTGCCTCAGTTTCTTCATCTGTAAAAATGAGCTAGAGAAGGAAATGGCAAACTACTCCAATATCCTTGCCGAGAAAACCCCAAATCGGGTTATGAAGAGACTGAAACAACTGAACAACAAAAATTGTTTGCATTATTATATACTTTTTTTTTTGGCTTCAGAAGAAATATGATGAAAATTACAAAGAAGCAGATTTCAAATCATTATAAAACCATGCTTTCTAGTAATTATAGCTGCCCAAAACTGAAATGGCTTATTTCAGGTTTTAGTGAATGTTTCATTACTGGAACCCTTCAATAAAAAGTGAAAAAAAGCACAAGTATATAATAGAAGATTCCTGTTTCAAATGGCCTTTGACCTTCATGAAGCAACTGTGTTCTGTGGAAGAAGATTACTTAGAGCCAGAGAACTTGAGGTATCATTCAGTCCCTAGTATTCATTATTGATGTGATCTTGGGAAAGTTACATAACCTATAGCGCTCAGTTTCTCATTTCATAAAATGGCAAATTTATTAGATGATCTCTATGGTATCTCCCAGCCCTAAGTCCTATGGATCTAAGAGGTCTCTTCCAAGTCCTCATTATGATTCTGTATTTTAACTATTAATTTCTAAACATCCCTCAATTTATAAATGCCACCCTAACTTCTTATTTATTACATTAGTTTAATATTTTAAAATTATTATTCATGAGTTTTGACTCAACTGTGCTGGTAAAAAGGTATATAAAGTAGTTCTCAAGGCCATTGCTATCACCAAAAGATGTTTGACTTACTGAATCCAAAAGAAATGATACAAATTATATATACAGAAATTATAGGAGTAAAAAGAACCTTAGAGATCAAGCAGTTCAAAATCTTCCTTTTGCAAATGAGGCAACTGAGGTCCAGTTCAAAATCTGGACAACTGAGGTCCAAATGAGGCAAAATGACAACAGCAGTAGTAGGAGTAGCAGCAGCAGCAGCAGCAGCAGCAGCAGCAGCAGCAGCAGCAGCAGCAGCAGCAGTAGTAGCAGTGGCTAACATTTATATAACACCTACCGTGTGTCAGGCATCAAGCTAAGTTCTTTAAAACAATTTTTATTTTATCCTCACAACAACCAGGGGAGGAAGGTATTATTTTTATCCCCATTTTACACATGAGGAAACTGAGTCAAACAGAGGTTAAACGATTTTCTCAAACATGGATAGCTAGTAAGTGTATGAGGCTGGATTTGAACTCAAGTATTCCTGATTTCAGGCCTGGTGCTTTATCCATTGTATTACCTAGATTTCCTAGGTCACGCAGTTAGGCTCTCCTCCTAAGAAAAACAAAACCAAACAACAACAACAAACCTCGCCCCGAAAAACCCAAAACTCCTGGGAGAAGTAGAAATGAGTAAAACAAGCACCTTGAGGATTCGAAGAGATAGAGGAGTTATACAAGATTTTGCTAATTGGTTTCTAGGGAAGCTAGTGAGGAGGATGGAAAACGTCATTATCATTTAATAATTTGTAAGGACAGGAATATCTATTGGGCACAGAAAGGAGTTCTGTTAAACTAATAAATTCATAAGTGTATTGCTTCATGATAAAATTATTAATAAATACAACATTTGGGGGCTATCAATGTAATAAAGCAGAGAGGACAGAAAGCACAGAGGAGCTTTGTAAAGCGATTCAGTAGCTGAACACCTCTCTTTTATCCACAGCCCCTGCTGTGTGCTTGATAATTAGGAGGTTATTAAGCTGAAAATGATTTGCTTCTTTCTGACTTCTTCCTACCAGTCTAATTATGCCAGATAATTAGTTCAAAGACTCTGTGTGAAAGAGATGCTTCATATGCTATCAAATAATTATTTTCAAAAGCATCAGCCCTCTTAATACTGTTCAGGATGTTTTGTTTGGTTGGAACAGTGGCAGTTATTCAGCATATTAACCAAAAATGAGTCTGGGAACCTTAGGACTATGTTTCTCTTCCTCCAAATGAAGAGGTGCTATAAATTGCTTAAACTAGCCTTGTAAGTACTGGCATGTTACTACAAGCTCCCTTGCAGCAGAATTTCCAATTTACTTACCAAGTAACTAATGGAGAACACTATGACATTTCACAGCACATCAGTAAATACAGTGACTTTCGTTAATGCTAAGTAAACTGTACCAGCTGTGATTTACTCAAGTGCTACATTGCTCCTTTCATGGCTAATTCTTATGGAGGTAGGGAAATTAGCAGCCAATTTGCTATATCTAACTGTGCCAAAGCCACTATTTTGACTTCCAGCTGCTTAACCAGTAGACAAAGGAGACGAACCTCTCCTATTACATTTGACCGCTAGCTTGATTTTTCCAGCCTACAGAGTGTATATTTGCAAGAGTTCTATAAGCTTTGGCTGCCAAGGTCCCACGACCTCTGATAAAGGGACATTCAAACAATAAGGGAGACCCCAGAGTTATTACCACGATTGGAATTTTAAATATCTTCATACAGTCAAAATAATTCAAATTCTTTTCTGTCCTCTGTCTTTCCTCTTTAGTTTAGCTTAAAGCATGAATAGGTACATGATATTTTCCCTAAAGATACACATTGCCCAGGAAAACAAACATTGAGACAAAGAAGGGACACCCATAAGCAAGAGCTATCCAGACTATTTTCTCCATCTTCCACAGACAGCTATGCAGAAGCAAGGAAGTGACAAGTAATTAACTAGTTACTGAACCTCTCTTCCCTCTGCTTCTTCCCTGTTGTATGGCTCTTTGTCTTCTTTTCATCATTTTGTTTCTTCCTCTTTCTTTTTTCCCCTTTCTCTCACTCCTATCTACTGTCTTCATTGGACATACTATGGCATAGCTACATAATTAAAAATATGTCATAAATACAAATTGAATTAAAACATTGTCTTATATTTCATCTTATTGCAGTTTAGTTTTCACCATCTTGTGGTTATGGTCTATGTGACCTGACAACTTTCAGTCCTTCATTTTATACAAAGGGGCTATAGCTCATGCCTGCAGTCTTCTACTTTTGATAGCAATGGTAAAAGTTAGTCACCTTGAGTTTAAGTGGAAAGTGATTTTGACATGTACAGTTGAAAGCACTTACATTTTGGCTCTGTCTGAACTTGAAAAATAAGTTTAAATTGAATTCTAGGTTTTTGTTTTTATTTAACAATTGGAGTTGCAGAATGTTTTGTAGACTAGATCTGGTCAGGTGAACAAGCAACAACCCAGAGGTTCTGTCTCTTCTTGCTTTAATCTGCTTCTTTCAAGTAGCCCCCGAGTGGAAGAATATAGAAAGAAGACTGAAGGAGATAATAAATGTTATATAAATGTTAGCTTTCATCAGATGTATTACTGGCAGCTGTTACTTACTACTCACTGACTAAATGTTTGTAATTATACACATAGCTGTTTGGTTTCTCATTTGACTATACTGCTCCAGTAGGTGTAAAGCTTCATGAATTTTCCTTTTTTTAAAAAATAGAATTGATTAATTAGAAAGGGAACTCAGAGGGTACCTAGTCTAGTTCCTTGTCTACTGAAACAGTCCTCCATACAATATCACTAAACAAGTGGCCTTGCTTGAACATCTCCAGAGATGGAGGTACTCATTACCTAATGAGCAGTTATTCCATTTTTGAATAAATTTAATTGTTAGTAACTACTTTTATGTAAAATCAAGATCTCCATCACTGTAAACATCATCCTAGTCCAATTTTTCAGTCTCCAGCTACTTCATAGAGCTACTTTTTATAGGAAGTAGATCAAGTGTTCAACAAAGGATTTCAATCATATTTTACCAGTCACATTGGTAGCCTTTGGTGAGGGCTTTGTTCTGAATTTCAATTCTTTGCTAGGACAGGTAGAGTTATTAATCACTAGAGGTCCAAATGATAATTTTTGAATTTATTGGCAAAAATGAATGGATAGTAGAAATGAGAATGACAGGAATTATAATTATTTTATCAGATATTATAATCTCATATATCTTATATTATGATTTGTAATATACCATGTCATATCATATATTAATTATGACATATTACATCACATCACATCACATCATGTCTCTTCCTTTCCCTTCCCTTCCCTTCCCTTCCCTTCCCTTCCCTTCCCTTCCCTTCCCTTCCCTTCCCTTCCCTTCCCTTCCCTTCCCTTCCCTTCCCTTCCCTTCCCTT
>CM053622.1:491900827-491925070 GCA_028646595.1 Phalanger gymnotis
ACTGATCCAGCCATTTTGGAGAGCAATTTGGAATTATGCCCAAAGGGCTCTAAAAATGTTCATACCCTTTGACCCAGCAATACCACTCCTAGGGTTGTATCCCAAAGAGATCACACAAGTGGGAAAAGGACCCATATGTACAAAAATATTTATAGCAGCTCTCTTTGTAGTAGCTAAGAATTGGAAACCAAAGGGATGCCCATCAATTGGGGAATGTCTGAACAAGCTGTGGTATATGAAGGTAATGGAATACTATTGTGCTATGAGAAATGGGGATGATAAGGACTTCATAACAACCTGGAAGAACCTACACGACATAATGCTGAGTGAGCAGAGCAGAGCCAAAAGAACATTATACACAACCACAGATGTATGGATTCTGTGATGAGTAACTCTGACAGACTTTGCTCTTCCCAGCAACACATTATGCAGAGACAGCTCCAAAGGACTCTCGATGGAGAGTGCTATCTACAAACAGAGAAAGAATATGAAGTATGAATGCAGATCGAGGCATACTTCATGCTCACCTTTTTCTCCCCCCTTCCCTTTTTTCTCTCTCTTTTGTATTTGTTGTTGGGTTGTGGTTTTTTTTTCTTCATTCTTTTTCTTCTTTCTCATGATTCATTCCATTGATCATAATTCTTCTCCACAACTTCACTAGTATGTAAATTAATTCAATGCCAAGTTATACATGGAAGTTATATGGGATTCCATGCCATCTTGGGGTGGGAGGGGGGAGGGAAGGAAGAAAATCTGGAACTCAAAATTATGTAGAACCATGTGCTGCAAACTAAAACTAAAAATAAAAAAAAGAAAAGAAAAGAAAAGAGGAAAAAAAAGAAAAATAAAGAATTTGGTGTTCTCTCTGTACATCTTAGAGTCTCTTGGTCACTTATCTGGCAAGATGTAAAGGTAGAAGTTTAGAACTAAAGGGGAATTTAGAGATCATTTAATGATTTCTTTTTTTAAAAAATATTATTTATTTAATATTTTTAGTTTTCAGGATTGATTTCCACAAGATTTTGAATTACAAATTTTCTCCCCATTTCTACCCTCCTCCCGCTCCAAGATGGCATATATTCTGATTGTCCCATTCTCCAGTCAGCCTTCCCTTCTGTCACCCCACTCCCCCCATCCCCTCTTCCCTTACTTTCTTATAGGGCAAGATAGGTTTCTATGCCCCATTTCTCAGTTGCATGCAAAAACAAGGGGTTTTTTTGAACATCTGCTTTTGAAATTTTGAGTTTCAAAATCTCTCCCCTCATCCCTCCCCACCCACCCTCCCTAGAAGGCAAGCAATTCAACATAGGTCACATGTGTATCATTATGCAAAATCTTTTCACAATACTCATGTTGCAAAAGATTAACTATATTTTGCTCCCTCTTATCCTGTTCCCACTTACTGAATTTTCTCCCTTAACCCTGTCCTTTTTCAAAAGTGTTTGCTTTTTATTACCTCCTCCCCCTATCTGCCCTCCCTTCTATCATCCCCCCTTTTTTTTTATCTTCTTCCTCCTTCTTTCCTGTGGGGTAAGATACCCAGTTGAGTGCGTATGTTATTCCCTCCTCAGGTCAAATCTGATGAAAGCAAGATTCACTTATTCCCCCTAACTTGCCCCCTCTCCCCTTCCAGCAGAACTGCTTTTCCTTGTCACTTTTATGTGAGATAATTTACCCCATTCTATCTCTCCATTTCTCCCTCTCTCAATAAATTCCTCTCTCATCCCTTAATTTGATTTTTTAAGATAGCATCCCTTCATGTTCAACTTACCCCGTGCCCTCTATCTATCTATCTGTATCTACATACATATAATACATACATGTATATATGTTTATTTGTATATTCCCTAATACTGAGGTCTCATGAATTATACACATCATCTTTCCATGTAGGAATGTAAACAAAACAGCTCAACTTTAGTAAGTCCCTTATGATTTCTCTTTCCTGTTTACCATTTCATGCTTCTCTTGACTCTTGTATTTGAAAGTCAAGTTTTCTATTCAGCTCCAGTCTTTTCATCAAGAATTCTTGAAAGTCCTCTATTTCACTGAACATCAGTTTTTCTCTTGAAGGATTATATTCAGTTTTGCTGGATAGGTGAGTCTTGGTTTTAATCCTCACTTCTTTGACTTCCAGAATTTCATATTCCCACTGCTCTGATCCTTCAATGTAGAAGCTACTAAATCTGGTGTCATCCTGATTGTGTTCCTACAATGGTTTAATTGTTTCTTTCTGGCTGCTTGCAATATTTTCTCCTTGACCTGGGAACAATGGAATTTGGCTACAATATTCCTAGGAGTTTTCCTTTTGGGATCTCTTTCAGGAAGTGATCAATGGATTCTTTCCATTTCTATGCTACCCTCTGGTTCTAGAACATCAGGACAATTTTCCTTGGCAATTTCTTGAAAGATGATGCCTTGGCTCTTTTTTTGATCATGGCTTTCAAGTAGTTCAATAATTTTTAAATTCTCTCTCCTGGATTTATTTTCCAGGTCAGTGGTTTCTCCAATGAGATATTTCATATTGTCTTCTATTTTTTCATTCTTTTAGTTCTGTTTTTTAATTTCTTGATTATTTTCATAAAGTCATTAGCTTCCATTTGCTCCATTGTAATTTTTAAAGAATTATTATCTTCAGTAAGCTTCTGGACCTCCTTTCCGTTTGGCCAATTCTGCTTTTTAAGGGTTTCTTTTTTAATTTTGTGTTTTAGTTTTTATTTTTAGGTTACAACACTCAGTTCCACAAGTTTTAGAAATCCAAATTTCCTCTCCCTCCTTCCCCCCCCCAAGATGGCAGGTAATCCAATATAGTTTCTACATATATCTTCTCACTGAACTTATTTACATAATAGTCCAGTTGTAAAGAAGAATTATAACCCATGAAATGTATCATGAGAAAGAAGAAACAAAAGCAAAACAAAAGAGCAAATAGTTTGCCTCAATCTGCATTCAGATTCCATAATTCTTTCTCTGGATGTGCATAGCTTTTTCCATCATGAGTCTTTTGGAGCTGTCTTTGAACCCTGTATTGATGAGAAGAACCAAGTCTACCAAAGTTAGTCCTTACAGATACTTTGTGTATGTAATTGTGTATAATAATCTCCTGATTCTGCTCTCCTCACTCAGCGTATTTATCTTTCCAGGTTATAATGAAGTCCGTCTGGTCCTCATTTCTTATAGCACGAAAATATTTCATAACATTCATATATCACAATTTGTTTAGCCATTCCTCAATTGATATGCATTGCCTTGATGTCCAATTCTTTGCCTCCATAGAAAGAGCTGCTATAAATATTTTTGCACATACTAGTCCATTTCCCACTTGTGTGATCTCTTTGGGATGCAGCCCTAGAAGTGGATTGCTGGGTCAAAGGGTATGCCTATTGTTATAGCCCTTTGAAAATAGTTCCAAATTGCACTCCAGAATGGCTGGATCAGTTCACAACTCCACCAACAAAGTAACAATGTTCCAATTTTCCCACATCCTCTCCAGCATTTATAGTTTCCTGTTTTGTCATGTTAGCCAATCTGACAGGAGAGATGTGGTACCTAAGAGTTGTTTTGACTTGCATTTCTCTAATCAATAATGATTTAGAGAATTTTTTCATATGACTACAGATATCATTAATTTCTTCTTCTGAGAACTTCCTGTTCATATCCTTTGACCATTTCTCAATTAGGGAATGACTTGTATTCCTATAAATTTGACTCAGCTCCCTGTATATTTTAGATATGAGGCCTTTATCAGAGAAACTGGTTGTAAAAATTCTTTCCCAACTTTCTGCTTCCCTCTTAATTTTTGTTGCATTGTCTTTGTTTGTACAAAAACTTTTCAATTTAACATAATCAAAATTGTCCATTTTGCAGTTTGTAATGTTCTCTTTTGTTTGGCCACGAATTCTTCCCTTTCCCATAAATCTGACAGGTAAACTATTCATTGCTCTCCCAAATTACTTATAGTATCAGCCTTTCTTTCTAAATCATGAACCAGTTTTGACTTTACTTGTGTATACAGTATAAGATATTAGTCTATGCCCAGTTCCTGCCACACTCTTTTCCAGTTTTCCCATCAGTTTTTATGAAATAGTGAATTCTTAACCCACATGCTGGATCCTTTGGATTTATCAAAGAGTAGATTGTTAATCATCATTGACTACTGTGTCTTGTGTACTTAACCTGTTCCACAGATCCACCACTCTGTTTCTTAGCCAGTACCAAGTAATTTTAATGACTGCTGCTTTATAATATACTTTAATATCTGGTATGGCTAGGCCACCTTCCCTAGCATTTCTTTTCATTAATTCCCTTGATATTCTGGATCTTTTGTTCTTCCAGATGAATTTTGTTGTTATTCTATCTAGCCCTATAAAATTTTTTTGGTAGTTTGATTGGTATGGCACTGAATAAGTAAATTAATTTAGACAAAATTGTAATTTTTTATTATATTAGCTCAGCCTAACCATGAGCAACTGATGTTTTCCCATTTATTTAGATCTGACTTTATTTGTGTGAAAAGTGTTTTGTAATTGTGTTCATATAGGTGCTGGGTTTGTCTTGACAGGTAGACTCCGAAATATTTTATAGTGTCTACATTAACTTTTAATGAAATTTCTCTATCTCTTGCTGTTGGGCTTTGTTAGTAATATATAGGAATGTCAAGGATTTATGTGAGTTTATTTTCTATCCTGCAACTTTGCCAAAGTTATTTGTTTCAAGAAGTTTTCTACTTGATTCTTTAGGATTCTCTAAGTAAATCATTACAACATCTGCAAAGAGTGATAACTTAGTTTCTTCTTTGCCTATTCTAATTCCTTCAATTTCTTTTTCTTCTCTTATTGCTGATGCTAGCATTTCTAGTACCAAATGGAATAATAGGGGTGATAATGGACATCCTTGTTTCACCCCCGATCTTATTGGGAATGCATCTAACTTAACCCCATTACATACAATGCTTCTTGACAGTTTTTGGTAGATACTATTTATAAAGGAAGACTCTGTTTATTCCTATGCTTTCTAGTGTTTTTAATAGGAATGGGTGTTGTATTTTGTGAAAAAGTTTTTCTGCATCTATTGAGATAATCATTTGGTTTATGCTAGTTTTGTTGGTGATATGACTAATTATACTGATAGTTTTCCTAATACTGAACCAGCTTTCTATTCCTGCAAAAAATCCTACCTGGTCATAGTGCATTATTCTTGTGATAAGTTGCTGCAATCTTTTTGCTAATATTTTATTTAAAATTTTTGCATCAATATTCATTAGGGAAATTGGTCTACAATTTTCTTTCTCCATTTTGACTCTTCCTGGTTTAGGTATTAGTACCATATTCGTGTCATGAAAAGAATTTGGTAGCACTCCTTTGCCTGTTTTCCCAAATAGTCTAAAAGTATGGGAATTAATTGTTCTTTAAATGTTTGAAAGAATTTACATATAAATCCATCTGGCCCTGGAGATTTTCTCCTAGGTAGTCCTTTGATGGCTTGCTCAATTTCTTTTTCTGAGATGGGGTTATTTAGGTATTTTATTTCCTCTTCTGTTAGCCTGGGCAGTTTATATTTTTGTAAATATTCATCCATTTTCCTAAGACTGTAAATTTTATGGGTATACAATTGGGCAAAATTGTTTCTAGTTTTTGTTTGAATTTCCTCTTCATTGGAGGTGAATTCACCCTTTTCGTTTTTGATACTGGTAATTTGAATTTCTTCTTTCTTTTTCTAATTCAAATTGACTAAAGATTTACCCATTTTATTGTTTTTTTCATAAAACCAGCTCTTAGTTTTATTTATTAGTTCAATAGTTTTCTTGATTTGAATTTTATTAATCTATTATTTGGTTTTCACTATTTCTAATTTGGAATTTAATTGGGAATTTTCAATTTGTTCTTTTTCTAGCTTTTTCAGTTGCATGCCCAATTCGTTGGAGCAGAGCAGGGCACAGCCCAGCATTGGCCATGCCAGGAGCAAACATTGACCTTCCACATTGTGTTGGGCTGGCAATTTGTTTCACTCTGTCATTTTGTGGATTCTGCTGCTCTAGAATTTGTTTAGAGTCCATTTTTACAGGTATTTAGAGGAGTTTGTTAGAAAGCTCAAGCAAGTCCTTGCTTTTGCTTTGCCATCTTGGCTCTGCCTCCAGAACCTATGTTCTAAAATGTGCATAGTAGCTCTCTTTGTGGTGGGACAAACTGGAAATTGTGGAGATGCCCACCAATTGGGCAATGGCTGAACAAGTTGTGGTATATTATTATGACAGAATGTTATTGTGCTATAAGAAATGATGAGCTTGATGATTTTAGAAAACCATGGATAGACTTTCATGAAATAATGAAGAGCAAAACCAGTGGAACCAAGCAAACATTAATACAGTTATAGCAATATTGCTTTAGAACAACTTTGAGTGAATAAGTTATTTTGACTTATAGAGATACCCAAACTAACTACAAGGGACATATGAAGGAAGACACTATCTGCATCCAGAGAGAGAACTGATAAATAGAAACATGTAAGGAATGATTATATATAATATATATGTATATATGTATGTGTATATATATATACATATATATGTGTATACACACACACACACACACACACACACACACACACACACACATACACATTAGGTGTATTGTGTTTCTAATAGTCATCTCCAGGGAGTCAGAGTGAAGAAAAAAGGGGAAAAAAAGAAAAGAAGAAATTTACATGAGAATTTTATTATATACTTAAAAGGAATATCAATTTATATGTTATATATATACATATATATTAAGTTTCTTTTTGCAATGATCTTTTTATTGTGCTATATTATACAGATACTTGCTTTATTCCATAAGTTAAAGATAAAATGAATAATTTTTTTTAAATGACAGCCTCACAAACAAATCACTTAAACCATAACCACTTAGACCTTGTGTTTCAAAATTATTTTTATGTAAGCTCCTGAAGGTAGAGACTATTTTTATTTAGACTTTGAATCCCACAAAAGATAGATACTTAAATGTTGTGGGGTTTTAAAATTGGATTTGATACATAGCTCTGGGAGTTATCTCCATTAAGTTGAACTCATGGGAGTTGATGAGATTTCAAAGAGGGGAAGAAAGATCATTAAAATGCTCTCATTTCTATCCTAAATAGGATGGTGTTAATAATTATGGTGATTTCTGATTATGGCAAGAAATTAATTTGGGAGAAGTGCCATAAAAACTGCGAGCCCCTTATGTTATCCTTGTGGATAAAATAGAGCAGTGTGAACTGGAGGAAGGTAGAGTTAGATGGACTTGTAAC
Source organism: Phalanger gymnotis (assembly GCA_028646595.1). NCBI lineage: Eukaryota > Metazoa > Chordata > Mammalia > Diprotodontia > Phalangeridae > Phalanger > Phalanger gymnotis. The sequence goes on from CM053622.1 coordinate 491,908,112, forward strand.
TGCTTGACTGACCCCAGACAATGATGATTAATGGAACGATGTCTTGGTCTGCAGTGGAGGATCATCCCAGGGCTCTGTCCTTGACCCTTTATTAGCAACTTGAATCCAGACATGACATGTATATCAAATTTGAAGATGAAACAGACATAGGTAGCTAACTTGATGACTGAATTGACAGGTTAAAATGGTAGGATAAAGCTAACAATGCAAATTTTAAGCACTGTGAAGGTCAATTGCACTAGGATTAAACAAAATAAACTGCACATATACAGGCTGCAGCAAATATGCCTAGAAAAAAGTTCAAGGGAAAAGACTGCAGGAGGAAGGCTGATGGATTACAACCTCAGAATGAGTCAGCAATATGATGGGGCACCTAAGAAAGTTAATTCTCCTAGTTCTGCCCTCTAGGGTTATGTAGACCAAGTCTAATCCCTCTTCTATATGACAATCCTTCAGAACTGTGAAGATTATCATGTTCCTCTCCAAGTCTGCTCCAGGCTAAAAAATGTCCATTTATATTTTTAGCTTAGTATTATATGGTATCATCCTGCTATCCTTCATCTCCCTGGTCCATCCTTCTCTGGTTACCTTCCAGCTTATCATATTCTCTTTAAAACTTTGATGCTGTCTTTGGCTCTTCCTTCTTTTTTTCTTCTCATATCTAATGAATTATTTCTGAAGTATCTTTCATATCCATCCCTTCCTTCTTATTTTCACCATTTTTTTCTGGACTATTATGATTCAACACAATTGCCTCCAAAGTGGAGTCTGGAGACTCAAAAGGGGCAATGAGATGAACTATTGGCATATGTAAACCATCAGAGGGTGGAGAAAAACAACAACACAGTTTCACCTAGAAGTGTGCAAGTAAATATTTAACAGCCAGTTCTGTGGGAAAAAAGTATGTGCAATATTAATATTATCTCCATCACTTTAATAAGCCTAACAATCAGCAAAACAATGAATCAAGCCTCACTTTTTGATTCTCACAATCCTATTTGAGCTGGCTCCAGCATACCTCTGATGTTTGTCTCCAAATCAACTCCATCATTTTTATTTATTATTACCCAGCACTCCTTCATTCCACTTTTAATTGTTCATAACTTAACTGTAATCTACCGTAGAAACTAGCAGGAACTGCTTGATTGCTGAAGGGAAAATTCCATTCTTCCCTCAGTGTACCCCACACCTAGCCCCCTGATCAGCTCAGTACTGTTCCCTTGGATAGCTCTGGGCTCTGTGGAAGTGGCTAGTGAGTTAGAACCTTGCCACCCTTTTGAGCTCCATGACATAGAATGAGTCATGTAGACTGAAGAATCATGGATAGGTTGAAGTTTATATCAGAATCTCACTATCTTTTTCCTTCTAAACCCATTCCTCTTCCAAACTTCCATATTTCTATCAAGAGCCTCACCATCCTTCCAGGTTCCAAGCTAACATCCTTGATCTTTCTTGATTCCTCATTCTCCTTCAAACCACATACCAAATCAATGGTCAAACCTTGTTGTTCCTACTTTCTTACCATCTCATATCTGTTCTCTTCTCTCAACTTACACAACCACCACAGTTCAGGATCTCAACACTTATCACCTGGACTACAAGGACTACTGCCTCAAGTCTCTCCTCTCTCCATTCCCTCTTCCATCTACCTACCAAAGTGATTTTTATGAAGTGGAGGTCAGACCATGTCATTGTCCATTCAATAAATTCCAGTGGATTCTATTACCTTTAGGATCAAATATAAACTCTTCTATATGCCATTTAAATGTCTTCCCAACTTTGCCCTGACCTACTTTTGAATGAACTAATGGAAAAAATTATTTAGTTATTACCATAGATTAGGCATTGTACCTAGCATTAGGGAGAGAAAAACAAGTAAGCAAAACAATCTCTGCATTCAGGCAGCCCATTAATGGGAGATGGAAATCCATAAAAGGGATTTAGAAAGACTGAGGTGGAGTACAAAAGCAATAGCATCATTTGAAATGACCAGGGCATGCCGTGGAGTCCTGTTTCTGGTTTCGATAAGGTGAAAGGTTACTTATTGGAGCCTAGGGTTCCATGGCCAAAGTTCAGATTTCTATGAAAGTTGGTTGAGTAGGATGGCCAGAGTGCACATGCCATGGCTAAAAATAGCCATAAAGTGGCATTATTATTCTTGTACTCTTTTGTCCAGCCAAATTAGACTACTTTCTGTTTCTCATACACAACAGTCCCTCTCCTTTCTCCATGTTTTTGTGTTTAACTGTCTCCCATGCCTATGATATACTCCCTTCTAACCTCTGTCACTTAGAATCTGTTGTTTCTTTCAAGTTTCAATTCAAGTACTACCTTATTTATTAAGACTTTTCCTGATCCTCTCCCCTCCAGTTCCCAGTGCCCTCCCTCTAAAACTTAGCTTCTACTTATTGTGAATATATGCTGTACATATTTATTTATTTGCACATTTTCTCCTATGGAATTCTAACTCCACAAAGGAAAGGACTTGCATTTTTGTCCTCAAATACTCAGTGCTCAGCTTCGTGTTTAGCACATAGAACATGAAATAAAAATAAGGTTTTACTGTATCTTTTTTTTTTCACATCACATACTTCTCCTCCCTCAATATCTTTTCCCCTCCCAACTTTAGAGAGACATATTTTTTTAAGAGGAAGAGAAAAAAATCAACAAAACCCATCCACACTGTCAAAAAAAAATCTAACAGTGAATGCGATGTTTCATGCACCTATGGAACTCCACCTTGCTTAAGAAGTAGAGGGTGGGGAAGAGACATCTTGTCATATGTCCTCTTTGGGACCCACCTTGCTCTTTATAATTCCACAAAACACAGTTCTAAGTGTGTTGTGGTTGTTCTTTCCACTTACATTGCAGTAGTCATTGTGTATGTATTTTTCCTTTCTTGTATTTTTTTTTCAACTAATAAGAATGTATTTCTACACCAAATTTTATGCGTTCTACCCTTCTTTCATCAATTCAGATGAAAGTGAAGCTCAGGTTATGCCTATTCTCCTCACCCTTTCCTCCTTCATATAGATTTCTACTTCCATACTGATTATGGGAGATAAGTTCCCAAACCCTTTCTCCCTCTTTCTTACCTAGCGTATCCCCTTTTCTTTCCTTTTAATTTTTCTTTCAAAGTCTTCTATGTATCATAAAACAGCTTCCCGGAATTTCTGTCTTATTTAACACTGTGTTACAATTGTATCTTGTTCTGGTTTCCCTGCCCCACCTTTAGCTAGTATAATAAGTAAGTTTATAAACAGTTAAAGGTAGCAATAGTAGGAAGCAACATGCAAATTATCTCGTAAGTTAGGAAAATATAGTAGCTACTGGAAACTATTTCATAAATTAACTAAGGCCACAACCTGAGATTATGTGCTAAATTCAGGAAAGGCATCTAAACTTCAATGTAAGGTCCCCTCAGTCTTGCTAAATGCCCATAGTCTATAAGCCCCAGAGAAGTTCCAGGCATGCACAAAAAAGACAGCAGAACACCAGCAAAGTGTTATACTAATGAACTAACACTAAAGTGTTGCTGATAACTTTGAAATGATGTGGCTGTGTTAATGAACTAACCCTAAAGTGACATAAATAAGAATTAGTCTGTCCCCTAACACCAAAATCCTATAAAAATGAGAACCAAAATTTTTGCCCCCAAGCACTTTTCCATCTGCTATGGGTCCATGCTTCCCAAGCGCTTCCAACTCTAATCCACAATTTGGAAGCGACTCTCTATGTCCTTCCCTCTCCCCATTTTCTTCCTCACACTGCCTACCTCCCTTTACCTCCCCATGCCCCACCCCCATGTTGTTTGCCTCTGTACTCTCTGTGCCTCATTCAAGTGTCATTGAAGCATCATTCCCTGCTTGCTGTCATCATAGTCTTTCCTGGCTAGTATCCAAAAAAACAGGTGTGCCTGCCCCTTCCTAAATGCAGAGGGAACCCATAGCAGCCCCATTCTTTTAGTCATAGACTGGGAATACCAGGACTGAGGCTATAAGCTGTTTATTTCCATCTCTACCCTTGAATGAGCTGGGAGCAATGCATTTGTGGTTAGAAAGCAAACATGGATAGCTAAATTTTGCATTCTCTTCCAGGTGGTTTTTAAAAATCTTGTTTACAATAATTCAATTAATAATTCCACTAATTAGGTGACAATTTAAACTCTTTCTATCATCCCAAAGATATTAGGATTCTGAGGGGACATGTATCATCTTCATCTCTAGTCATTAGAATGTAAACACTTCATCTTTGTATAGTTCCTTTGGATTGTTCATTTATATTTTCTCTTGTCTCACATTTTTATTTTTAAATTCCCACTCAGCTTTGATCTTCTTGTAATTAATGTTTAGACAACTTCTATTTCATTTAAAATCCATTTTTTTCTCCTATAGGATTACACTTAGTCTAGCTAGGTAAATTATTCTTGGTTGTAAGTCTGTATGTTTTAACTTCTGGAATATCATTTTACAAGCTCTTTGTTTATTTATAGTGGTAGCTATTAACTCTTATGTTATTCTGACTACAGCTCTTCGGTACCCGAAGCTTTCTTTTAACTGTTTGCTAGTTGTTGTTTTTTTCCTTAACCTCAAGATTTTAGCATAATATCCCTGGAAGTTTTAACCTTAGAATTTCCTTTAGGAGGTCAATGCATTCTTTGTATTTTCACATTGTTCTCTTGATTTAATAGGTCTGGGAATTTTCTTTCATGGTTTCTTGAAATATGATGTCTAGGCCTTTTTTTGTCATGGTTTCAGGTGGTACAATGATTCTTAAATTATCTTTCATTATCTCCTGTTTTCATGGTAAGCATTTTTGATAAGAGATACCTTAGACACTCATATTTTTTCAGTCTTGTGATTTTGTCTCTTGCTGTCTCATGAAGTCATTCACTTCTGTTTGACCTATTTCAGTGTTCAGCTAACTATAACCTGGAGGGTCCACTGTCTGTTTTTGCATGGCCCTTGACCTAAGAATATTTTTTAGATATAGTAACATTTTATTTTAACATGTAAAAACCATTCATAGCTAGCAGACCATGTGGAAACAGGAGCCAGGTCATGTTTGGCTCATGGGTTGTAGTTTGCCAACTCCTGACCTATTTTAATCTTCAAGAAGTCTTGCTTGGGTAAAGTTCCTCTTATGTCAAACTATGAATTCTTCACAGAACTCTCATTTCCAATTCTTTCCTTTATAACTTTCATTTCATATATATCATTTTAAACCCTAAAAATATTTTGCATCATTTCTTCAAGCAATTCTGATTTTGTGGCCATGGTATTTTTCTCTGAAGCTTTACTTGAAAGTATTTTGTAGTTATTCTTCTCTTCTGGGTTTGTGTCCTTGGCACTATAATAGCTCTTTACAGTGGGTGAACTTTTTATTTACTCATTTTTCCATCATGCCTTCCTTTCCTAGGAAACTCATCATTGGGAAATCTCATTATGCTGAAAGCCTGACACTCACATCTCATCAGTACCCTCTGCCTCTCTGACTGGATTCTTTGCTTGGAGTGCAGCAGTACCTCTATTTAAAGAGGGGGCTCAGCACATTTTCCCCCTATTTTTCATCAGCTATACTGCTTTTGGACTTCTCTGGAACTCTTCGCCATGACCCCACACTAGATATATTCATCCTTTTTCTCCTCTTCACTGCCACACTTTCAGTTTTTCCTTTGTGTGTCCTCTCCCCTTAGATCGTAAGCTCCTTTAGGACAGAGATTGTCTTTGCTTTTTATTTGAATTTCTATCTCCGGTGTTTAGCACAGAGTCTGGCACAAAGGAGGTGCTTATCGTCTACTGACTGATTGAATTTTCCAGCCTTCCTTCCCAGATTGAGACTGTGTTATGACTAGGCCCTGAGCATGCTTGAAGAATATGCAAGGGCTTTATTTGGTCCTGATTTGTATCTTCTAAGGTCCTGCTGCTGTTTTCTGCCAATGTTGTATGCTGTGTTCTTTAAGGATCTCTGAAGTGGTTTAGGCCAGGGAGTTGTAAACTTTCAATGTGTTCTAAGCAATCTAATCTAAGGCCTTGCTGGACTGTTCAAGCTATCACCCCTAGTTTGGGCTTAGGTAACACAACTGAAAATTTATCTAAGAGTGGAACATCAGGAAACATTTGCTGGCCCTAGCTCTGTCTGATAACTGAAAGGTTTTGCAGATTCAGGGTGACAGAACTACCTGGCCTGAGCCTGAGATGTGAATTCAATATACCACTATGAGATCAGAGTGATAGTATAGCTGCCCAGCCCCTCATCTAAACCTAGGTTTATCAACAATTCTCTGTGATCAGAGTGAATGCTCAGCGGGCCATTCCCCACCCCTCCCCCTTCCCCGTGGTTCCTTCCCTGCTAACTTGCTTGTAGGAAAAATTCATGATCTTGGGCTAGGAAAATGACCAGCTGAGGTATCTCCTTTGATTTCCCCATCATTACTTAGTCTGGCGTCCTTATTAGATCTTCGTCAGAATATTTATGGAAGGAGCTGGGGTGTAATGCTTAATCTTATTCTAAAATTTTTATTAGTCGTCCCAGGCCTTACATTGTTAACAAAACCAAAACAATTTAATCATTAAATGCAAGGAATAAAAACAATAGAAGCCTTAGTAACAAAACCTGTCAGAAATGTTGATCAATTTCCCCACTTCAATTTGTCTCCTAAAGGTGAAGTCTCACTCTTTGCTTGCTCCCCTGCAGCCACCAAGTTGAAGGGAGAGAGTTGAGAACTTTGTTTTTTAATATATACTTCTCATGTTCTCTTGCCATTGGATTGCCATTGAACACAATGAGGAAAGGTCATAGGAATAAGACATTAAGGTGGTGTAGAGGTTGGAACAACCTGAGTTCTAATCTTGCCTGAAACTCTACTAGCTCTGTGATTTGGGTAAGAAATTTAACCTCTCTCAGACTCAGTAAAATGCAAATAATAACAATTCCCTAACAGGGTTGTTATGACGATTAAATGAAATGACTCATGTAACACACATTGCAAACCACAAAGAGCTACATAAATATTATCTATTACTACTAGTTAGTAGTAGTAGTAGTAGTGGTGGTGGTGGTGGTGGTGGTAGTCATTTGTGTCACTTTCTAGGGAAATAGGTGATTCAGCACAAGGGATGATAATAGTCATCCCAAGAATGATTAAGTAAAGGAATTAGTGCAAGTATTTCTATCTGACTCAGATGGCTGCTGGAAAATCATCCTCTACATTAATTGGCTCCCTGCTATCAAAAGATTCTGGTTGACAGGACAGGAATGTCACTCACCCAGATGGGTCACTCTCATAAGAATGGGGATATTCTTACATACTTGGTCCAGAAAAAAAGACAATGCAAATGGACATGGTCATGTTGGTCCATCTCTGCCCCATTCTCTGTCTTGTTTCTAATTCTTCCTAATTATATCTTGACTCCAGTTCCATCTAATCCAGGCTATAGAAATGTTTCATTCATTGGCAGTCATTCATAAAAATCAAAAGTTCAGATTTATGGGGTCAGACTCCTATTAAGAACTCTCTTATACAAAGTAAATTATGCACATTCTTCTAAGAATCCTTTTGAGGTAAATATTTCTGGTATGATGCCCATGTTACAGCTTAGTACACCGAGACTCACTGAGGTGAGATTCAAACCTTGGTCTTTCCTCATTCCAAATTAAGTGCTCCATTACTCAATACATCCTTTGATTTATTTAGACATAAAGTTCTTAATGACAATGGTTGAAATATGAATCAAGTCTCCTGATTCTTTCTTCAGTACATAAAACTAAACAAAATCTATTGTGTCTCCAATGGCATTAAATACTGCATGAAGCTGAATAAAGTCTCTGCTTCTCATCCCACTACCTTCCCCCCCGCCCCAAAACATGGACTATCCAGAGACTTGGTTTATAATCATGTTCCCACTGATTTTTGTCTACTTAGCCTTAAATCTCCCTTGGCAAGAGATAGGGGTTATGTATGACATTGTTAGTGGTCCCATTCTGAATTTTCCTTTCCTAGACTTGGGATGCAGGTCTCTAAACTCACTAGTGGTAATTTCTTAGAGTTACTATTGTAAGTTCAAGAGCCTGTTTCCTTTTTACTAGCCAAAATAAGCAGCTCCAGTTGTAGAAGTGGGTTATTGAGGTTCAACAGACAACTCCCACCCTTCTTTAATCTTCTATCTTGGATAATTTCAATATTTATTTTTCATTGTATGTATACATACACATATACATATAAACACACATGTACATACATACATGTACCTGCATATACCCATGTGTATATGTATATACAAACACATAATTACATATACACATATGTATATATGTATATGCACATGTGTATATATGCTTGTTTTTCCTCTATCAGATAAATTTCATTTTAGGAAATGTGGCCTCTATTACAGGGCAACCTGTATTTGATTCAGCACAATAACTTATGGTAATCATAATTACCATAATTACCAAAAAATGTGCTAATTGTAGAAAGACAATTATAATTAAGAGCAATTTTTTCTTGAATAACGGATCCAAATATATGACAGTTTGGGGGCTCTAAGGGTTATTTACACTATCTCCTCAACTAGAGGTTCAATTTATTTTCAACACCGTTGTTGCCAGTGTTTTCTGCCATGCCATAATAGCCCCAGCTGGCAGAAATGTCAATAGGAAGTACAGTGCAAAACTATGATTTTGATTATTGACTTTTTGCTTCACATCTGTGCCAGCATCACAACTGGCATTGAAGGAAGATCTTATCAAATTTCCACTTGGAAGATGAAAGGATTATGAAAGCTATCTTCTTTTAATGATCTAAGTGAATCTCATCCTACTCCCACTGGGAGGTTGGGAGTCATTAGAGATGGTCTGAAGTCTTCTTGGATCTATTTTCCTTTCCATCTTATATACAGCTAAAGGCTAGGGGTGGGGGAAGAGCAGAATGAGCATCACCCACAGCAAGAGCTGGGAACAGGAGGGTGGTAATCATTAGCATCATCACTAGCAACAGTGATATTGACACGAAATTGGAGTCCTGTGAGAGGAAGCTGGAAACTGCAATACAGCACCCTTGACTTTTGGCCAATATTTTCTGATAGAGACATGATTCAATACCTCCCAGAAAGTGCCTGCTGGGAAATGGCATCCCAAAACAATTCAGGCAATTTATACAAGCTAACCCAAGCTGATCCTTTCTGTGGGCCCAAGCAAGGGGCAAAAAGAAGGTCATTTGGCATTATCTGGTATATGTGCTTAATTATTTCTCCCCAAACCACCTCCCTTTTCTAGCTGTACTGTTTGTATATGTGGTACTACCATTTATCCGTTCTTTCATGTTCAGTTACCCAGTATTATCTGATTTTACCTTTACAATATCATTGACATCTTCCCTTTTCTCTACTTATTCAGTTACTATCTTAATTAAGCACTGCCTATTACAATAGCTTCCTCATTGATCTCATTCCCTATTGTTTCTCCTTGTCTCCAAACCATTTTCTACACAGTGACCAAAGTGATTTTTCTAAAGTATAGCTCTAACCATGTCACACCTCTACTAAAAAATTTCCAAGGCTTCCCTATTACTTCTGGATCAAATATATATTCCCCTATTTGACATTTGACACTGTCAAACTCAGCTCAAATCTACCCTTTGGCCCTATTGTATATTATTCTGCTTCATGCATTCCATAACCCGGAAAGCTAGTCCTTATACTGTCCCTGCCACATAACATCCCATTGCTTGTTCTTCTGCACCAGTTTTCTCCTGTAGCTGGAGTGCATTTCCCTTTCCAGATCTTTCTTGGAATCCACAGTCTTCTTCAACTCAGTTGTATGCAGAGTGCTACCTTAAGCTTTTCCTGATTTCTCCCAATTGCTAGTGCCTTCCCTGACGCCTTGGACCAAATCTCTTTTCTCTCCAAGCTAGTTATGAATCTGAATACCCCTTACTTTCTTGAATGACCCATTTCCTTCAAAGCTCTATTATTTTATAAGCTCAATAAGTTGGGCTTATTAAATTCCTATTATGTGCACGCACTATGGTACGGGTTAGTAATACACAGACAAAAATAAAACAAACCTTGACCTCAAGGAATTTTAATTACTAGATCATATTATTATACTGCCTGTCTGATCAATTATCAAATATCTGATCACATGGCAGCCAAGGCCAAAAAAACTAGGGTCAGTCACTTTTTAATCAGATAGAAGGATACATCCTAAATTAGGAAAGAAAAACTGACTGCATATGAAGATAATAAACCACAATGAATCATTCAATGTTTAGTGTAAACCACTATATATTTGGCAATTCTAAATGCTCTACAAGATGAATGGGCAGCTTAACTAAACCTTATCACCCCCAAGTGCCTGAAAGTCGAAGCCGTTGTCTGAATGCATGGCAATTTTATTCTAAAGGTCAAGCGCAAAACACAAAGGGAAAATATACAATGTTCCCTTTCTAAATAACAGAAGGTTTGGCTTGTGAAGCAGAGAATTTGCCCCAAGGATTGTTTGGCGTCCTTGAAAATTCAACAAGCAAACTATTTGAAAGTGATTAATATTGATTGTGAGGGATATTTATTCAGAGCAGTTAGAATGCTTTTTTGCCATTTGTGGAAAGATGTGCTTGCCGCTTTAAAACAGAGCCTAATTAATATGGCAGAAATGATGCTCAAAATATTGATCTTGGGTGTGGATCCTCTCCTTTCAAAATCACTCCAAGAATGTGTTTAATACATTTTGTGAACATAGCAGAGAATAGCAATTACATTTGGCAATGACGTTAGTGATTCGGTAAAGTCAAATAACATCCTGAAACCATTAAAAGTAAGGACTGACTAAGGGCAAGACTGCAAGAAGATAGAATTTTCTGTTGAAAGCTTTTAAATCAGATTACATAAGTAGTGGCATTTAATAAACAAGAAGGCCAAATTTGCAAATGACAATGCCTATGACAGCCAATGTCATTGCATAGGAATCTGATATTCAGAACCTCTCTGTGAATAAGAATTATATAATTCAGGTTACTTTCTTCGACTTTAGAGAGGTTAAGTGACTTGCCCATGGTAACATTGTAAATAATAGGGGCAGAGTCTGAAGTCATATGTTCCTGACTCTAATACCTACCATCTCTTTACCCACTATACCAGACCTCTTCTCTATGAGCTGATGTAGTTAACAGTTGCCTTATTTGTTTTTCAATACAGCTAGCATTTATATAGCATCTCCTAAGTGCCAGGCAGTGTGTTAAGTGCTTTACAATTGGTTCATTTTATCCTCACAACAACCCTAGGAGGTAGGTTCTACTATTATACCCATTTTACAACTGAGGAAATTGAGGCAAATAGAAGTTGAATGATTTGCCCAAGGTCACACTTGGCTAATAAGTTTCAGAGGCTAGATTTCAACCAATGTCTTCTTTTTTTTGTAAATAGTACTTTTTTTTCCAATTACATGGAAAGATAGTTTTCAACATTTATTTTTATAAGATTTTTGAGTTCCAAATTTTTCTTCCTCCTTCCTTTCCCTTCCTGCTCCCCAAGACAGCAAGCAATCTGATATTGGTCATACATGTGCAGTCATGGAAACATATTTCCATGTTAGTCATGTTGCAAAAGAAGCAACATACTAAAAGGGAAAAGCCACAAAAACAAAACAAAAACAAAAACAACCCCAAAAAAGTGAAAAGAATATGCTTTGATTTGCACTCAGACTCCATAATTCTTTCTCTGGATATGGATAGCTTTTTGCATTATGAATCTTTGGAATTAAGACTATATTTGAATATAGGGAACAGCATATAAACAACTAGGTAGATACAAGTTATATACAGAATTGATGGAAGCTATTCCTTTTTTTTTCTGTTTATTAATTAATTTACTTTTAGTTTTCAACATTCACTTCCACAAGATTTTGAGTTCCAATTTTCTCCCCATTTCTCCGTTTCCCACACCCCAAGACTGCATGCATTCTGATTACCCCTTCCCCCAATGCACCCACTCTTCTATCACTGCCCCCCTTCTTTTGCCCCCCCTTCCATTCTATTGTCCTGTAGGGCAAGATAGATTTCTATACCCCGTTGCCTGTATATCTTATTTCCTAGTTGCATGTAAAAATTTTCTTAACGTTCTTTTTTTAAAAACTTTGAGTTCCACATTCTCTCCCTTCCTCCTTCCCCCGCCCCCACAATGAGAAGGTAAGCAATTCAATATAGGTTATACATGTGTAGTCATGCAAAACACTTCTGTAACAGTCATGTTATAAAAGACTACCTATGTTATCCTTTATCCTGTCACACCCTCAATTTATTCTCTTCTCTCTCTTAACCCTGTCCCTCCTCAAAAGTGTTTGCTTCTGATTATCCCCTCCCCCAATCTGCCATCCTTTCTATCATCCCCTCTCTTTTCCCCTTCCCCCCCTACTTTCCTATAGGGTAAGATAGATTTCAATACCCAACTGAATGTGTACAGCATTCCCTCCTTAAGCCAAATTTGGTAAGAGTAAGGTTCACTCATTCCCTTTCACCTCTCCCCTTTCCCCTTCCATCATAAAAGCTATTTCTTTCTTCTTTTATGTGAGATGGTTTACTACACTCTACCTCTCCCTTTCTCCTTCTCCCAGGAGATTCTTCTCTCACTCCTTAATTTTATTTTTTAGATGTCATCTCTTTATATTCAACTCACCCTGTACCCTCTATCTAGATATACATGCATACATATACACATACATACACACATACCCATTCTATCTCTCCCTTTCTCCTTCTCCCAATATATTCCTCTCTTACTGCTTAATTTTATTTTTTAAATATGGTCCTTTCATATTCAACTCACTCTGTGCTATCTATCTATCTATCTATCTATCTATCTATCTATCTATCTATCTATCTATCTATTTATCTATATTCCCTTCAACTACACTAATACTGAGAAAGGTCCCATAAGTTACAAATATCATCTTTCCATATACGAATGTAAACAAAACAATTCAACTTTAGTAAGTCCCTTATGATTTCTCTTTCCTGTTTACCTTTTCATGCTTCTCTTGATTCTTGTATTTGAAAGTCAAATTTTCTATTCAGCTCTGGTTTTTGCATCAAGAATGATTGGAAGTCCTCTATTCCATTGAATATGCATTTTCCCCCTGAAGGATTATACTCAGTTTTGCTGGGTAGGTGAGTCTTGGTTTTAATCTTAGCTCCTTTGACCTCTGGAATATCACATTTCAAGCCCTGTGATCCCTTAGTGTAGAAGCTGCTAAATCTGGTGTTACCCTGATGGTATTTCCGTAATACTTGAATTGTTTCTTTCTGGCTGATTGCAATATTTTCTCAACCTGGGAACTCTGAAGCTTAGCTACAAGATTCGTAGGAGTTTTCCCTTTGGCATCTCTTTCAGGAGGTGATCGGTGGATTCTTTCAATTTCTGTTTTACCTGCTGGTTCTAGAATATCAGGGCAGTATTCCTTGATAATTTCTTGAAAAAAAATTTTCTTTTTTTTTTTTTTTGATCATGGCTTTCAGGTAGTCCAATAATTTTCAAATTCTCTCTTCTGGTTCTATTTTCCAACAAGATATTTCACATTGTCTTCTATTTTTTCATTCTTTTGGTTCTGTTTTATAATTTCTTGATTTCTCATAAGATCATTAGCTTCCATTTGCTCCATTCAAATTTTTAAGAAGTTATTTTTTTCAGCGAGATTTTGTACCTCCTTCTCCATTTGGCCAATTTTGCTTTTTAAGGCATTTTCTCCTTGTTGGCTTTTTGGGCCTCTTTTGCCATTAGAGTTAGTCTATTTTTTCAGGTCTTATTTTCTTCGGCATTTTTGGGGTCTCCTTTAGCAAGCTGTTGACTTATTTTTCACTTGCTTCATTCCCATTTATTTTCTCAATTTTTCTCTATTTCTCTTACTTGATTTTCAAAATCCTTTTTGAGCTCTTCCATTGCCTGCTGCCAATTCTTATTTTTCTTGGAGGCTTTGGATGTAGGAGCTTTGACTTTATTGTCATCTTCTGGCTGTATGTTTTGATCTTCCTTGTCACCAAAGTAAGATTCTACAGTCTGATTTTTTTCCACTCTTTGCTCATTTTCCTAGCCAATTCCTTGACTTTTTAGCTCTTTGCTAAGGTAGGTCTCTGCTACCACTGTGGAGGTGTACTGTCCCCAATTTCAAGGGTTTTGAGCAGCTGCTTTCAGAGATATTTCTAGGGACCTGTAAATTTTTAGCTCTTCCAAGGTTGTATGATCAAAGGAGAGGTCTTCTCCTTGCCTGTGCTCTGGTCTGTGAGTGACCACAAGCACTCTTTTTTGCCTTGAAACTGTGAGGAAGATTCCCTTTCCACCACAGACACAAGCTCCTCCATGCCTCCACTTCTTCTCACCCCAATACCACCACCCAGGACTGCAACCCAGATCCAAGCATGGGGAAAGCAGGAGAATCCTGCCTCAGCTCCAGCAAAGAAATCCCCGGAATCCCTCTCTGATCAGCTGCTAGATCCTTCAGCCATCTGTAGGACTGGAGCTCATGAAGCAGCCACTACTGCTGCTGCTGCCCCAATTGCCTCTGCTGCCTCAGGCCTGGGGCCAAACTGTACTCCTCTCTCACCCAGGTCCAACAGACCTTACTTACATAAGTCGACTTTGTTTTTGTGTGTTTAGAAGTCTGGAAACTGCCACAACTACCAGTGATTCAGTGCCCTGAGCCCTGCTCCAGGTTTGCTGTGCACCTGGTCTGTGCTGGCACGGCCCATGCTAGATTGCACTCCTCTCCCAGCCCGATGCAACAGATGTTTTCTGTCAACCTTCCGGGTTGTCTTTGGCTGGAAATTTTTTCACTTTGTCATTTTGTGGGTTCTGCTACTCTAGAATTTGTTTAGAGTTATTTTTACAGGTTTTTTGATGAGTTTGGGGGAGAGCTCAAACAAGTACCTGCTTTTACTTTGCCATCTGGGCTCTGCCCCCAAACTAAAGTCTTCTTGACTCCAGGGCCAGAGCTCTATTTGCTGTACCACATGGCTGCCTATATTTTTAATATGTGTGAGTATCTGTATATATATGTATATGTGTATATATATTTATACATACATATATATGCATGTATATACTTATGTAGTACATATAAATAGATACAAGTTATTCCAAAATTTTTGTAACACACTCTATGTATAACACATGCACACAATATAAATGTGCATATGTATATTATCATGCACATGCAGTTTTGTGTGCGTGTGTGTGTGTCTGTGTGAGTGTGTGTGTGTGTGTAATATAATTCCACAGGAGTTTATCTTTTTCTTCAAAGTATAAATCCATTTTCTTCCAATTTCAACATTTCAACCTTGGCCTTTAAGTGAGCTAAAATTCTAACTCTGATACTGCAAGAGGCAGCATGGTGTCCTATGTGGGACAGGGGGACATTTGTCAGTGTTTGGCATCAGGAAGACATGGGTTCAAATCTTGACTCAGACACTTACTAACTTTGTGATTCTGGAAAAGTCACTTCACCTCTCTATGCCTCAGTTTCCTCATCTGTAAAAGGGAAAGGGGTTAAGTTTGAACACTAAGTCTTTCTTGAGCTCATGATCCTATGAGGTTTTCCCCCCAAAAAATTGCTTAGGGTTGTTAATCACTGATACGGTTTTCACGGTTTATTCATTTTGTGAAATGCTAACCAATATGATAATAATTTTATGATTATATTTTTATTCCATAGAGCCTGCTTAAGGCAGATAATAACATCCTCACATTATGCTAGGAGGAGGTGGATTAGTTAAGTTTCCTCATTTGCCCAGGGCAAGAAGCAAGTCATGATGGTGTATGAGCTAGGCTCCCTGGGTAACTAAACGCATTCCTCTTGAGAAAAAAAGAGAAAAACATGATAGGAAAACAATAGCAACAACAGAAAATTCACTCAGTTTACTGGATTTACATCTTACTACATTTAAGGTACTTAGCCTCTCTAAAAAGCAGAGTAGTTTATTTAAGATACTAACTTTTTCTGTCTTGGAAGTGATAGCTTATACTGAGTTTTTGAAGTGTGGCCTAAAACAAAAATCTGAGTACAGTAGGACTGAACCGATCTGGGACTAGGGAGAAAACCACAAGCTGCATAAGACTTAAAATATTGCTCAAATCAATATATGTATACATTTCAATGTCAAATCCCACTGCAATACCTCAGGGATCACATTACCGTAAGTAAATATCTTGACTTAAACCATAAAAGTGTTCCTGAATTACTAATGACTCTGAGAGGTGAGGAGTTGGCATGTATTAGCATAGCTCAGAGCCAAAACCTAATTTATAAAGCAAAATAAATCAATCAAAGATAAGCCCCATCACTATAGCTTATTTCTTCTTAAGCTAACATTGTGAAGTAGATTCAATGTTATTTCCAAAGCACAATTATTTTTAAGAATATAAGAAATGTGAGGGGTGGAGCCGAGATGGTGGCTGGAAAGCAGGGATTAGCCTGAGCTCCCCGGCAAGTCCCTCCAAAAAACTATTAAAAATGGCTCGGAACCAATTCTAGAACAGCAGAACCCACAAAATAGCAGAGGAAAGCAGGGCTTTAGCCCAGGACAGCCTGGATGGTTGCTGGGTGAGGTTTTTCCCGCATGGAGCTGGGAGCAGAGGGGAGCAGCGCAGAGCCCAGCATGGGCAGCATGGACCAACCAGACCAAGAGCTGGGAGAAACAGGCCCTAGCCCTGTGAATCAGTGAGCTGCAACAGTTATCAGACTTCTCAACCCACAAACACCAAAGACAACAGAGAAGGTTAGTGGGAAAAGCTGCTGGGGACAGAGTGAAAAAAAACGAGTTCGCAGTGGCAGTGGGCAGCGGAGGTGGGGCAGCTACAGAACTACAGCTGCAGTTGCTTCCAGCCCCAGGCCCACCTGGTGGGAGGAATTAAGTGGCAGATCAGAGCAGGAGTGAAGAGCCTGCTGAAGATCTAAGTCTAGTCCAGGTTGGGGGTT